>OX438788.1:4172281-4714781 GCA_949316455.1 Acleris holmiana
GGGCTTAGCCAGAAAATTAGGCCTTAGAAACGTTAACTTTTTAGCGTAGCCACAGAAAAGACGCCAACCTAAATCTATGTATAACCCATAAATATTAATCATGAAAAGATAATACAGTTCCAAAAGATAAAAGTGAATCATGTTACCTTAACATGTTCTTACTGCTAGACATAAGCTTTTCCCAAAGATATCCTCGATCCTACCTACCATCTACCTGACATCTAATTGTTTTCCACACAATTGGAGACCGTAAACCCTCGGTCCACCTTGATCCATATTATAACAAACATACCTTTATCAAAGGACTTGTCAAAGTCGTCGCTGGGGAGGGAGGCATGCTTCTTGTCGAAGGGCGAGTTTGCGACGGACGAGGAGCCGCTGCCGTGCGCGGCGTTGGAGTGCGGAGACTGCCACCTGGAAAGATATTATATTAGTGACTCATTTAAACAAAATACCGCAAGCAGACATATTACCTACTTTGCATTCGCAAAGAACAAAAAAGTTCGTTGATTACATATAAATGTAACTATGTCGTTTATGCAACAAAAAACTATTCAATAGCTTAGCGGTTAATGCATTACTTAGTGATGTTTCAGAAGACCTAACATCAAAGATTATAATTCCGTGTATCCTCCATAACTAGTCGAACACGCGTCACACTGCACACCTCAGGCACTAGTCCCGCCAAGGGCGAGGAATCTATTAGCTATCGACAACTTTCTCGCTCAAGAAACAAAAGATATAGATCCCGTGTCCTATGAGACATGCATTAATAGTTGATCGCTCTGTTCACACTACCCGCGAAAACTCACTCTCCAACAAACGATAATAGATCTCGTGTTCGACGTGCAAGCAGGTTGGATTAAGAATTAACGCTAAGGATATGTAAAACTCGTATAATTTAGAAAATAAAACATTAAAATTAGGATACAGTGTTACTTCTGTCTTTTATGAACATTGACAACTAACTCCTATCGTCGCCGTTAAGTAAATTAAAGCTGAACGTACAGCGCCACCTGTCGGTTACTTTAAGGAAAACTTAATATAACAATTTAAACTAAAGATTGGACGAACATCTCGTGTGAATAAAAGAGACACATCTCTCGCCTCAGAACCTGACTGCGATATTTTAGCATGTAGCTGCAATATAACATATGGTGAATGTATGAGGTTCTGTGAGGCGATGGATGACAGGTCGTCTTCATTTGTGTAGTTGCCGGGATAGAATAGTGCCACTCCATGTCTTCGCATGGACGTCGTAAGAGGCGACTAAGGGAATAAGGTTTGTAGTACTGTTAGGCGATGGGCTTGCAACCTGTCACTACACTGTCAATACTTGACCTGATTGTGCAAAATGTGGTAGAGTTGTTGGTATTTCTGTAGCTCTGCCTACCGCACTCTGGGAATGAAGGCGTGATGGTATGTATGTACTCTACTCGTTTCTCGGCAGTAGGACCAGTGTTGAGGTCAATCCGGCTCGATCGCTCGCAGGCAGTAAGAGCAGGACAGTACTCACTGGCGCTGTTACGCTCCATCATCTTGCGCTTGAGCCGCGAGGGGCACTTGTCGAAGATGTGCAGAAACTCGGCCGTGAGCCGCTCCAGCAGCTCTGACGTCACGCTGCGGTCCACGTACGAGAACCAGTGCCGACCTTCGTTGGACTGTGGGATCTAAACACACACATAGAAAATGTATGAGTATCAAAAATGTCCCTATATCATTTTGATAAAATAAAATAAAACTAAGCTCTTGCTTATGGCTTGTACTATGGGTAGATCTCTGGCTGAGTACTGGGTGCCCTACTAGACAACGACAAACATATTTAAATAGACAAATATATACTTAAATACATCGAAATACTCGTGCTCATCACAGAAATATCCGCCCTAAAAGACGCCAGCGTCTATTCTTGTCGGTAAAAACCGTATTTCTTTTGACATGTTTTTTATATTTGTTTTTGTTTGTTTTTACCCCGTGTGGTTTTGCCGGGGTAAAATTACTTCTATGTTGTCCGGCAGCTTGAGCAAGTCATGCTCGCTTAAAGGTCTTTGCTTACGGCGGCGTCGTTGATCGGGTCGCCACTTTCCCGAACACATGGTTGAGAGAGGCGATGGCTGAGATACGCGTCATACTCGTGAACGGGTGCTGTTTGTGGGGTCCGGTCTGTTCACGTTTGCAAGGACTGGTTCTTCAGTTTATATTTATTCTAGATATGGCTTTTGACGTAGAGACCTCGTCGTGTTGTTCTCCTAGACTTATTATTTTTAGTTTAATGTTATTAGCCTTACATTTGTATTGATTTTATTTGTTCAAGCTTTAATCATTATTATTTATTACTTTATTAAGTACTTGTAATGTAATTTACTTTCAAGTATTTCTGTACTTTTGTTTGAAAAAATGACCTTCTGCTGGAGTTTCTTGGCGCTTCTTCTCCGCAATGATGGTCTTATCTGAAGCGCTAGTAAATTCACTTCATATTACCGACGTGTAAAAGAGCCCCATGGGGGCCTATTTACTGAATAAACATTTTGATTTTGAATACACTGGTAATCATCTTTTGTGCAATGTTTGGTTACAAAATTATCAAAGAGTCTTTTCAGAGTTGTTGGTATTTCTGTAGCTCTGCCTACCCCACTCTGGGAATGAAGGCGTGATGTTATGTATGTATGTTTTTTTTATATTTTGAACGTTACGGTAGTTTTTTTTTATGTTAAGGAGAAGGCACACGAGCACTCAGGCCACCTGATGGTAAGTGGAATCTGAGACCCATAGACATTTGAATTCTCAAGACTATAATCCCAAGACCTCAAATGCGTTGCCAACCCTGAGGACTAAGATGGAATGCCTCTATGCTAGTAATCACACCGGTTGTGTTATCCCCACACCGGAACACAACAATGCGAACACTGTTGCTTGGCGGGTGGTTAATGGATACGATGGTGGTAGCGATCCGGACGGACCCTGCACAGGGTCCTACACCACTAAAGCTTTTATTTATTTGACAGTAATGGCAGGCAAGTTAAAAATAATAAGTTAACATCTCAAAAGCAATTAGGTTATATCTAGTAGAAAAGAGACCCTGTACGCTCCCTTCTCCGCATTTCATTTTCTTTTAGTTATACGTGATATCTTAGTATAGTTAGTTATAGTTGTTTCCCGCGACTCTGTCCGCGTACAAGTCGTTTATCGCTTTTCCCTCAGGACCGTCCAATTTTTCGGGATTAAAAGTACCTACCCTATCTCCTTCCCCGGGAGTCGAACTATCTCTGTGCCAAAATTCATCCCGATTCGTTCAGCCGTTCTGGCTTGATTGAGTAACAAACATCCATTTATACTTTCACATTTTATAATATTAGTAAGGATATTCACAAAGTATTACCTTATTCTGGCAACCGTTCGTTAAACAACCTATGGCATGTTCTGGTGTAGGGATAAGACAGTCGTGAAACTGACATAGAGGCATTCCAACTTAGTCCTTAGGGTTGACTGCATTTGCAGTCTTAAGATTATAGGCTTATGCGTCTCAAATTCCATTTAAAAATTTGGTTAAATGTATCATTTCCCAAATTTTACTTTGCCAAACCAATGTTTTATAATTTTTTCAGAATTTATTTTAGTACCATCGTGTAGAACCCTATAGGTTTGGTTTGGTTAGCTTTTATAAAATCCTGAGCTTAGTTTGGGACTAGGTCCATTTGTGTGACATTGTCCTGTGATTTATAATAATAATGATTATTATTACAAAACAATACAATACAAATACTCTTTATTGAACACCAAAAATAACACAACACGGAACAGTACATTTAAATCATAGGTATACAACAGGCGGTCTTACCGCTAAATAGCGATCTCTTCCAGACAATCTCGTAAGAGAAATAACTGAGGACACAAATTCATGGCAGGCGGTGTAAACTAATTCGTTTAGAACTCAAACTAAATAACTACCAGACACTTAGATTATTTCAATTTTGAAATTAAAACTATTTATATATAGACCAAATATAAATACATAAAGTTAATAATTTAATAAATACATACTAAATACATTATTTATTTTAAGATCGTTAAAATCGATATGATACGATATTAGTTATTACCAATTTGAATCAATAATCTAAATAACCCCCCGTTCTTCTTTAATATTGATGGCGGTCCACCACGATATTCCGCAGTGATTTCACCAATGTCAAGTGAACAGAGTTAAATCAGTGAAGATAATAAATCAAAAGTAAAAGCCGGACATCATTCAATGGGCCATCCTCCCTCTTCGAAGGTTACCGGAAGACCTCCCCAACCCTGTGATCATCGTCGTTGCTCCCCGACGCGTTCGGGTCACTCTATGACGCATAAACATCATGCGTTACTTTAATCTAAGCCACAAGGTCATAGGCTATATAGATAATTTGAATCCTACTAAGTCTCTGATAATTTTAATTTTAATTGTGAAATAATTTTACGAATTTTCAAATAAACGGAATATAATTGAATTAAATTTATTAGCCCATAAGCAATATAAATAATTGTGTACAGTCGTCCTCTCGCTTTTTGCTGTGCTAACATTATTATCAAAAATTTTGCTAGATGAAGCGGGTTCTTCTGACACAGGTAAATTACTTATATAAATCCAAACAGGAGAATTCAACACCACTTAAAATGTACCGAAATAACAAAATAAATATTTTCCATTTTCAACTAATGAGAGGGTTATTTTTTTGTAACATATCAGGTTTTATTATTGCCATAGTAATACACCGCGTACATTTTAAAAACAACCAAAAAAAGTTTTAATACATAAATAAATAAAAAATAATAAAAAAAAAACTAAAAAGAACCACTAACACTCACCGCCCAATTGCTCCACTTGGACGCTAGGTGTATGCAGAAGCAGGCGACAACCGTGGGCCGGTACTGAAGGCACATGGTGGTGAGATGGAGGCTGTTCGACGCCATGAAGTAGGACGTCTGCGCCAAGTCTTTGGGCGCTGTGGAGGGAAAACAACCAGTTAGACAAATGAACGGCTCAATGTTATACTATGATTTGATAGTGGTAGTGGGATATTGATCAACTGACTTCAAAATTATAATATTTATAATGAAATAAGACTACAGCGAAAAAATTGTATTGCCATACTTTTGTCTGATAGGTACAGGGTATTCAGGTGCGTTAAAACGATATCGTGTTTGACTCGTTTAAGAATCGTTTATGTCACAGTCGCCATTATTGTAAATGACATAAGAGTTATTAAAACGTTGACAATACGGAAACACGTCAAATACGATATCGTTATAACGCAGTTGAATAGAGGCCCTGATGTATTGTATAAGGGTGTCTTTCATTTCATCGAACTGTATTTTCTGCTGAAACCATAATGTTTTCAGGGTATCCTTAACATCTGACATAACCTACGTAAAGCATCATAGTTTCAGCAGAAAATAGCGTTCGATAAAGTGATGAGTTACCATTGTCTAATCATCATACGACCATGGTATGGTGTAATGGTTGAAAAGTTGGTATTTCTTTTGCTTTCTTAACTAGCAAGAATAACGCGATTATTTCCGACGACAATCGACGTCGTTATGTAATCACTACCTCTATGGTTAACTAAGAATAAAACCAACACGTCCACGTGTTTGAGTATACTTAGTATTTAAGACAAACACAGATACAAAACGTTGAACAGTGAGATTTTTTAGTATCTGTAGTATTTTTTTAATACTTAGGTAAATGAGCCACGTAATTGTTTGTTTAAAATAAGTTAATTACCTTTCAGACATAGTATATTTATACTATAAGTAAACGTGTACAGTAATTAATTAAAAATAAATAAATTTTGAAGTAGTTGACAAAAAAACAGCTATTAATATATAAATTCAAATGGAAACTCAAAAGGGGATTTGTGCTTAATGAACAAAACGAATTTAAGAGAAAACAATAATAAAGCTTTTAATATGTGACGAAACTAGGTTGGAGCGAAAAGTCTGATAATTTATGTAATTATAATGTTTAATAAATTAATTGTCAAGAAAAACCGAGTTAATAAGACGATTAAGAGTTCATCATCCCTATTTTGCTATCAATCTTCTGTTTTATCGTCAATGAAAGTAACACAAATGGAAATAAATCAGACCAAATAACAAGCTACATTGAAATATATTAAAATTTGGAAACGTATACTCTATTGGTCCTATGAAAAGAGATGATATATTAATTTTGTCGATCGTGTATCAGTCATCAAAGTGGAGTCTAAAAGGCACTCAAAAACACACTTAGAGATATTTTTGACTAACTTACATGTTCCTTTCGATATAATCGATTCCAACCACTGTATATTAATTTTGTGGGATAAGGATGTATTAATTTCTAGTTCTTAAGCGACAAAAAGATTATGCCCGCCTTCCACAGCGAGCGGAGCTCCCGTACGCACTCTGTTTGGCTTACAATGGAGACTTCAAGTGTTTCCACCGCGAGCAATCTCTTGAAGTCACCGTTGTAAGACAAACGGAGCCCGTACGGGGCCCGCTTCGCTCGCAATGGAATTTAAGAGCTAACGAAGTAAATTTCTAATGTTTTAATTTTTAATTTTAATCTACAAACAGACCTGTAACTCCAAACGTAAAATAAACAAGGTGAAACATGAATGAGGAAGGGTGACCACACAAAATAAAACAAGTAATTGTTACATACCTATTTCGGATTCGCAAAATTGTTGATATACATTGCCTGTGCGGTGTGTATTTTTTTCTCGGGTTCTTTTTGGGGATTGTCCAGTGCGGTAAATTGGCCTTAGTTGACTTTTTAAATGCGCAATTTGATTGGTTTACATTTTTTTATCGTCTATCATGGTACAAATTAACTAAGGATGGTTTTGAGATAAATAAATTATTAAAACAATTATTTTTTTATTGTTATAGTTATAACGTCAAAAATTTGCTTTTATTTTTAAGAAAATTGACTCAAATGTAACTTTCTATGGAGACAAATATTAAAGTTTTTGTAATGGAACTTCAAATATTTTTTATTGAACCAAAAAAAACAATCTCTCGAAACATGATGAAAAATAAACAATTTCCCACTTTCTACCAACAGCGATGCCGAGACTTTTATACATTTAAAATCAAAATAATTCAAAATTACAAACGTACATAGTTTCACTAGCCACGAAATTAAAAATCCCTGATGACCCAATCAAACGGCGCGTCAGCCGACCATTACCGCATATGGACCCACCTCACCCACCACCCCTCTCCCGCTTGCCTCACCTTTGACAAGGTGACACGCGCGCACCACGTGCGTGTGGGGGTGGTCGATGGCCACATCGAACCCTAACGTCTGGAGCAATACGTTCTCGTTGAAAACTAGGTCTTGAGCCTGGAAATAATGGTGATAGTAGACTTGGGGATAGTAAGGCCTAAGGGTACATTCGCAAAATAGCAGAAATGTCAGTAGGGGTCACAAAACCGGTTTCACCGAAATCGAAAAAACCGGGTAACCAGGATTTGAAAAACCGAGTATTTAGTTTTTTTGGTTTCATTCCTCTTCTCTGAAATATTTACCGAATCCGTCACTGTATGTATTATCCTCATGAGACCCGGTGTGCCACAGGAAGTATATCATGAAGTTATTTTACACTCACCGGAACCAAAACTCGCCCATACAACTGTTTACAAATATAACTTACCAGAGAGTAACTTCGAAAACACTTAACCAATTTTGTTGTAAATTGTAGTTTTATTGCTAACTAACCAAGGTTCAGATTGGCTAACAAATATTTTATAGATCAAAAAAGTTCCAAAAGTGCTCCAAAGGACCAAAAAGGATCGATTCATTAGCTGTTCTTAGTAAATTGTGTTTAGTACGATTTTAAAAAGAATGGAAAAAACAAAAAAAAATAACTTTATACTCATTAAAATAGTTTAAAATAAATTGCCTCGATTATGTACTAGGAGGTATGTAATCAAGGCAATTTAGTAGCACACCGGATCTCATGAGGGTTAACTGAGAGTTTGGTATTAAACAGGTATTTAGGGAGTGTCCGGCCCTAAGTCGTGTTAAACAGCACCAAGTGTACAAAGCCAAAAGCATGTGTCATTGATATCTTATTAATAATTGGACGCACAATCAGTACGAAAATTTCCCAAAACGAATGGCGGTATTACAATAAAACCAGAAATAATAAATAGTGCTCGGCTGTTTATCGCCATCACACTGGCAACTGATAGTATATTTAAAATTCAATAAATAAATCTCACAGAATATCACACAAATTAACCCAGTCTCAAACTAAGGTCTAGGCTTGTACTATGGGTACTAGATAACGATAAACTTACTTATTTAGAGAAATAAATACTTAAATACATAGAAAACATCCAAGACTCAGGAACAAATACTCGTGCTCATCACACAAATATCCGCCCTCACCGGGATTTGAACCGAGGACCTCTAGCTTCGAAGGCAGGGTCACTACCAACTAGGCCAGCGTGTCGTTAGATTTGTTGAAAGCAATAGAATAGAAAGCCAAACAAGAGCCAAACGGACCATATTCAGTGTAGGGTTCTAAGCCGTTACTTCAAACCTATTAAAAGTCCTAGATAATTTTTGATGGGCATAAACAAGCGCTTTAGCCGCCTGTATCCCAGGGACCAATAAAGTTTACTTAGTCGTGATAGTTTTCCTTTTAAGTTCGTTATATATGGTTCCATAAAAAAAAAAAACAGATTTTTACGTATATGTATTGTGTAACTCGAGCAAAAATTTGTTTTTAATTTATTTTTTCCTAAACGGTCCTCTTTTTTTTGTCCTAAAAATTGGTAATAATATATTTTTAGAGCTATCTGATTATTAGAACCCGGATTTTTGTCGCAATGACGTCACAATAGGGTAGTTTGGGGAGTAAATGGAATGGTGTTAATTAATAAGGTAACCTAGTCTATTGGTGTTCTACGGAATTAAATATTTATAATCAGGCATTCACGATATTTTATATCTTAGGTCAAAACTTAATTATGTTGCAAGGTTAAAACTGATTAATTGATAAATATTATGCTAATATGTTTAATTATGTTCCACTGTTCGTTTTACTGGATGGAACGGTTATTTAATACGAAAAACTTCCGGATTTAACCGACTTAATTGTAATAACAGTTTAACGTACAAATGTATGGTTTGAACCACAGATACTTCCTTTACTTTGACCAAAAGATAATTTTGATCAATTGACTAGATATTTTTTGTCGTCAATGCCTAGTTATTTAAATGTATTAGGTTAAAAACCGTATTTATTTTTTATTAATTAACACCGTTCCATTTACTCCCCAAACTACCCTATTGTGACGTCATTGCGACAAGAATCCTGGGTCTAACAGACTTTACACAATGTCATAAATCGAAAAAAAAAATGCTTTATTGGAGAAAGTTTCAAGATTTTATTTTACAACCTTGTCGGTGTAATTTTAGTGTATGACTATGCCAAATAAAAGCTTTGTAGTAATAGTCTCCGAGTTTAACCTATAAGGGTTCCTTGTTGACAAAGGTAACCAAAAAAACGATTATTGCAACACATGAACGCAAGGGATAGTAGAAAAATATACAATGACATAACAAAACTAGCACTATTAATAGGTACTCTGAGTTTACCGTACTTTATGACGTAAGCAATCTTTCTTCACTAGACCAACGGTACCGAACATAAATCTTCGAAGGTGTCAACCAATGCGTTGACAGTTACATACTTATGCGAATCTAGCACGCGACCTCTTTAAAGTATATTGGTTTTTGCATGAAACCATGCTGCATGCAGCTGAACTAAAGGAGTCATTACGTCATCTCCTTGAGTGTGGAAAGTTACGATACCGGAACCGCTTAACATTAAAGGTGTTTTCGATAGGGTATTTTATAGCCTTGCTTTTACCAACCAAAGGATGCGTTAAGCCTATTGTCGACTAAGTCCGATGGGGAGCCCGTTGTTTCCCATAATTTTATTGGTCATTATCTGGGATTGTAAAATCCCAAATTATTCAATACCTGTATTTAAATTGACAAATTGTTACCGCTAAAAAAAATTAACTATATTCGAATTAGAGGTATTATTGTCATTCCGCTTTTGTTTTTATCGCTATGTATACAGTATTCACAGTATTAAATACCTGTATTAAATATTGCTATTCATTGCACCTGATAGGTAAGATGTCAATTGAACTGTAATTAATTGTAATTTCAGACTTGTCTAAGGCGTGTCTGATTTTTTTTAATGACACTGAAAGTATTGACAGAAACAAATAAACGAGTACTTATATTAACACTGACAGGTTTACTGGTTATGGTTTTTAGGTGTAAAGATCAAAAAGAGTTTCTCAATTGGCTCAACTTGAATACCGGTATTCATTATACCGCTAATCAGAGCTTTATCGATTTAAATAGCGAAATGCAATTATAACCGGTTATACCTCATTTAAAACCGGTAGTCAGAATACGATCCCTGGTCATAATGTAATTGTGGACATAATTATTGATAGTCTTTTTTTTAATATCTGACGCGTAGACAAGGTTTTAGTTTTAGTTTAGGATTGATTTACAAAAATCCTGAATAAGTAACAGCTTTTAAAAAAAATACGTTATAACTTGTGATAATTATAACTTAGACAATACAACGTGTTACAAAATAATCCGTAAAAAAGAAATTACGAAAGTAGTGTCAACCCTAGTTTACTGTATACCTAAGATACTGAACAGGGCCTCTATTCTACAGCGTTATAATAACGATATCGCGTTTGAAGTGTTTAAGTATCGTTTATGTCACAGTTGCCATTATTGTAAATGACATAAGAGTTATCGAAACGTCGACAATACGGAAACACGTCAAAGACGATATCGTTATTACCGTGTAGAACCCCAGCCCTGACGTTATTTAATAAGGGTTGACACTACTTTTGTAAATTCTTTTTTACGGATTATTTTGTAACACGTTGTATAGACCGAGTGCGATGACAATGACAAAATGAAATATGGTTGGAAACTTGAGACAGTGCATCCATTTATTAAATAAGAAGCCTCTGAACGACAAGGGATGTTATGAATGTTATGAGCCCGGGTTGGAGGGCTTTCAATGTACCAAACCACGAACCCTGCCAATCATTGCATGGCCGTGGCTAAGTTTGACTTGCATGGTAGAGCCCGATGCGACAAACACGTGCAATTGACGCGCGCGTCTCGCGACAGTAGTAAACACTATGAAAACGTACGGCGCTACTTTTTAGGCCAGCGGCTTGCGTCCACTAACAGTCGTCAGTCGCACGCGGCCGTGCTATAACTTATCTCGTAGGGTCGCGTGACGCGTGATCAAAATGGCTAAATTTTCTCTCCACATATAGAAAGCGAATAAATAAATATTGCCTGGATACAAGCCAAGCAGCTGCCTTTCAGTGAATACTATGTTGATGATGATAGACACTGACCTGTTCCGCGTACTGCTCGGGCAGAAGCGCGTTGACGCCTTCTCCTCGGTGGACACACACGTGGGCCACTTTGATCACGTACTCCAGCTTGCGGGGCTGCTCCTCCACCTGAGGATGAGAGGGGATTGGTGAAATAATATCTACAGAGCTGGAATGTGTTCCAGTTTGTAAATATATCTGGAATGATTTAGGATAAGATTATTAGTGGTGGTAGGACCATGTGCAGGATCTCTACCACCATCTTATCTTATAACCTGCCCTGAAGAAGCTTGTTCCGGTGTAAGGATAAGAAGACAACTGGTGAAATTACAACGCATCTGCAGTTTAAGGATTGTAGTCTTGAGAACGGTAAATTCTACGCGTCTCAGATCCCACATACTCATACATATAGATATAACGTCACGCCTTCATTCCCAGAGTGGGATAGGCAGAGCTACAAAAATACCAACAACTCTATTTAGACTTGTAGATAATTCTGTAACCGCATTTTGCACAATCAGGCTAAGATATTTCACAGTGTATTAGTGACAGGTTGCAAGCCCATCGCCTAACAGCACTGCAAGCCTTTATTCCCTCAGTCGCCTCTAACGACACCCATGGGAAGACATTATTAAACACTATTAAACCCGGCGGCAATCGTTCGTGAGCAACTGCGAGCAATACTAAACCGAATCTGTCTGTTACGCTTTCACGGCTAAACCACTGAGCCGACTTCGATAAAGTTTGCTAAGGTCCTTCCTCCATAGGCAGATTCCCTGAGGAAGGACATACCTAGGGTAGTTTTTACCCGCAATAAACGACTACGCGAAGTCAGGGGCATCAGCTGGTTTTACGTACTTTGTGAAGATAGAACCCCAGGGATGAAGGGACAATACTTTTTATTTCAGAATTATATTTGGGAATATCGGCCTTACTCTATAAACTGCTGCCAACCAGTGAAATTACTAGTATAGAGGCACCATCTTTGTATCCAGACAATGCATTGGCAGTTCATCATCAGGTGTCCTGTGTGCATATCTTTCTCTGCCACAAAACTACTTTAAAATAAATAGTGTAAAGATCGTACCTTTGCGGCAAGGAACAGCGCCGCCGCAGCGATGGCATTGCGATGGAACTGCGTGAATGAGTGGAACGCGTAGAACCGGTGCATGTATACTATCGCCGTGTTGATGCATAGTTGCGAGCTGTGGGCTGTCGTTAAGGAAATATCGAGGACAATACACAGTTAATTATAAATTGCTACAAAAGGAAAAACTTAGAGTAAACCACATTTCTTAATTGTATTAAATACCTAGTTTGCAATATACTATAAATATCAAAGCCATTAATTATGGTTGTCTTTAATATCTTATATTGCAGGACGTCTCCTTGAATATGTTATTATAAAATGACTTATTATGGAGCTTCTACATGGACTTGTGTTAGATCAAAATGTGTTAGCCTAAGCATTAAGGGTTAATTTAGCCCATTTGAACTAAGCAGTGTTTTCAAGTCATGACATCAACTATATTGTTATTATACGTGCACGTGCGCGCGCACGTTTGTGTTCGCGCCTTTATGTCTTAAAATCGAGTCTGTAACTATAATATAAATTCAAGGTGATTAATTAGTAGTCATATTAAATAGATACCTATTACAATTATGTATTTGACGACGCGATAGCCTAGTGATAGATTCGACCCTGCCTATGAAGCTAGCGGTCCCAGGTTCCATTCCCGATATAGGCAAATATTTATTTTGTGAGTTGAGCGCAAGTAGTTTGTTTCTCAGTCTTTTTATATGCATAAAAGCATTTATTTCTTACCAGCGAAGAGCTAGCGAGTTTCCCGCCTTCGCTTCGCTCCACGTTAAACTATTATACATATAAACCTTACTCTTGAATCACTATCTATAAAAAAAACCGCATCAAAATCCGACCAAAAAGACCTAAGCATACATACAGACAGCGGGAAGTGACTTTGTTTTACACTAAGTAGTGATTATGTATTTTAATCATTGTCTAGTACCCATAGTACAAGCCTAGAGCTTAGTTTGGGACTAGGTCAATTTGTGTGAGATTGTCCCCTGATAATTATTTATTTTAATATTGGTTAATTTAAAAGAATACAATATAATAAGTTGACAAAAAGCTATAACATGATTCACTATCCAAATTTTCTTCGTAAAACCATGGCGCAATGAAAATTAAATGTATTCATGACCACCTGCACAAACATTTTGAATGTTAAAGTATTGTTCACCTTACAATGGTATTATCTCGAATTTGGTAAAGTAATTTAGTCCCAAGGCTTAAGAATATAACCTCAATTACATTAAAAATGTGATACATGTGCTTCAATATTTATCATCATACAATACTAGTTGAGATAGAATATGACGATCTTATTGTGAATTAATTATGATTATGTGTCATAAAATAATGTAATTTTCAATATAAAAATAAAAACTGTTTTGAATAAAGGAACTTTTTAATCTTCAGTACCTGTCTGAACCAAATTGTGCAATTCAAATGTTAAAGCTATGATATTAAAATACAAAGTATAATGTATAATGATTTCAGCCAATATTAAAACAATAATTGCCCTTAAGATACTCAAAAAGTTTTTAAGGTTTAAATAAAATTGTAATCAAGCCTTTCTCTGAACTACTTGCTGTCTGCTAGTATATATGCTACTTATGATAATTAATACATGAAATATCCTTAATAAGTATAGGAAAAAATCACTTTTAATCAAATGTAATTCCCCTATTCAGGACTTCCCAGAGAGATACCAATAAAATGTACAAACCACAAAACCAGACCATTATAACTGACTTAGGGCCGATTTCACCAATGAAATTAAACACAATCAATTTACTATAAACTCAGTTCATGTGTTTAACTGAGATTACAGTGTAGGTTTCCATTGCAAAATCCGATCTTGATTGAGTTTTATTGAACTAGGTTTTGAAAATTAAAGGTGAAATTGGCCCTAAATGAAGCAAATAAACCAAAAAGCCAAATCTACCCAGACAGAATGTAAAACAATGAGTCATTCTGCAAAAGTCAAGTACAACTAAATTACCTAGCTACTATAGTGTGAGTCATTGTGTGCAGTCAATGTCAACTCAGATTAAAGTGGAATGGAATGTTATGCTTTTAGTTGATTTATAGCTTTGGAATTGTAGTTGTTTACTATTTTGATTTTACAAGCACTGTAATTTATTTTGAGTTTTGCCTTTAATGTTAAACTTCTTAGGATAGGAACATTAATTTAAAACCTTTGATATAATATATATGGCCATACAAATATGAAAGGATTCTTTTCATTAAAATAAAAAAAAATATATATATTGCAGACGATATCCATATTTGTGTTAGTACCAATATAAACCAGTGTTAGTACAAAAATATAATGTTAATTGCACAATTGTTTATTTTGCATATGTTCTATGTATGGTTAACTAACTATGCTGCTTAATGAACTTTTAAACAGCCAACTGGTTTTGGACGATGCAAAAATACATTTCAATCTCACTTTCCTAAACATCTCTACATGCATATCAATGTAACTTGTTTGGGTACAATGATATTGGGCACAGGTAGTCACCCTTTTAGCTCATAGAAACACAAATACGTTTAACAATTTCAATGCCTTTACAAATTCATACAGAAAGTACTAACCTTTTTTTATCCACCTGTTATTGATATTCTTGGGAATTGGGAGCATTGACCATGAATTGATAAAAATAATCTATTTATTCAAAACTGCCAGGTTAAATTGGGATTGGGCTGGTCACATATTCTGAATGCACCCAGACAGATGGGCACAGATAGTATCTGAGTGGGTACCACAGGACGGATCTCTTTATGCAATTAGCAAGGAATCTTCCTTGAGCACCATAATGGTACATTAAGATAGAGAAGACATAAAGAACTAATGATACTTCTTTAGTGTTAAAAGTACTTGAAAGGATTCCCAAATTATAGTTAGCACAACCATAGCAATTAGCCAATTACCTACCTATTTGTTGATTATTATTTGAATTTTACTTCTTGAAAATCATATAGAATCTGTTAGCTATGCTTTTCTGAATTCTGTTATTTCATATTTAAAATATTTCAATGTCAATGTTACCACCTTGTGAATGTGGTCCCAGAAACCTGGATCTCTGCCAAAGAGATAAAACTAATATATTATTTCCTTATTCTTGTGCAATATGTAATTTCTAATCACTTCATAATATTATTTACCTATTTGTATTTCTTGTTGTAGGTATGTTAAGGTTATACAAACACTAAGGGCAAGTTGTTACTTCCATTCTATCTTTCATTATTGACTGTCCTAACAGTTCAATAATCTCACATGGTTCTCCAATGTATGTTGTGTAAATTCTATAAATAATAAGTCAGTTAAAGATAACAGGAAAGTCAATAGAATACATTAAGACGGTTACACTCTTTATATACCTAGTATGGTAAGATAAATAGTTAATGATCTACTGATTTTAAACATATCTAGCGATTCCCTCTTGGTCACGGTCAATAAAGCCGATCATGGAAAATATTTCTATGGAAATATCATGCCCCCTCAGCCCCCTTGACTAATATTATAAACATGTTCCTGAAGGTGGATTTAACATTTAAGTATGAAAGACAATAAGGTACAATTGCAAATTGCAATAATTATTTTCAAATAATATCTTTATGGTTTATTTTCCTGTTCCAAGTCTTCAGTTGTTTATGCATTGAAGTGATTCTGGGAAACAGTGACTCATGATCACCTATTATTGTTGATTACAGCAAACGCGACGGAAAATAACATGCAATGCATACAAACATACCAAAATGTATGAATGAAACTTCATTTAAAATAGACTAGTAACCACATTAGAAACATTATTTGTGATCAATTAGTACATAAACGGAGGAAACAAAGTTTTATCTTGTAGAAATTACGTGTTAATGTACTAGGCGCTCAGAGATAGCGCAGAGTCACGAGCGTATGCGTGATCGCAAAGCGCGAATTCTCTGCAAACAGTTGAATGTAATTTTAGGCGGCAGACAGGGTCGATCACCACGCAACGTCATCGGCGTCCAGACAGCTGTGCAGATCAGTGACCCACAAAACTAACACGCCACCGCGCGTGACCCTAACCTAAAACAACCTAATTTCACTATTACGAAGATAACTCTTGACCCGATTTGAACGAAATCAGCTCTTACCTTGTATTATTCGCTTGCCGCGAAACGCGAGCGTCGGGAAATCCCAACGTGCAAAGCGAAAGTACTCGAATGACGCCGTTCAAGAAAGCAAATTTCGTCATAATTTTAACTTTCATACACCATCACTTTACACTATTTTCACGTATCAAACTATTATGACTCGTTTTAATACATATTTCATTAATGAAAACACTGTTTTAGAGCGTGTAAAACGCATTTTGAACACATGACTCGACAAAACAACACAGAAATCACCACATAGTAAAAAAGGATACACTTGAAGCCTCTGGCCCATATCCTGGATTAGATTGGCGGCCTGCTGCCGGTATGCAAGTTCCTTATCTGCATCTAAACCGCATTTTCTGCTTGCTGAATTCTGTAGTTGATCTTTTGAAAAATACCATTTTTCTTGTCCGCCAGCCATTGAACGGATATTCCAATGACTGCGCGCGAGGAAGCACGACGGAAAGTTGCTCCCCGTCTAGGTGCGTGAGTGGAAAAGGGACAGCGCTATTACAGCGGCGACCGGATACAGACCACGTTAACATTTGAGTGATTTACACAATATTTTTAAAGCATTTTGAATTCCAATCACATATATCGTATACAGTTTGAAAATAAAAAAATGTTTAATTTTTTGACACTATTAATATGACTAAGAGAAAGAAAAAATTATATCGTCACGTTTTGAAAACCTTAGACGGACGCCATTGTAAAACTTGTTGGTTAACGCAGTGAGATCTCCGGTGACAGAATGATGATCTGCAACAAGCACAGGTATGTTTCACTTTATCACTATGTTTAATGTTGTAGTATAGCTTAAGCTCTTTCATTTGTGCATATTTTTATAATGGTTCATTCACTTTGAAAGGAAATTAGACGACGTTAAAATTACTGACCTACGTACTCTGTCACACCGTGAAAATGGTCGGTCCACCACTGTTTTCAACACACTTCATTATTTGTTATAAGGAAAGATGTTATTTTGTTATTTAGATGCTAGTTAATGGTGTGTTAATTAGTTAATATTTTTTAGAAATTATATGGTATCTTTAAGATTTCTAATGGGTGCTTCAAATATAATTAAGAATTAATGAGAATAAGACTTGACAACTTATTGCGGTGGAAGGTGAAATTTACGCGGTCTACGTGTTTCAGATTCTAGAAAGAAAAAAAATACAATTTATTCATAGCTTTATGATGTAATTTGTTATATTTTAGAGTATTTAAATAGTACGCGTGGTTAAAGTGCGATAGTTACCTATACGAAAAGCGCATAACGCATTGATTTTAATTGTTTGATAAGAGTTTCCAACTTTCAATATGTTTCCGATAAAACAAGAAAACATGCATTATTTATATTCTCAAAATATCAGGATTAGAGGATGTAAGTACCCAAACCCAAGTATGTATTGTTGTTGTTTTATTTTTTTAAATTCCGCTATACTTATTTGGTAATTAATAAGTACTACCTGAGTAGGTACCTATATAATGTTGAAGCCATGTCAATTTGTTGTAGGTACCTACCTGTTGAATGTAAAAAAAAATACCGTCACAATTTATTTTATCGCCGCAGTAGATTGGTAGGTACCTAGAACCTAGAAGTAAATAATTACTGTGTAATTAAGTACCTAGGTACCTAGACACGTTTTTAATCACTAATCACTTTATTATAATTTATGCAAAATACCAACTTACCTTTGCTGGATATTTCATTGGGTGGATCTACTTCTTTCTTGTTGTTCCTCGTTGCCATGGTGACGACTCTTGAGTCACTAGGAAATAAGTACCTAGGTACCTAGATCGATGGCACCAGTGTTGGACACTTTTAGCGGACAGGTACCAATTATGGGCACTACTATTATTTATTGATTGATTTATTGGAGAACGAACAGAAATATGCATAGGTTAGCAATTCAATAGGGTTAGCACATTAATTCTGTGCTCCTCATACCTAAGCAAGCAGCACGGCTAGCCCATGACGGTGCGCCCTAGGTAGACTACCCGTCATTGTCTTACAGCCGAACCCTATATTTAAACCGCGGACAGCCTTACTTCGGATTAAAATTTGACACATTTTGTATGGGCAAATGTCAAATTTCAACCCGAAATAAGCCTTATCTATCCGCGGTTTGAATATAGGGTTCGGCCGTTATTCTTATTAGAACGGTCTGGAGGGCTAGCACAAGTTGTCCGCGACTTGTTTTGTTTGTCGCTCGGATCTCCCCTTCCATGTAGTTGGAAACAATAGAGACGCACTGAGCGACAAGCGTGAAAATACAACTTGTGCTACCCGTGCAGAAAAAGACAGGTCGTCTCGATTAGATAATATAACACCGCGATAAACGTGACAATAATACGGGCCCTCGACATTCGCGGGCATTCTATTTGAAGAAAAATAGGTTCGCTTTTTTACTTAAGGTAAAAAAATATTCACGATAAAACTTTCAAGGGGTTGAAGCGACGCGACACGATGGATTGTACTATAATGTCCAACTTTAGGTAGGTATATAACTTTGTCGTTTACTTACGCTCGCTTCAGGAGGGCTACACAGGTTGTCAGTGACTTGTTTGTCGATTGGATCTCCCTTTTTACCCGACTGTGGCGAAGCAAAAGAAGGGTAATGGTTTTGACACCGTATGTTTGTTTCTATTTAATTGTAACGGCTAGCAGAAAATACAACTTGTGCTAGCCGTACGTGCGTACGCAGTGCAAGTCGCTTGCGCACCTTGAGGCTCTTGTGCAGCTGGGTACGAATCTGAGCGGCTCAGCCTGAGGCATGCTTGCGAGCCAAATTGTTGCGTACATGACATAAACATGCGCGGATGAGTCACTGCGAGCCGACATTTCAAAATGGCGTCGGACACGATGACAGCGGCGGCTGCGTTTATCATAATTCACCGAATTATTAACAAAAAGAAGAAATCCCCTCGGTGGTGGAACGGCTCAGCAACTTTATCAAATTTGTACGCGCCTCGCCGACAGACAAGTTAGAAATTTTCGTTCTGCCCGCGGCACGCTCGGATACACGTCCAAATTACGCGAGGCACGCACACCGAGGCGCCTTTGAGCACGGTCAAAAGACTGACTCTCGAGGGCTCCGCTCGCCCGATGCTCGCGCACAGCGCGTGAGCGCGTATGAATTTGAGCAAAATAGGTGAGCCGTGCGTGCCTCAACCCGAGCCTGCTCTAATTCGCCACCCACCTTTAATTGCATCGTGTAATCAACGGTATAAAAAAGTGAACCCTTAACTTCAGCTACATGCTCCGCGTACAAGCAGCATAAGTCTTTAGCCAATTTACTGTATTGTACATAATGTATACAAAAACCACGTGAGTTTAGTTCGTCAGCCATTAGAAGCAGTATACGTCATAGCTCGACAAAACAGTGATTGGCTGTTTCACAGAGCCACGTGGTTTGGTTTGTTTACATTTCAAGTACAGTCGGCTAATAGCTGCGGACTTTAGTGCTTTGTCACTTGGAGGCATACCAGAGCGAATATCAACATTGCCTCATAGACACTAGGTCTAGTTTGCGCTGGCAACCATGACAGATATATCCGTCTTTGCGTTGAAAAGGTTAAGCGATAACGCACAAAAGTGTGCAGCTTATAAAGTCTGTAACCAAACAAACACCCACTTAACTTCGTGGTTCGTGCCAAGTTATTTAATCACGAGTCCTGACTGGTCATCGTCTCTGTTCCAGTTGAACCTACCATCATGTCGCAGCCACCCAGCAAGGTGATCCATCTGCCGAAGATCAGGATGCTGCGCGGAGGGCGCACCAGTGGCATCCGGATCACAAATGTCAAGTCCATCAAGCCTCCAGACCCTGAGGCTGTGAAGCAGATGGAGGAGAACAAGCTGAGGGCTCAGGTAAATAAAAACCGGCTTAGTTCGAGTCGAACTCGCACACAGAGTACAATATATGTATAACAAAGGTCTGATTTTTTTTTTTATGTTAAGGAGAAGGCACACGAGCACTCAGGCCACCTGGATGGTAAGTGAAATCTGAGACCCATAGACATTTGAATTCTCAAGATTATAATCCTAAGACCTCAAATGCGCTGCCAACCCTGAGGACTAAGATGGAATGCCTCTATGCTAGTAATTTCACCGGTTGTCTTATCCCCACACCGGAACACAACAATGTTGCTTGGCGGGTGGTTAATGGATAAGATGGTGGTAGCGATCTGGACCGACCCTGCACAGGGTCCTACCACCACTAAAAAAAGAATGAGGATGAGTTATGGATGAATGAAGTTCGAGTGTCATTATGGCGTCTTCTTTTCACTTCGATTGCGAGAAAAATTAATCTTAAATTATAATGGTGTTATTACAAAAACCGTTGAACCTTTGTTTAGTAAATGTCAATCCATAGAAAACTGTTATCTTATACATGTCTAAGGCGTGTCTTGAGTTTTTTGTAATAATAGCGTAATAGTAAAAAAAAGGACACCTTATAAAATTACAACGTTGTCATTTTTACTATCAGTCCGTCACTGAAATGCAGAACGTGACACCAACCAGGTTGTTTTTGGGGTTATAATATTGCAAATAATATATGGACAACATTTCCAAAACGAAGACGTCGGCGGTGGAGGTTGTATATTGTATACCTAACCCCAGCCTGCCTTGCCCTCCACAGCCTCCACGGCGCACTCCGACATCATCAAAATGACAACATGTATCTGGCTGTTTGTGGTTTTCCAAGGCTTTTTATAAGGAAATTAAAAAGAAAGTAATTGAGTCCCTACGGACTAAAAATTCACTTTAGTCCCTAGGGATTAAATGCACCACTTTTGTCCGCCGATACATGACTATTATGAGTTATTTAAGAGCGAGAGAAGTGAAAACATTATCAGATTCAATTGTCTAAGTAGATTCTATTCTCTCCATTTAGCAATGAGATTGCTTCCAGTATTATTTTTAGGCCTCTTCCTGACTTGTCGGTATGCTTGCAGTAAAGCACGGAATCGGCAAGGGTTGCTAGGCAACCAGTGGCATCTACCAATCAATGCGCAGCGTTTACGCCGCTTGAACGTTTTACTGCACGCATACCGACAAGCCAGGAAGCGGCCTTACGCTGTAAAACTTTGTTTTTGTTTTTAACGGCACCACACTGAAAAAGACAACTGCTTAACTATTACGGTTCATGAAATACAGTCTGCTGACATACATACAGACAGAAGGATGGATGGACGAACAGCGGAGGTTTAGGAATAGGGTCCCGTTGGGTCCGGAACCATAAAAAATACTGTAACGTCCTGAGATCTGGGAGTTCAGAGCTCAGGTAATAAACTTATTAGAAAAACCGGGCAAGAGCATGTCTGACCATGCTCAGTGTAGGGTTCCGAAGCCGTCAAGTATTACAAACATAAAAATCAACAAATAATAACAAATTTTGTATTTAAAGTCAATTGGTGCCGACTTAGATGATTTTAGTTGGTATAAACACTTTAATCGCCTGTATCTCAAGAACCACACGTGGACACTTGAGTCTAACAAAAATTAGCGCTTTAAAGCTTCATATTTCATAAACGGATTACTTAATCGAAAAACTGTTTTCACAAACCCATTATTTTTAGGGTACAACCCCGAAGGGGGAGGTACCCTAAAAAAACATTTTTTTTACATTTTATTGACTAATATAATATGCATATTGCCAAATAATAGCTTTCTAGTACTAAGAGTCTGCGCTAGGCTGCGGACGGACGGACGGACGGACGGACATGGCGAAACTATAAGGGTTCCTAGTTTGACCACGCAACCCTAAAAAGCACTGCATATGGATACTCCTGCAGCATCAGGGCCCGTAGCATGGTCGTTTTTATAGATGTGGATAAACGTGGATATCACTTCTGTCACTCTCGCACTGACATACTGGTCAGAAAGTGACAGATGTGTTGTCCACGTTCGAGAAATCTTGAAAAGTTTATGGTTTCGGTGATATAAAAGATATGTCTTAATAATTATGTAAACAAAGATATTATGACCAAAAAAAGGACAACAACGGGCTTCCTAACTTTACAACTTGTACGGAGTGTGCGGGGCTTCTAATTCGGGGCGGTTTTCCCTTAGGGTTTTTACGCTGTCAAATTAAGTTAACCTACCTAGTGGGATTTTTCTGTCAGCAGTTAGAGAAATAGATATAAAATCCATAATAATCCACTGAAGTATGTTTAGTACATTTTGAGATTTATTTTATGTAGAGAGACTTTAGTAGATTTTGTTTATTTAGTAGATTAGTGAAACTTTTTGAGCTACGCTAACTGAAGACTCATGGTTTTCAGCTGCAAAAGGAGATAGTGTCGAGATCCCGCACCTGCGCGAACAAGACCTTTGAATGCCACCTGCCTGTTGTTACTGGTCGACAATTCTGCGCAAAGCATATCTTACAGGTAATGTCCCCTATAAGTAGTAGGTCCTAAGTTCTGTCACAAAGGTTTCTGTCGCTAGGTCGCCGCGCTGACATTTTTTTCTGCATAAAAAGTACCACCCTTGCGGTTTAAGCTATTATTAAATTCTGTTCATCAGATTTAGTTGTGAAAGTGTAAGAAACAAAAAACATTCGCATTTATAATATTAAGTTTTAATAGCAAGGAAGGTTGGTTTGTCGGTTTGGTTATAGAATAGAAAACGCTGAATTCAAGCAACAAGGCCCATATTAACTAATACACAGTATATATATATTTAATATCCGTACGTACGTATCCGGCACTATTCTAACCTGGCAACCATGCCAGAATAGTGCCATAGGTTACAATAGTGCCACTCCATGTCTTCCCGTGGATGTCGTAAGAGGCGACTAAGGGAATAAGGGCTTGTAGTACTGTTAGGCGATGGGCTTGCAACCGGTCACTAATACACTGGTATAGTTGCCGGCAAACTTCTTGAACATAGAGTTTTGTAGTAGGGGAAGGTTAGGGCATATAAATAGAGTTCAATTTACTCTGAAAAGTCAAGGTCACATGTCATGTTCAAGAAGTTTGCCGGCATCTGTAAACGTCTTAGCCTGCTTGTGCAAAATGTGATTACAGAATTATCAACAAGATTTTTTAGAGCTGTTGGTAATTCTGTAGTTCTGCCTACCCCACTCTGGGAATGAAGGCGTGACGTTATGTAGATGTATATTAACTGTCTCTTGCGACTCGTGTAGAAATCGTTTATCGCTATTCCCTCAGGACCCGTCCAGTTTTTTGAGATGAAAAGTACCCTATGTCCTTCCCTGCGACTCAAACTATCTCCATACCTACCAAATATGATCAAAATCGGTTAAGCAGTTTATCCCTGAAAGCGTAACATACAGACAAACAGAGTTACTTTCATATTTATAATATTAGTATAGATAGGGCTAGGACTGGTGGTAGCATACCGTGGTTCCAGAGTCCATCGAGTCACAATTTCCCAATTGTTATGTACATGAGTCACTAAACTTTTCTTTGTACCTCTTTGTCATGGTGACGTCTCTTGGGTCACTCGTTTAAAACCATGACTTTAAAACAAATAAATCCAATAAATCCAATAAAAAACAGTTTTGTTGACTAACCCATTATTTTTATGGGTTTTATCCTGAGTGTGCTAGAAGTATATATGTATAATATGAGTATTATAACAATTTTTCAAAAGAACTACCGCTGTTGTCTCCTGGCATACGGGAGAGAATAACAACTACAAAAAGTTGATCAACACTTTAGTGCCTTGTCGCGGTAAGGTATTAAAATGAGCGTGGTTTGAATTTATGATATCAATACGTGCGGCAACGTACTATACAATATACAGCTGTTACTTTTGGATAACCTATAGAACACCCCAAAGCTTAGTACTGCACTAGGACAATTTATGCGCGAAATGAATCGTATGTATACATACATGCGTCTCTTTCTGACATCTGTCAGTGTATTTGTTATTCCAGAGAGAGTATGACAGCGATTGACAGCCGAGAACTTTAACACTCGCTTATTACTACATGTATGTAAATTGTTGCACATGACATGACATAACGATTACAAATTTGTATCCACTTTTTATAGTCCCCTGATTAACCAATATATGTATACTCAATTCTGAATAAACAAAAAAGTAACAAAATATTTTATTTTATTGTATATTTTGTATATTTCAGGATCCAACGGCGCCGTACAGACAGTGCGTGTACACGAGCGGCAGCGGTGTCCGGTGCACGCTGCCCGCGCCGGCCGACAACCGTGAACAGAGAGACCCCGGGTAAGCGCGTCGTTCACATTGAAAGCGTATGTTCGGAAGAAAACGTTTAGACGATTGACTGAAGATTAACCGGATATTATTTTTATTACTAAAATTTGAAAAAATACATCCAGATATGGTTTAATGTTATCATAACTCAAAGGGTTTTTCTAGATATAGTTATAAGTACGATCGAAGGAATTAGTAGTCATCCCGACAAATATGCACAGATCTTTGACATGTTTTGGTATTGTTTTTAACTCGGCCGCTATTAATTTGAATTAAAAATAAGAGCTGCCAAAACGTTAATGATACGGAAACGCGTCAAAGATTATATGGTTTTACCGCATTGAATAGAGCCCCTGTTTGTAAGCGGCGTATATATATATTGACGTTTAGATGTGGTTACATTTATGACTTTGATGTTACAGTTTACTTGTGTCAAAAACAGTCAAAGATTTGCCATATTCAAATTAAACTAGATTTAAGAGTTTAGTGGGGCTGAATAATGATATTAAACTGGTACATTGTTGGTACAAAATACATAAAATTGCATATAATTCATGAAGACATAACCGTAATAGCTAAATTTTAAATGTGTATTTTATAGCCGCTATAACAAAAAATGGGTCAATAAATTTTTCCTTTTACCTCGTTGCCATGGTGACGTCTCTTGGGTCACTCTGTGAAATCATGATTTTAAAGTATACAAGTCACCAAATCTTTTTTAAATGGTTTTAGTAGTGTATGTTAAACCATTTGTCTAAGAAACTATCATTGTTGTATCCTGGCTTACGGGAAAAAATAACACTAACAAAAAGTTTATTCACCTAAATAATAAAAATAAATTAAAGTTATAAATTAAGGGAATTTATATACAAGAAAGAGTACGACTCATTTGGCCGGTGTTTCATTGTAATTCAGGCTACCTCGACACTAACAGGCAGCTTGCTTAGCGTCTAGAGTTTAACGTGTCACCTTGCGCTGCGAGGAGCAACGCGAACCAAACGTACTAAAATCTTCGCAACCGGCCGCACAGTAGCTAAGCATGCCGCCTGCAGACGTAACCTTTTTGACCAAGGAAATTTCTAAACACATATTACTTTGATGCCGAGAGTAGAAAGTACGCGATTTATGGACGAGTAACGGCTATTTTGTTTTGGCGATTTCGTGGTTGGTCCCATCGGAAAAGTTGTTCAGTATGACCATCTTATTCACTTTTGGCCATTCCGGATCATGACTCCAAAATCACCTAGTAGAGAGAAATTTAGTTGAGGCCCTCTAGTGTACGAGTCCATTAATTTTGCTTACTATCAACGCACAGCTACTGCGGGGAGAGAAAACTTTTTTTTTTATAAATAGTAATAAATATCAGAGGACAATCTCACACAAATTGGTCTAGTCCCAAACTAAGCTCTAGGCTTGTACTATGGGCACTAGACAACGATAAACTTACTTAAACAGAGAAATACATAGAAAATATCCAGGACTCGGGAACAAATATTCGCGCTCATCACACAAATATCTGCCCTTACCACGGTTTGAACCCAGTACCGCTGGCTTCGGAGGCAGGGTCACTCACAACTAGGCCAACGTGTCGTCAAATGTCGTTAAGCAAACCTAAAATGTGAATAATTTGAGCAGTGTAGTATGAAGTAATGAAGTGTCCCCTGGCTAACAGTGATGTGCCCCCAGCACGTGCTACGCGCACGCGCGGCAGGCGCTGCGGGCGCGCGCGCGCAGCTCGGCGCCGCCGCCGCCCGTCGCCACCACCGAGACGCTGCTGCACCAGCTCACCCACTACATCAGGTACAGGCACCTCTCTTAACTCCACCGCTCTAAACAACCGCTAACCTTTTATTGTATTATTTATTTATTTGGCTCGCAAAACAAATCTCACTCAAATTCGGAACAGAGTATCGATACAGTGGTAAAGTTTAGATCTAGATTGTGACTCTTTAACTAATTTACTAATATCAAAGAACGTTTCCCAAACTGAGGTGTTTGGGAAACGCTTACTTTTCCAAAACTGGAAGCGTTTCAGATTTTTTATAAAACTAACCTAACCTAACCTATAGGGTTCGACACGATGGTCCTGAAATAAATCCTGAATTATTTACTGTTTCGGAAAAAAATGCGTTTGTCCAAATAATATTTTTGGGAAATGAATCAGTTTGGGAAAAGTTTTTGTGCGAAACGTCAGTGCACCCTCTTAACTATGTGTGCACATAATGACTAATTATATAATGGAATAACAAAGTTCAAGCGGTTAGCTATGTTTGTAAATCGAGATTATTTAGTAGATGTTTGTAAAAATAATTGTAAGAAATGATAACTAAATAATAGGGCCTTAATTGTAATTACTTGACTAAGTTAATGTATTTAGTTTTTTTATTTGTACAAAAATGCATATCTTTCTTTTTAGGTAACTTACTAAATAAAAATATCGAATGATATTGGAACGCAACGGTGTCATTGTATAAGCGACACATTCTAGTGATAGGGTTATAGAAGGAAGTGTTGTTTATGTATGTTTGAAGTGAGAATATTTTAAGCGAGAGATTGCGAGAGTTAAATCTAATGTGGAAGTTCAGGAGGGACAGAAGGATGGGACTGTCAATTAGAATTTTATAAAGATACAATAGTTCAATGCACTTTTTCGGAGTCTACTTTCAGTTGACTTGATCTTTCGACCAAGATGAAGTCTATAACAAAGAATGCTAAAGAATCTTTTTTGGACCCCTTCCATTCTGTTACTATTATATCAGAGGTACCTTCATTAGCAGAGGTTGAAGTTTTGGTGCCTCGGGGATTAAGCTATTTTCAAACTTAATCTCATCAATATCGATCCAGTGGTCTAGCCGTGAAAGTGTAACAAACAGACAGACAGAGTTACTTTAACATTTATAATATTAGTCTTGATATCGATAACGTTCGCCGAATGCATGTCTATTGCGTTTTGCCAGCGTTCAAATAGAGCCAACCATAAAAATAGTGTAAAAATATCAGATTGACCAAGTGTTGTTTCCAGGCCGGAGCGCGTGCGCACGTCGTCGTGCGCGTCCTCGGTGTCCGTGGTGAGCGAGGGCGAGCCCGAGCCCGCCGCCACTGACCCCGTCGACCCCTTCAGTGAGTGCCTAATCATTTATTTACTCTTAATTTTACTATAAGTTGGTACATGAAACCCTATGGTACTGCTATTTATATTAGAGTTATTGACTAGCTTATCTGTCATTAATGTATAACTCTCTGAGCAGTAGCCTATCGTTATTTATACTCATTTATTCATAAAATACAATTTTAAAATAATTCACAGGACAATGTCACACAAATTGACCTAGTCCCAAACTAAGCTCTAGGCTTGTATGTACTATGGGTACTAGAAAACGATAAACTTACTTTTATAGAGAAATATATGCTTAAATACATAGAAAACATCCAAGATTCAGGAACTAATACTCGTGCTCATCACACAAATATCTGTCCTTACCGGGGTTTGAACCCAGGGCACCTAGCTTCGAAGGCAGGGTCACTACCAACTAGGCTAGCGTGTCGTATCAAATTCTAAAGTCTCAATTGAAAATTGAAACAATGAATGAATTAGATTTGATTATTACATGACAAGTAGGTGCTAATAGATATTTATCACATTATACAATTTGGTAGTCCCTAGGCCAAAATTCAAATAACATATTAGTTATAATACCCATTTTTAGAATTTATTATAAAATGCAACAATCTTGTCTATATTCTTTATATCGTCGCGTAGTTTATTATGTATATTAAACCCCACAATAGTCATCACTTAGCACTCGCAGCCTACACACAATTGAGCAATATCTTTCTGAAAGCAAGCATTTTAAAACCCACCGTAACTTACCAATATAAATGTAAATTTCCAGAACAAATCGACGCAACAGCTGTCAACGCAGCCTACTCCGCTTCTATAATGGAGTGCTGCAGCGCGAGCGACAGCGACGCCGACAGCATCACGCTGGGGCCCGGCGGGGACTGCCGCGCCGTGCACGAGCACGCCCTGGACGACTACGAGGACGCGCCGCAGGAGGACGAGCCGCTCTGGTCAGTCATTAAGCACGGCTCACCTATTTTGCTCAAATTTGTACGCGCTCACGCGCTGTGCGCGGCGAGCCGTCGAGAGTCGGTCTTTTGACCGTGCTCAAAGGCGCCTCAGTGTGCGTGCCTCGCGTAATTCGGACGTGTATCCTAGCGAGACAAGTTCTAACTTGTCTGTTGAAAAGTTGCTGAGTCTTTACACCGCTGTTGCGATTTCTTCGTTTTGTTAATAATTCAGTGAATTATGAGAAACGCAGCCGCGGCTGTCAACGTGTCCGACGCCGTTTTGAAATTTCGGCTCGCGGCGAGCACGCTGCCTCATCCGCGCATGTTTATGTGCAATAATTTGGCTCGCGGGCAGCTCGCCGTGCGGGGCGTGCATGACTCAGGCTGAGCCGCTCAGATTCGTACCCAGCTTTATATTAGTTTATCAGTTTCATTGCCAAGCGTCCTCAACCGCACTATGCCACGATGCGGACACTTCCTGCATAACGACGATCTGCGTCTTCGGCATCCAGGCTAAGCTAATAGTCGGCATCCATGAAGGTTCCCTGGCGAGTGTTGTTACATTTTTGTATTTCGTTGCCATAGCGACGTCTCTTGGGTCACGTTAAGCTATGAGTTAGGAGTTAAATATAAAATATCAAGTTTGTAAGCCAAGCCCAATCTTTTAAAGATTTTTTTCTAAGCCTGTTGAGGCTCTAAAAACACTTGTTGATCATTTTGTAACCACATTTTGCACAATCAAGCCAAGAAGTTTACTAGTGTATTAGTGGCAGGTTGCAAGCCCATCGCCTAACAGTACTACAAGCCGTTATTACCTGAGTCGCCTCTTACGACATCCACGGGAAGACATGGAGTGGCACTATTCTATCCCGGCGACCACACTGGGTGAAACAAACTATAATGACGACACGTTGGCCTAGTTGGGAGTGACCCTGCCTCTGAAGCCAGCGGTCCTGGGTTCAAATCCCGGTAATCATGAGTGTTGGATGTTTTCTATGTATATAAGTATGTTTATCGTTGTTCAGTTCCCATAGTACAAGCCTAGAGCTTAGTTTGGGACTAGATCAATTTGTGTAAGATTGTCCCCTGATAATTAGTTATTTATAATAGTCGTGTTGGTGCAGGCGAGCTGGCGTGTACACGGCCGAGGAGGCGGTGTCGGAGGCGAAGCGCGCGCTGTGCTCGCTGCAGAGCGCGTACGTCGGGCAGATGGGCCGGCTGCGCGTGCTGCTGCAGATGGCGCGGCTCAAGTACCTGCGCGACCTGAAGGCCGAGAAGGAGCAGTATTGTAAGTGGAACATCACACCTTATCTCATCTGACAGGCTGATGAGAAAATCATGATACTCGAAAATCTGTTAAACCGCGCACACTAGCTCGTTTGTAGTATGGGAGACAACTTTTATTGTCGTTGGTGATATCGAGCAAAATACGTCATAAAATCACGTTTGTTGTATAGGAGCCCCACTTAAATATTTATTTTCAGTTTTTGACTTTGTTGTTATAGCGTCAACAGAAACAGATCGTCTGAAATTTCAACTGTAGCTATCACGGTTCATGAGATACAGCCTGGTGACAGAGAGACAGACGGAAAGACACACAGACAGACAGACGGACGGACGGACAGACAGATAGACATACTGACAGACAGACAGACGGACGGACGGACTCACGGATGGACAGATGGACGTACCATCAGCAACACAGTTAACTGATCATTTTTTAGACAGACAGGCAGACAGACATACAGACAGACAGACGGACAGACGGACGTACCATCAGCAACACAGTCAACTGATTATTTTTTTAGAGTTATTGGTATTCTGTAGGTCTGCCTACCTGACTCTGTGAATGAAGGCGTGACGTGACGTGTGTGGTGTGTGTCGCAGGCAGCATCAACGCGCAGGCGCGCAGCGGGCCGACGACGGCGCGCGAGCGCCGGCAGCTGCGCAAGCTGAAGGCGTTCGCCGGCTACCACCGCTACCACGGCCAGGACGCCGTGCTCGCGAGGAAGCTGCAGCGGAAGCGCGCCCGGGTCACTACTACTATACTGCCTTATACCTAACGACTTATTGCATCACCACTATCACTTACTAAGCACAATTAACCACAGAGGTACTCGTGAATCGGTGCTAAAGAAACACTACCTCGAGTGTGAAGCTCGTATAGACTTACCCCCTTACTTATGAACGTGAAATAAGCTTGGAATAGTTTATGCCATGCGTTGTCACTTTCTGTCAGTTACAAATGTCACAATTACAGATAAGGACAAAGCATAGCATAAACTATTCCAAGCTTATTTCACGTTCATAAGTAAGGGGGTTAGTGATTAATTGATAGTTTTATATAGTAATAGTTGTAGTACCCACAATGTAATAATTTATTGACGACACGCTAGCCTCGTTGGTAGTGACCTTGCCTTCGAAGCTAGATGTCATGGGTTCAAATCCCGGTAAGGGCAGATATTTGTGTGATGAGCGCGAATATTTGTTTCTGAGTCTTGGATGTTTTCTATGTATTTATTTCTCTATATAAGTATGTTTATCATTGTCTAGTACCCATAGTACAAGCGTAGAGCTTAGTTTGGGACTAGGACAATTTGTGCGACATTGTCCCGTTTAGCCCGAGTGTTCGCCAGGTTAGAATAGTGCCACTCCATGTCTTCCCGTGGATGTCGTAAGAGCAGACTAAGGAAATAACGGCTTGTAGTACTGTTAGGCGATGGGCTTGCAACCTGTCACTAATACACTGGTAAACATCTTAAGGTGGGTACGAATTAGAGCAGCCTCGGCTTGAGGCACGCACGGTTCACCCATTTTGCTCAAATTCTTACGCGCTCACGCTATGTGCGCGAGCAGTGGGCGAGCAGCGCGCGGCGAACCGCCGAGAGACGGTCTTTTGACCGTGCTCAAAGGCGACTCGGTGTGTGCGCCTCGTGTAATTTTGATGTGTATCCAGAACTACAAATTCTAACTTGTCTGTGGGCGAGGTGCGTACATATTTGATAAAGTTGCTGAGCCGTTTTACCACCGAGTCGGTTTCTTCTTTTTGTTAATAATTCTGTGAATTAGACAAGCGCAGCTGCAGCTGTCATCAAGTCTGACGCCATTTTGAAATTTCGGCTCGCGGCAAGCACGCTGCCTCACGCGCATGTTTATGTGCAACAATGTGAGTCGCTCGCAGCTCGTTGCGCGGGGCGAGCATGCCTCAGGCTGAGCCGCTCAGATTCGTACTTAGCTTTAGCCTGACTATGTAAAATGTGGTTACAGAATGATCAACAAGTTTAGAGTTGGTATTTCTGTAGCTCTGCCTACTCCGCTCTGGGAATGAAGGCGTGACGCTGTGTGTTTGTCGCGCGATGTTAATGAGCGGGTTGCGCGCGCAGGTGCGGGACGCGGCGCCGGCGCGCGCGGTGCCGGCGGCGGCGCGCTGCCGGTTCGCGGAGGGCGCGCGCTGCGCCGCGCAGGTGCTGCCCGCCTCCAAGCACTGCCACAAGCACATCCTGCACGACCGCCACCAGGTCCGCTCGCCGCTCCAGCCCATAACAGTTACACTAGTTTATTCACCAACTGGAGTAAGACACGGATCACTAATCGAGCGTGCATTTGAACCACACGAGTTTAGTAATCTGTACTTACCCTCAAGTGATATACACGGTGGGAACGAGTAACCCGCCACATTTTAACCATCGATTCTAGAGCCTATTTGGAGTATATAATGTTTATTTATTTATTTATTTATTCAATTGTTACAATTAACATTAACAGTACCAGGACCAAACATGCTAATTGAATTAGTATAATTATGTACATAGAGTAAAAGCAAAGTAAAAGCAAAATAACTACATTAATTATGCACAGAGCTTTTTTTGGCCCCAGCCTCCCAGGTGACTGATGCCACAAATCTTGATTCAGAGCTAAAAAATATATCCAGATCGCTGTCGCTGAACAGAATATCATTTAATAACGCCAGCGCCCTATGGAGTGGAGAGTGGGAGTGGCTCCGAGTCCGCGCCGCCGGCACTGCGAACAGCGGGCGCCGCCGAGGGCGGAGAACTATGGTGGGAACTGGAGGCACCCAGAAAGAGATTTGAAATAACATATATGGATTGCTGTTCTTGCCACGTAATAATAGGAAAAAATATTTGAGAAGGTGGGTGTCTCTGCGTGTCTCAAGGGCAGAATAGTTAACCATTCCAAGAATAAATAAAGTCGGGTAAAGTCTTGGGTAATAACCATAGAGCTTATTGTAGAGAAAACGGATAAACGACTTCTGAATTCTTTCGAGCATGAGTGTGTACTGAGACTCATGCGGGCTCCACACAGCTGCATTTGTTTCCATTTTACTGCGAACATATGCATTAAAAAGTACTACCATTGCAGCCCTACAGGAAAATGATTTAGATTGTCTTATTACAAAGCCTAAGCACCTTCGAGAAGAATCACAGGTTTTAATTATGTTATGGTTAAAGCTGAGCTGTGTATCAAACCATGTACCGAGGTCCAAGTATGAGAATGTAGTGTAACATGAAGTCCAATAAAGCATAATTTAAGAGATTTTCATGTTATTTAAAACAATTCCATAGTTAATTTAATTTGAACTTTGTCACCTATACCTAAATCATTATTTACAAAGAAATTGATTAAATTAATTTATGCTGTACGTTGATGATATTGCTACTTACAACATTAATCTTTTTAGTAAAAAATGCTTTAGGTTAAGGTGTCAGAGTTCATATTCAATTAACTATGGAATTGTTATTTAAATTATAAAAATCTCGGAAATTATGCTTTATTGGACTTCATGTTATACCACATTTTATACTTCAAATAAGCTCTAGAATCGATGATTAAAATTTGGTGGGTTACTCGTTCCCACCGTGTTTACTGGTTTATACTACACTTAAAAATAAATCAAATGCAAAAGTAACAAATGCATTCTTTGTAGGAAGAACGAGCGCGCTATCAAACAGAAGCCCTATTTTGAAATCCGTAATTCGAACGTGTTTTTAATTGTGAATTTTAACGCTCCGTACAGTTTTTGTGCCAAAAAACGTTTAAGAAGGTGAAAGCGCCCCGATTTGCAGGGTCCAACTTGTGTGTTGTACGAGTTCTCGCCTGTCGCACAATTAGGGTTGTCACAAGTATATAATACTAACTGAGCCCGCAATTTAATTTATTTACCTGTAAAACTATACGATAAACCATAACCTTTTTTTTTACACAAGCGGAGTGGGATAAAAGTACCCTAAATATTTTACGTCTCAGTTAAAAGCTGCAGTTTTAAATAAAACGCTTATCCGGTACTCGTATCAGTGACGTAATAATATTAATAATAGAGCAAGCCAGAGCAAGATCCTGAAGGTGAATCGCATTTTTTTACTATAATGTAAAAACACTACAGTAAAAAAAAACAAGTATTGTTAAATCTAAACAAAAAGTACAACGATGTACCTGCGCAGAAAGCATATTTTTAGAAGGCGCGATAACGTTTTGGCCAATTATAAGGCAGTACGTTTGCGCTGGTAAAACTTCGACGGCTATTGGTCAAATATTCGGCAGCCATTGCAGCGACGTTGTCGACCGCCATTTTATTTAGCGTCGCGTCAGTTGTCATTCGTATACAAGCCGAGACGCTAAGCGCTAATCGCTAATCGCCATCAGCGAGAAAGCACGAGTTTAACTGTCATTTCATATTGTACCTTACGCGTAACACGACAAGGTTTGTATTGAATTGATTTTTACGTTAGTTTATCTTCCTCCACGCAGAGGAAGATAGCCGGCGTGAGTTATATTAGTGGTGTTACCGTAGGTGTTGTTCACGGCGTGCGGCGACGCGCGCGGGCTGTCCCCGTGCCGCGCGCCGCTGGCCCGCCTGCCGCTGCCCGCCACGGCCTGCCGCCACCACACCATGCCGCCGCACTACACCGTCTTCACGCTCAAGGTGCCCACCTCACAACCACCACCACACTCACCGGGGCGAACCAAATCGCCTAACACATATGCAGATTCATATCTATGTTGAGGACGTTCACTTTTCCAGGTGAAATATATTTTTTAAACAGTAAAACATGTTAATAAATACGAAAGTCACAAAAAATATACTCTAATTTTTTTTTTTATATTTAGGAACTATCACCTAGTACCACCTAGGAACCAACCTAGTATCAAAATGTACACAATTATATTATAAATTGAATGATAGGGTTTAAAGTAGCTTGGAGCAAAATTTTGATCACATACGTCGTATCGTGTTTGTTAGGCCTTATCACACTAGCGATTTGCGCGCGAATTCAAAGCGAAGCGCGAGCGGCGCGATTTCGCCGCGAGTTTCCCGCGAACTTGCTGCGCGCTTGCCTCGCTTTGAAATTGCCAGTTTGATAAGGCTCATAATGGTTTTTTAATATACAGGTTGTTCGACAAAGGGTTGTACAAAGTTCAGGAGTAGGGTATTATTGGGGATTCTGGATCATTTGTCCTCGCTGCGCTCGGATGATCCAGAATCCCCAATAATGATCCAGGATCCCCAATAGTTTCCATCGATCAGTGATTCAGAATTCCATAAACTCAACAGGTAGTGACCTAACGAATGACCTGTCAATCCTTCAATGGTAAATTTGCATATCCTCGCCTCGTTCATTCGACTGATACTGTCGAAATGTAGATACAAAAATGTCTATAACAAAATATTTTGTAAAGAGAAGCAAAACCGGAGTGCCGTATAATTCAATTTTATATTATTTATATTTTTGTTTACGGCACTCCGGTTTATTTTTCATAAATTTATTTCTTTGTTTAGTCATCTTTGTTTATTCATCTTTGTTCTTGTTAACACTTTCCACACAACCATTGCTGTACTAATGTTATAGGATAGTCCCGCTAACAGTTTTCTGGAGTGGCCAATTCCATACTAATTGTTTAAGGACAAGGTGGTCTTTCGATACTAGAACGCTGATCTATATATGCGAGCGATCGTAAAAACTTTGATAGCACGATTTAAAATAAATTCTCCATGTTTGCTCTCTTTCAGCCATTTTCATGATATACTCGTATGTAGCCCCATTATCCTTCTTAACCTTACTTTTGGTTTGATTAAATTTTATTAAAATTGACATTAGTAATTGACGTTGTCGTAATTCAATAAGTAAATTCTATTTGATTTGAGAACTCAGGGTTAATTACCTTTATAAGATAATAAATAAAAAGAATTTATAAAACATGTTTATTTAAACACCATTTTCTTAAACAAGTTACATTTCTTAGCGCGCATACAGTTGGATGATATATACAGTTAAACACATCACTTGACAATTTATATTCTTCGTACAAACTTAACAATTTAGGACAGTTCATATCTTCCAGGTTAATAACATCATTATGATCTAAAATAGTTTTAAGCCAGGTAACTTTTTCCAGACCCTTACATAAAATCGTCTTATCAATCAGAAACTCTTGGATATACATTAAATATTTTTCGTAAGGTATAAATCCATCATTCCAATTAATTTTTCTGTTTCTCTGTATCCACGATACTTGTTTACGTTCGGTTGGAGAGAGATTGTGCAGTGGGCAAGGTGGTAGAATAAGTAGGTGTAGTAATTGTTCATTAACAGCTATTGCAACTTCTTTGACAATGAATGAATTGTTGTCCGTTTTAAACCCCTGCACATCAACTATTGCTGTCGACATCATGTCAACTTTCTAACAATATTACTCAAAGGTCTGTACTCCACCAAACGATCGTTAATAATCAAACAGTAAGCACTAGTGTTATCCGGCAAATCCTTTTCTGTTTCGATTTCTAAACGAACGTCAACAGGTCCAGTTTTTAAATGCTCATTTTGCCTCGAACAATCAATCACATATAATGGAGCTTTTTCCTTAAATTGTATAAGATCAAGCAGCGGATCTATAGGAAGGTTATAATACGACTGACGAAATCTCGCATACATATCGTATAATATACTGTATTTGTACTCATCAAATTTCAAGTTAAGACTATCGTATGGATAATAGTATGAATTTAAAAATAAAGTCACATTTTTAAGATTACAATGATCAAATACAGCGCTATCGTTTAATTTGTTATTTTTTCTATTAGTTTGCAATCCAAAAATTACATACCGAGGCTTTTCTAGTTGCGAAGTGGTTTTTATAGACCATGTATGTTTGGTTGTTTTTGGTAATAATGGATATTCATATAAATCCCAATTTCTAAACGCTATTTGCATAGGTTTATCTTTTTCTAAATGTTTAAGCAATGCAAGCCTTTGATGATCTGAAACTTTAACATGCGGCATGCGCCATTGAACTTTATTTACCTTAACTTCCACTGAATCATCTTTTTCGGTTACAACACCATTAAGATTTGTACTACTTCTATTTAGTATTAGTTCATGTTTACTATTAATAACTATTTTCTTGTAATCCTCCGCAAAACCTAATAGTTTATTAAGTGGTAAAAGAATACTAAATCTTCCACCGTGATCATCAAATCCGTCCACGTTCCAACCCCACATTGCAGCAGCTTTACTTTCTCCACCATTCATTGAGACTAAAGATTTCATTGTAGTAGTGATTCCAACATTTCTAATTCGATCTATTTCAATCCCATTCATTTCATATCTAATATCTTGAAAAAGAAATGATATAGCGTTATTTGTCAACTTAACATTTTTCACTTTTTTTACACCACTCACGTCTTTAGCTGTTATAGAAAAATATCCTTCTATGTATAACGCGCTAGCTGAAGGTAATACGTATATATCTTGCTGATGGATAGGTATTCGTATTTCATCATTTTCATTAAAACTGTTATTGTATGGGTTATAAGTATGGATTTCATAACTTTCAATTGAATTGTCGAATTGCGGATCGTCGGTTATATGGAGGATGCTCATATTTTTAATCCAAGAGCGCGAAGAAACTCTTTATTACTTTTTGTTATTGCTACAACCTTTTTGCGTCTAGTTCGTCTGACGTTGCGCTTGACAGTGGAGTTAGAACGACTTTGTCTTTGTATTTTGTTACAGATATCATCGTTAAAAATTATCATTTTGACTTTCGCAAGTGAAGACTTATATTAATATTTTCGTTATTAAAATTAATTAGATTTCCCTGTATATCTAATATTTTCACCGTAATTGACGAAATATGTTTCTTCTTTAGAGGAAAATATATTATATTTTTAGGTACTTCAATTACTTGATATCCGGGCGGACTGTTAAGCACGAATTCATGAATTATATGTGTAGGCAAACCGTTCGTATAGGAACCTTGGACAAGATCACATTCGATCCGTATCACAGACGCAGCAATAATGCATACAGGGTTGACTGATTCATGCCATTTATTTGGATCCAACATCTCTGAGAACCCTAATAATGCACCTACACTATTTTTTACCTTAAAATTAATCGGTTCGCTGCAAAAAATTGAACATTTAGAAGTATTGTTGTTAGGAACGATTTTAAACTGACAATTGTTCATATTACTTTTTAAATATTCATATAAATCAGACAGGTCATATGCGCCGCAAGGAATTTTAATATCCTTCTGTTTACCGTAAGCGAATACATTGTTGCTGTCAGTAATATTAGGTATTGAATTAAATGTTGAAAAATACAGTAAGCCGCACTCGTAATCGTCTTCTAATATTAAATGAGTATTTAATTCTGATCGAAGAATGGATTCATTTCCAGTGATTGTGAATGTAATAGACATTGTTATTGACTAAAATGTTTTTTGAAAGTGTAAGCTATTTATGAAGATCCCAAAATGAGTTTAAAAAGTCTATACACAAGTGGCCGCAAATGAAAGGATGAGTTTTTTGCTTGTTAACGTAATTATAAAAAATATTTAAGCCAACATATTTTAAAAATTCTTCAGGTGGTTTTAAATTACCATAACTGTCGAAATATTCGATATAATTATTTAATTTTGCATAGGCTACCCAATGAGTGCCAGAATTCCGGGAACTATCAAGATTAATAATTCCGCATTCTTTTTTTAATGGACGTTTTGGCAACTGATCTCGCATGAAAACTCCTCGAAAATTGGGAATTTCTTTGCAATATTCGAGAATGTCGATGTTAGTTAACGCTCGTTTAGGTAGCCTCTGCATTAGTTTTTTTTATTTTTAAAATAAATTCCTAATCCATTCTTGTGCTCTTTGAGATGCAACCCTCTTCCTAAATTTAATTCTTCCATTTTTTGATTGTGCCTCTTGAGTTCTTGAAAACGTTGTTTAGCAGACTTAATAGCTTCTACCGCTCTAGCAATACCAGCTGCGCCACCTGCTAAACCACCTGCAGCAGACAATCCGGCAAAAATGGGTATTAGGGGCAAAACTCCTCCAACTTTTGGCACAGGTATCACCCGGGGAATGTTTACTGAAGTATCTGAATCCCTCGTCAATTCTCGTGCAACAGCAACTGCTAACTCAATAGCCGCTTTTTTACATGTAGGTTTTAACTTTTTAATATGTTTTTTTGTAAGAGAAACAATATTTTTGAAAGTGTTTTTAAAACCAGCGCCAGACTTGGCTTTCTGTGAGGGAGTGAACACAATTTTTTTCTTGTTTTTTCCATTCGATTTAGGTTTTGACCCTACCATTTTTGTTGAATTGTAAATAAATTATTAATAAATAAGTTATTTTTTGTTTCGATGAAATACTCTGTCCAGTTTCAAGTGCGCAATTAAAATGCGCTTAAACTATGATGTTTGCTGCTTATAAGATTTCTGTTTTATCAATCCAACTATTTTCTTGCGAAGGTAGACCTAACCATTTTACATATAATTTTCGACCATTTTTCTTCAATACTTTTTCTACAAGATAAATGTTCTTATATTTAGGTTTTTGCAATTCGTGAGCATAAAATGATCCTAAGATGGGTCGATGTCTAGCATCTTCTATGATAAACGTTATTGGGTTTGTGTTTTGTACTTTCGTAATAGTAAATATTTCAGTTGACCAATTGGGAGTATATCCTTTTTCAAATGTTCCTTTATATTTGCTTATACGAACGGAATCTCCGACTGCAAATTTATTTTTTTCCTTTGTTGAACTCCTCTTTAATAAAAGCTTTTTATATTTCTGTAATACAGCATCCTTATTATTTTCACTGACTTCAATTGGTTTAAGAGCTATTGTTCTATGTATCGTATTATTATATTCATTAATTGCTTCCGAAAGTGTGTTTCCTATCCATTTATAGTTTCCTTTTAAACTAAATTGCTTGTACAATTTATTCTTAAAAGTCCTTATGAATCTTTCCACTATAGATGCTTTTTTAGTAGAGTATGTAGAGTAATGGTTTATTTTATGTAACTCAAGTAATGATTTTATTTTTTTATTATAGAATTCAGTTCCTAAATCAGTTTGCAAGTTTTTGGGTATTCGATTTTTTTGGAACAAATCACAAAAAGCTTGAGTTATATATTCCTTACTCTTTTTTTTTAATGGATATACCCATGCATACTTAGAAAAAGTATCAATAATGGCTAAAATATATTTAAACTGTAAATTATTGTTTGAAACAGATTGCATATCAATAAGATCAGCTTGCCATAAATCATCTATATCTTTCATCACTACATGTCTTCGAGGAAAGTTTTTCCGCGCTTGTTTATGTATTTCGTTTACTACGATTGCTTTACTCATTTCTTGTATTTGTTCTTAAATGAAACTGTTTCAATACTTTGTTGCAGGCTATTTACTTCTGTCTCTAGCTGAGCTAATGTTTGATTAATTAATTTTATTTTATTAAACAATTTATCTGCAGTATTGTCAACATACTGTTTTGTGGCGCAGTCTTCTGGATCGATAGGCTTTCCAATATGTTTAATTATCTTATTTTTTGCATCAAAACAATCGGTAACATTTATGAAAGCCAAGGGAGGTTCATTAAAATTATTCATTTTATGCTTTTTTAACACATGGTGTCCAAACTTATCTACATTCATGTTCAACCAACACAATGAGACTGAATCAACAGTTGGTTCTGAAGTCTTTTTATTCCTTAATGATGTCTGCTTCTTTTAGTTCTTCTATAATCGAAATTATTTCGTTATCATGGTTAGTGTTGCCAGCATCTTTAGAAGCAATTAAAATTTTTAAACGTTCAATCAACTCATTAGGATCATCCCAATATACAAAATCCGTATTTGAATTATATTTTTTTAAGGAAGGCAGATTACCACCTTGCTTTGCCGTGCTGGATTCTTGAAATAGGGGTTTAATAATTTGACAGTATTTCATTCCTGAATTACCTTGTATCTGACCTTGAGGACTAAAACCTCTCTTATGGACATTAGTGTGCACCAAAATATCTTTATAGGTTATTTTATCCTTTTCATTTATTTTGTCGCAATTCGGTTTACTTTGAAATAAAAGCTCTTTTAAACCTGGCGTTAGTTCATAACTTTTATCATTTACATTAATCGTAGATATTTTATTAGGAGAATTCTCCCCATAAGAATTAAGCGTTGCAGGTGAATTTCCTATCATAAGTGTTTCACCGTCATGTCTTACTCCAAAGGCAACATTAAAAGGTTTATTTGGGACTTGCAAATAAGAATCGACATCCTCAAAGCTTTTTACTTTTGCCACATTATTTTCCATTTTCGTAGGAGTTTTTATTTCAAGTATGTTGGGAATATTTATTTTATCCTTTTTGATACAATCCGCGTTTACATCATTTGATAATATATTTTTGTTATTATGCTTATTTTCATTATAAGATGTTATTTGCTTAGGAGAATTATGAAGAAACATCATGGTTTCTAGCGGATCGGTTAATGGTTTCAAAATCTTCTTATTTTTTAATTCTAAATCATCCTCCTCTTGCTGCATCTTCTTTAACTTATTTTTAATATTCTTTACAGATTTAATTAATTGTGTTTTTATGTCTGTCTCCATGGCAAATCAATAACGCGGTCTAAAAAGACCCCCGATGTTTCTTAATGTTATAAGTAAAGTGATTTTATTTTAGTCATCATTTATATTTATTCAAATTTTACAAAAACATCGAATGACTTTCTATATCGACCATTATTTAATTTACAATCTTTGTTAATTATAAGACACGCATGTGAATCTTTCCATATATTTGCGGCAAGCGATTTGAATTTTTCCCAACTAATGTCAGAATTTACGTGCTCACGATAAATATGTTTTAAATTGATATCGTCTTGTTTAAAAATTATCAAAAAATTAACATTGTCTCGTATTAATTGCTTTGGCACTTTAGAGTAAGTCTGCGTTAAATAAAAACAGTCTATTCCTTTATGTCTGCCCATACAAAAGTAATTACGAATATTAGTCTGGTTTTCGCAAGCTACGTCATCAAAGATAAATATTGAATTGGGCATCGCCTCATGAGGAGAGATTACCTCTTTTTCATCGTGGATCATAAACAGTTTAATTTCGGGTATTCTTTTAAGAACTTCCTCTAAAAATCTATATTTAGGTTGAAAAGTTGTTTTAGAGTAAATGTAGACATTTCGAAATTTTAACCCATTTTCATGAAGCAATAAAGTTAAAATTATATTTGTTTTTCCACAATTTGATGGTCCACATATAATACATCGTATAGAGTTGGGAAGAAGCATACTATGTCTGTTATTATAATTAGTGCAATGTGATCCATCACTTATTTTGCTGATTTCTATTGACACAGGCTGTTTAATAAATTTCATTTCGCCTTCTGTTCAGTAATTTAATATAATATCAAATAAATACCTGTAATAATATAATCATCCTAAATCAATGAATTATCTTTGTAAGTCTTTATCATTTCTCTAATTACACATTCCTGTCTTATATTAGGCGAAGAATATTATACACCGAGATCTAAATTGCTGCTACTCGAGCGTCAGTCGCAGTCGACATTTGTCTCGCTTCTAACGTGGGTCCAGCGTATTTAAAATATATAGGTAAGTAAATCTATTTTTTATTGCTTCATCCAGTTATGTTGGATTTATTGCCATTTTTATTAAATAAAAACTTATGACACTTTTATATTTCAGATAATTATGGAAGACAGCACGCAGAATGATCGACTTGATTTTGGCAGCATATATGATGTCAGCCCCGTTTTCCACGATGTGCCGGAGGATCATCCTTTTTATTATGCTCAAGACGTTGACGGTTACATGGAAAAAGTGGAAAAAAAGCGGCAAGAGCTTTTAGCCCGTAGAGAAAACATGTGTAACGCAACCGTAACGCGAGAGCCTGACGCTCCGCGGGACAAAAGGGAGTTGAAAGCATTAAATACCAAATCGGGTATTAATAAAAAGGATCGTAGTAGAAAAGGATCATCATTTGTAATTAAAAATAACATTCGCAATGGACGATATTTAATTAAAATAAACATTGAGACAATGGACGAGTGTTACAGTGATCGTTCAGTTAGTGCGCAATATCTCGTGTGTGATCCGTATGATGAAGTGTTGGACAGCACAGAAAATGTGTTAAAAAAAATTATGAAAAAACTTGAAAGTGATTAATTTCGGTGTGAGTTATATATGTATAATTGTGACTTATTTCTATTATATCTCCATGTTTATTTTATATTATAGTTCTGAATTATAAAATCAATTTATGCCAATTATATTGTTATTTACTTACTTTGTAGAGCCAATTAATATAAGTTATTGTCAACGAAGTTTGAATTAAGGAAGAAAAATAGTAATTATTATTATTTTTCTTCCGTAATGTAATTAATGTAGCGTTGTTTTAATTTTATCATAAATTTCTTTAATTTATGTTTATTTATAAATAATTTGGCGTTATAAATATGTTATTTTTTGTCTCATTAAGTGTAAATTAGTAAAGACAATGGTTTATAAGAAGTCTGCCTGCTATTTAATTATTATTGTTGTACTTTCACCTTATTAAGTTTAATATTATTATCAACCTTATTTTAATAAATGATGTTCTTATAGAATGTGGAACTTATTTTACGTGCAACCAAAGTTAAATAAACAGAGATAACACGTTATAACATGTTATGATTTGTTTCCTCTGCAACAGTATTGTAGCGGAACTACAAACCGACATTAAATTTTTATTATTTAACTTGGGTCATACACTAAGAAGATAAAGTCGAATTGCGCGCACGCCGCGTCAGCAACTCTTTACGTAGCCACATTCCTACGCGCTGAGCCAAAGTTAAACAAGCAGGGACAACTCGTTTTAACATGTTATGACTTGTTTCTCTGCAACAGTATCAAATTCCTTGTCTGAATCTCAATTATAACGAAATAAAAGAATAGCAACTTTGTTTAATTAAATTCTTAAAGTTAATCAATATTTCAGCCACTCTATTGGTGACGTGGCTGGCTTAGTTGGTAGAGACCCTGCCTACGAAGCTAGCGGTCCCGGGTTCGATTCCCGCTCAGAGCAAATATCTGTGTAATGCATGCATGAGTATTTGTTTCTGAGTCTGGGGTGTTTTCTATGCATTTAAGTATTTATTTCTTTATATAAGCATGTTTATCGTTGTCTAGTACCCTAACACAAGCCTAGAGCTTAGTTGGAACTGGGGTAAATTTGTGTGAGGTTGTCCCATTTAATAATTTTTATTAATGGCTCCTCACTCTATATTGTCTGATTGTTTCCCTGTTGCTAACGTATCATCAACGTTGTGATAGCTCTTATTGACTTGACAGTAGAAGCGATCGAGTCATGATAATACGATTGCAATAGGTGTAAAACCAGCGTAACTCAAAATAAAAAAAGCCAACTTATTTTTAATCAAGAGTGCGTCTTGAAATATGGAAAGATTAATAGTTTTGAGTTAGGCGGGTTTATTACTAAGCACGTGATTAATTAGCTGGCGGAGGTAAATGAAAGAAAAACAATAGGCATACATTCATCATTTATTGTTTTTATAAAAATAATAAAAATGTTACAATTCACACGTTTGCATTAAATTTCTATTACTTTACAGTGCTGCCACATTAAAATGCTAATTTGTAATGTCCCCAAGGCAAAGTCGAAACATTATCTTCTAATACACACCTTTTATCATCATCCCTTGTAAGAACTAGCTTATTGATTTTTTGCGTGAAAATTTTATGATTTTTTGATTTTATTACACACATATTATCTCTAAAACATTCATTTTGAAATAAAGCATTTTTGTATTTATTAATATTAAGTTTTTTTGTAACACACTTTTTTATTCCCTTTGCTTTCCTGATTGTTGAAATTTGGGTATCTATGCAATATAGTTTTGCTCTCAAACCTACAAATTCCTTCACGATCTCACCCCCCATTTCGTCTTTAAAATATCCTGGAATTTTACAGTTCACTAAGGGCATATTAAATATGTTGCTAGCATCAAAATTGCTAGTATCAAAATACTTTATGTGTGTTTTGATATCTTCATAGAAATCTTCTGTATGAATTAAATACAAAAGACTATCAGTGTCCGTATAACAAAGATGAATTTTATTTTTATAAACACGTTTCATCACATCATAATGAAAGCGATACAAATGACTTTTGGCTATTTCTAGAATAGAGAAACCCACGTATATGGGTCGATCTAAAACGATTTTTGTCTGTTGCAACTGAATTGCTACTAATGAATCAGATATAACTGCCAAGTTTTTGAAGTTGGGAGCACTTATGTATTTTTCCGCGCCGCAAAATTTATTTGTGTTATTTGAATGATCTTTCCAGATATTAACAAGTTTTACATCAACCTGTTTTCTTTTATTTTCAATCGTTTTGCCAAATATTGAATTGTTTTGCTTTTTGAAAAAATCCCTTTCATAATCTGAGCTAGCATTTTGTCTCAAGGTGGTATTTAAAGATATGTATGGTTCTAAAAAGTTACTTTGATCGAAAGCTAAAACTTTATATGTTTTTAACAAAACAAGACCATTTTTCAAACATTCTTTTAAATGCATGTAGTGAATAATGTATCTATGTTTGTCGTAGAGGCTAGCAATTAATTTTTTATTTTTGCTTCCTCTAGGAGCAAATTTTTCAGCTGCAAATGGCATATCTGAATGAGACTCATGAAGTTCAACAGGATAGTGAAGGTCGACTTCAAGTATAAAACCAGTATCAGAATCGCGTGACTGTTTTTCAACGTTAAAGTTTGCTAATTCATCATCGTTAAGATACCTGAAATTTCCTGTTGGCAGATGCTGCATCATGGCATATCCATATAAATTTACACAGTCTAAATAGGCTAAAAAGCTATTCGGCTCGTTAATGTTAAAATCTGGAAGATATTTATTATTCGCCTTTGCGTATCTATGTGAACATTGAGCAAGACCTCCTCTTATTCCGTTTTCCAGCATTTGATACATATCTATATCGGAGAGTAGATCCAATTTTACTTTTGTGTATAATAACATAGCATCCCAACTTAATGATGGTGACGATACGTAATAACAGGGATCAAGATTGTAGTATTTAAGGCTCATGCTTCGAAATTTTTCAAAAACGTCACATAGAAGAAGCACATCACATTTCAAGTATAAATCTGTATATTCTCCTAAGTTTTTAATAGCAAAAGTTTCCCAAACATGTAAGGCATGATTATAATCCTCAGAAGATACAGATTCTGATGAGAGTTTACTAAAAAAATTGGAAGCCTGAGGCAACTGGGTTTCTTCATAACGTTGCCAAGAGTTTATATAATCGTAACAATAGACACCCTTTCTTCGCACTATATCAAACTTGGCCCCATCTCCAAAAAATGATTTTAAATGTTGGAAATCATCTTTTTTCATTGTATTTACTAAATTGTCTAAACTTGAACTCAAAAAGTTGAAAGAATCAATAAATTTTAATTGAGCTACATTTTGCTGGTCTATTGGAATGAACTTCGTAAGCGAAATATACTTTTCTTTATTTTTTGGGATAAGGTTTATTCGACCGCATACGTTTGTGAGTTCATTAATAAACAAATGGCAGTCATATCCGGAAAGGTTATGAAAAATTATTGGTATAAATGGGCAAGGTTTTGAATTTAAATTACAACTATTGTGAGCGGGCCCTCTATATCGACCTGTGAAGTGATCATGATCCTTTACAATGTTATCACTAGATGAAAACTTGTCTTTACAAATATGACAAGCAGTGCTAGTTTCAAATGATAGCTGTTCCTCTAGCGTAAGCGGAATCATAGGTTTGCTGACAGATAATATTGAGTACAATCGCTGCACATCATTACATATAGACTCCACAAACTTTTTCGAACAGTTGGGACCGCGATAAGAAACATAGTCGTTTAAATAACGCTCGCTTCTACAACAAATGTAATATGCAAAGCAAGATGCCTCATGCAATTGAATATTTTCCACGTACATAGATTTACTTTTATCTGAATACTCTCGTAATAAGCTTTCGAAGTCACCATAGATCACAATAGGCACCTCCTGAGTTCTTTCAAAATTAGAAAAAAAAAGTTGTGTATTTGCCTCTGGTAAAACAGTTTGTACCCCTGCACAACTATGCTGAATTAATTTTTCCTCTGTTGAAAAATATAAAAAACAATCTTCACACAAATGTATCTTAGATTTATGTTTAGTTATTTGTTTGCGAACAAGTTTCTCAAAGTTTTTTATTAGGCAAAAGTGTGCCTTACTATTTTTAGTTATTAATAACAAGTTGATGTGCTGTAATTTACGATTAGCGGTTTTATATAAAGGGCCCATAACACTACCATTTTTTGTTAAACCATAGATGTTAAAACTAATATCAGTATTGTTGGCTTCGAACCACCTTATATCAGAGATGCTTGGTGGAAATGCCATGCCGGAAGTGTTTAAAACATTTTGGTATTTGGGATAAGATGAGACTCTGTTTGAGTTAACCTTGCTAGGATACAAGTGAGCCATTATAGACCATATAAAACAGTGATTATCCTCATTATTTATATTCAAACAAGCTTTTGTATTAGCAATATGTTTTGGTAATGGTATAAACGATCCAGCTCTCAAAGGATTGTATTTTACTATGTTTATCTCTAAGTGACTAACTGATTCGATTGTCGATCCTGATTCCGAGAGCTCAAATTCCGCACATTTAGTAATTAGTACATCAGCAAGTGATTTATATAATGATAAAACGTCTGTACTCTGCAAAACTATATCGTATTTAGTGTTAAATGACTTAATGGAACTTTCACTATTTTTTGGCAAACAATACTTTACGAAAAGTTCCAAATTAACTTTGAGTGAGACATGCTTTTGTAATGAATCTTTAATAAGTTGTTGTGCTATATCAGAGTTTTCACATAAAAATGAATCTGGGGTAATATTCGTATTTGAGGGATTGACTTTATAACTAACAATTCTACTCCGAAAAGCATTAGCTATTATATAAACGTTTTCAAGCCGCGTTCTTAACAAACTATTAGACTTGTGGATATTAGTCTTTTTATGTGCTGCTAATTTTGGAACGGAAACATTACATACATCGCAAAAGAACATCAAGTAATAATTACATTTGTTGAAAACCGCAAAAGTTTTAAATTTGCCTTTAAACCGACTGTAAAGTAGCAGATTACAATAAACACATAACTAAAATTAGTTAAAAAGTATTTGACGGGTACAACACAGGCTGCACGCCTTTATACTCTTCTTTAGCAGCCTGAGCAACTTGTCTGACCGCTTTGAAAACTGGGCTATTATTATTTACAGCCCCTTTATATGTGAAAAAGGCATGTTTCCACCTGGTTGCTTCCGTCGCTACCGGCTCAAGCTCCCGCGTGGTGAAGACTCGGAGTTCGACGTAGTACTCCCCGCGCCGGCTGGGATCTCGTTGCAGCGTGTACCCGGAGCCCGTCCTTCTTGTCAAAAAATTACGTAGCGGAGCGGCCCTGATCGGTTCCTCTTCGTCACCCTGAAATTATTTAGCAACCTTATATTATTCACCTTTATAAATACAATTAAGAAAATCACTTAAATTATTAAAAAAATCCAGCGACAAACTGTTATCATGACCGAGGTCAGTCCAACTGAAGTCGGTTTAAAGTTGGGTAAAAACAGTTTTAATGAAATCATCATAATAATAAATCAATCTTACACAAATTGACCTAGCCAATAGTTGAGAACAAATACTTGCGCTCATCGCACAAATATCTGCCCTTACCGGATTTGAACCTGAGACCGTTAGCTTCGTAGGCAGGGTCACTACCAACTAAGCTATCGTATCCTCGAAGTATGTTTTGATAAACAATCGCGCATCTTACCTCGGAATCAAGAAACACAGCGACTCGTCTCTTTTTCGGTTGAGCAGCTGATGCATTCACGACGCTGTCCAGGTCTGAATCACAGCCGTGCAGTTCCGCCGCCTTCTTAGTTCTTCTCTGCTTCGCCTTTACCGTCTTAACTTTCGCTGCACTCGTAGAAGCGGTAGATGCAGTCTGTTGCTGGGCACAGCTAATCTCCTCATCGGAATCGAACGGATTGAACACTGCCGACCTATTTTTATTAAAAGTATTTGAATAAGCATCACTAACCAAACACAATCAACATAAATAATAAAAAATAAAAAATATTACGTACATACTTGCTGCTTCTTTTTAATTACTTGTCTCACTCACTGCACTGCCACTACCAATTGAATGCTCAAATAAATGGAAGCTCCATTTATAACCCTATAAACTAAGGCTGCATTTAGATGTTACCAATTAAAATTATTAGTAATATAATTTTATTTCAAATGAGATTGTCCAAACAAAATCAAACCTTAATTCTGCATTACAGACGTTCGTCTATTAGAAAATAAAATATAATTATTGTGAATCACTCCCAATCCTTTACACCTATAAGGCGCGGCGCCAGCTTGTTGCGTTAACCTGAAACCTTATTCGTATTTGGTAGCTGCATGTACTTTAATGCGTTTCTATGTACCGAATGTAGCCTAACTATAAAGACGATATGATGCGTTAGCCGAGTTGGTAGGGACCCTGCCTACGAAGCTAGCGGTCCCGGGTTCGATTCCCGGTATGGGCAGATATTTGTGTGATGAGCACGAGTATTTGTTCCTGAGTCTTGGATGTTTTCTATGTATTTAAGTATTTATTTCTCTATATAAGTATTTATATCGTTGTCTAGTACCCATAGTACAAGCCTAGATCTTAGTTTGGGACTAGGTCAATTTGTATGAGATTGTCCCCCTGATATTTATTATTAAAAAAAAATAAAAAAAAAATAAGGAAATATAAAACAGGCACTGGTTGGCTTGAAGACAGCAACGACTTACTATACTTATTGTTTAAATAACTTGTTTAACTCTCAGAATTTGTGAATCGGCTTTAGCTATAAAGAAGAAAGAAAAACACATATATTTGTTCGAATCATGTGAAGCATGAACATAAATTACTTACGCTTCCTATTATTTACATGTCATACAGCATGCTATGTAATGGCTCTCAAGGTTCGAAATTATTTTACTTTATTGCATTCATGCACACAATCTTAACATTGATTAACGAAGTTCTTAGTAAACAGTAAAAACATCGTGCTAGTTTCATATCGATTATTTGTATTAATCGCGCCATCTTAACATTGATTAACGAAGTTTTTAGTAAACACAGCGCGGAGTTTCTTGTCAATCAGCAATAAAGTTGACACTTGATTTACCTAAATAGATGTCGTAACAATGTTCGAACTTTGATGTACATCGCGAACGATTACAGTGTTGAGATAAACTTAATAGTTTCAGTCGATTTATTTATTAAAGTTTCAGTTCACCTACAAAAATTTTACTTTATTAAAGACCGCAGATTCATTTCACTGTATTATTCCATTCAAATAGCATTGTCAAATAGCGCCATCTTACGCTAACAATAACATTGAGAGTTCTTAGTAACAGTAGCGCGTGAGTCACTTTATCGTCAGACTAGCAGATGTTAAGTACCTACCTTTTTAAATAGATGTCGTAACAATCTCTCATTACTTGAATAATACACAAATATTGGAATAATTAATGTATTTCACTTTAATCAACACTTTTAATAATGTGGTTTTTAATAACAACTGAAGATAGCTTGAAATCAAAAAAAGTTTGCAGTTTTTATTTTGATTTGACAGTAATAATTGAAAAATACCTGAATCACGCTATCAAAGTTTTTACGATCGGTCGCATATATAGATCAGCGTTCTAGTATTATCTTGGTTGAGTAAATATCAGTACAGAGGAGGCGCCCCTTTGGAACGTATCGAAAGACCGCCTTGTCCTTAAACAATTAGTATGGAATTGGCCACTCCAGAAAACTGTTAGCGGGACTATCCTATAACATTAGTACAGCAATGGTTGTGTGGAAAGTGTTAACAGGAACAAAGATGAATAAACAAAGATGAATAAACAAAGAAATAAATTTATGAAAAATAAACCGGAGTGCCGTAAACAAAAATATAAGTAATATAAAATTGAATTATACGGCACTCCGGTTTTGCTTCTCTTTACAAAATATTTTGTTATAGAAATTTATGAGGCGAGAATATGCAAATTTACCATTGAAGGATTGTCAGGTCATTCGTTTACCTGTTGAGTTTATGGAATTCTGAATCACTGATCGATGGAAACTATTGAGGATCCTGGATCATCCGACTAGATCCCTGATCGATGGAAACTATTGGGGATCCTGGATCATCCGACTAGATCCCTGATCGATGGAAACTATTGGGGATCCTGGATCATTATTGGGGATTCTGGATCATCCGAGCGCAGCGAGGACAAATGATCCAGAATCCCCAATAATACCCTACTTTCAGGGACTACCTCTGTAGGTCATACTCATCATCAACTTTTATTATGGGACCAACATCCAATTCGAGAAAAAAAAACAGCTGTTCCATATTGGCTGTTTAACTCTCAAAGTTTGTATGCCACAGGCGCCACAGCTGTTTTTTTTTTTCGCGATTTGGATGTTGGCCCATTAATAAAACGTGATGAGTATGACCTACAGAGTTAGTCCCTGAAGTTTGTACAACCCTCTGCCGACCGACCTGTATATTAAAAAAAAAACATTATGAGCCTCATCAAACTGGCAATTTCCGGGCGAGTTCAAAGCGAGGCAAGCGCGCAGCAAGTTCGCAAATCGCTAGTGTGATAAGGCTTTAACAAACACGGCACGACGTTTGTGACCAAAATTTTGTTCCAAGCTACTTTAAACCCTATCATTCAATTTATAATATAATTATGTACATTTTGATACTAGGTTCGTTCCTAGTTGGCGTGATAGAGTTCCTAAATATAAAAAAAAATGGTCTGAGTATTTTTTTTGTGACCTTCGTGTTTATTAACATGTTTTATTGTTTAAAAAATATATTTCACCTGGAAAAGTCAGCGTCCACCACATAGATATGAATCCTACATATGCATAACGCTAAGTTAGCTATTTTCGTATATCGACCAATTTTAAATGACTGACGTAAGTTGATCGAGTCGATAAAAAACAGAAACGTTAGCAGCGTTTATATGTTGGCTGGCCAACTGATATTTTGATTAAAATTGAACTTTATCTCAATGCGCACTGCATTCAATTTCGATCCGGTTTCGATTTCATTTCGCGGAGTTCGAACCCCTGCGGCCAACATGTACCTACCAATGAGAAAATCTAACTTAACTACCTACATTACCCGAAGCTCTTACGGTGAAGAAAAAACATCATAAGATTATTAAGGGATTATTGCACAAAAGATCCTAAAGGGGTCAAACTGTATCCGAAAAGACCTATCTTTAAGATAAGATGTTGATATTTAATAACAGTAGATATCGAACAGAGCCCGAATTATGGTCGCCTTCATTGCGATGGATAAAGCATCCGTCACCCTCGCACTTACGTACTGGTCAAAAAGTGACAGATGTTTTATCCACAACGATAAACACGACCATTTATATATTTGACGACACGCTAGCTTAGTTGGGAGTGACCCTGCCTTCGAAGCTAGGGGTCCTGGGTTCAAATCCCGGTAAGGGCAGATATTTGTGTGATGAGCACGAGTATTTGTTCCTGAGTCTTGGATGTTTTCTATGTATTTAATAATATATTTCTCTATATAAGTATGTTTATCGTTGTCTAGTACCCATAGTACAAGCCTAGAGCTTACTTTGGGACTAGGTCAATTTATGTGAGATTGTCCAGTGATATTATTATTATTATTATTTATTACCCGCCCTCAGGTCAATATATTTATTATACCAACACGTTCAATACGACCAAGGCATTGAGTTCGCTTTTGGGTAGTTTTCAAAATAATTGTATCAGAATCAGAATCAGAATCAGAATAATCTTTATTCAAGTAGGTTTACAAATAATAAACTCTTTTGAAACGTCATAGTAGCGACTTAGCCTAAATTGACTGCAGGTTCAAATCGCGACCGATCAGAGAAGAACCTGTAAGAAACTCTGTCGGATGTCTTTTTTTTTTTTGACGTTCGCAACCTTTTGTCGTAAGGACTAAACATTTTATTACAAGCAATTCAGTCCCAAGCATTGTTATCATTAATATAGTCTTTAATACTATAATATGCTTTAGAAATTAGTTTACGCTTAACGTAACTCTTAAATTTATTTACTGATAGTTCAGTAACATTACTTGGGAGCTTATTATAGAACCTAATACAATTACCCATAAAAGAGTTTTTTATTTTATGGAGCCGCGTGAAGGGCACTGCGAGCTTATATTTATTTCTGGTATTAACATTATGTATGTCACAGTTCTTTCTAAATTTAGCGATGTTTTTATGAACATAAATAATGTTTTCATAAATGTATTGACTGTGCATGGTCAATATATTAATTTCTTTAAACTTATCTCTAAGCGAGTCTCTCTGGGCCATCTTGTAGACAGCACGAATAGCCCTCTTCTGCAGAACAAAGATGCTATTTACATCAGCAGCACTACCCCACAGTAAAATACCATATGACATAATACTATGGAAGTAACTAAAATAAACTAATCGAGCGGTATCTAAGTCTATTAATTGCCGAATCTTATTAACTGCAAAAACTGCTGAACTGAGTCTACCCGCCAATCCAGCAAGATGAGGACCCCATTGGAGCTTGGAGTCTAACGTTATACCAAGAAACACTGTATCATTAACTAGGTCTAGTTTGTCATTTTTAATAGTTACAGTAGTTTGACTATTTTTCACATTAGTAGTCATGAACTTTATACATTTCGTCTTTTTTTCATTCAGTAATAAATTATTAACACTAAACCAATCGACTACTTTTGATATAGCATTGTTTACATCGACATTAAACTGCTGTTGTCGTTTAACTTTGAACACAAGTGACGTATCATCAGCAAACAATACTATATCATGGTTGTCCTTTATAAGGTAAGGTAAGTCATTTATGTAGATGAGGAATAAAAATGGACCCAATATTGAGCCCTGTGGTACGCCCATTGAGACCAATGACCCAGGTGATCGTACTCCATTCACGTCTACCCTTTGTATTCTCCCGTATAAGTACGTTTTTATTAAGTTTAGCGCAGTACCTCTAACTCCATAGTGGTGTAGTTTCCTGATCAATGTGTCATGGTTAACGCAATCGAAGGCCTTGGACAAATCACAAAAAATACCTAAAGCATCCTGTGACCCTTCCCAGGCATTAAAAATGTTTTTAATCAACTCAACACCAGCTTCGGTTGTCGAGCGACCCCGAGTAAAACCAAATTGTTTATTGTGTAATAAATTATTATACCGAAAATGTTCCGCTAACTGTGACAAAATCAATTTCTCAAATATTTTACTGAAAGTGGGTAGTATGGATATTGGTCTAAAATTTGTGGGGTCAAAAGTACTACCCGTTTTGAATAATGGAATTATCTTACTATGTTTCATAAGATCAGGAAACTCACCACAATCAACACAGTGATTAAATACGACCATTAAGTCAGATGCTATGACTTCAATTAAGGATTTGAGTACATGGACCGACACTCCCCAAAGGTCACTGGTTTTCTTTATATTGATTGAGTTGAATGCCTTAATTACATCCAAGGCAGTAACGCGCTTGAATTCAAAGTATATACTGCATTCAGGCACGTTATCTTCTAAAAGTACAATGGCAGACGCAGGCGAAGAGTTCAAGCACTTAGTCGTGGACACTGGTATATCGGTAAAAAACTTTTCAAATTCAATTGCGATATCTGGATTGGAATCTATTATTTTACCATCTACTTTTAAACGATAGTCGTTAATGTTCTTTTTTCGGCGACCTGTTTCTTCATTAATTATTTTCCAGGTCGTTTTAATAACATCAGAACTATTCAAGATTTTGTTACTTAAAAAATTTCGCTTAGTTATACGGCAGTCTATCTTGAATTGCTTAGAATACTGTTTGACATGTTCCTTAAACTCCTCACTCGCGTTATACCTCCGTTCCTCATATAGTTGATACAGTATTCTTCTACGCTTATGTAAGTCCGCAGTAGCCCAGTCACTGAAAACCTTTGCACCACCAACCACAACCGATTTGGATGTAAATACTGCGTTAAATTGTTTCATGAATGTGTGAAAGAATGAGTTGTACATGTCATTGGGTCCCTTATCAGTTGTTAGAAAGGGCAAATTATGCACTAGGTTATGTCTCATTCTTTCCACACGGTCTGCAGTTACTGGCACAAAAGTAATTTCTTTTTTTGGAATATTATTCGATACGGACTTGAATTTAATTAATTGACCCAAATGATCCGATTCCAGGTTGCTGATCACACTCTTACCAATAGGAATTATATCAGTAAAAATGTTATCAATACACGTGGCGCTAGTGTTAGTAACTCTAGTTGGCTCCATAAAAGTATGTGTCAGGCCGAAAGATTTGAAAAGATTTATTAATCTTTTGGTTAGTGGACTGTTTTCTAAAATATTTACATTAAAATCTCCACATATAATTGTTTTTTTTCTCGAATAAGATAATTTTATTAGAACAGTTTCCATAATCTTCTCAAAAATTTCGAAATTGCCTAATGGTGGCCTATATACACATACAACTATGAATTGCTCTAACTCTATTGCAGCGAGTTCTAATATTCGTTCAACAGATAAGGACACAATGTCCTTACGGTCTTTAAATTTTAATTTATTGTTTAATATGATTAACGACCCGCCATGTATCGAGCTATTTCTTGTAAATAAACTGCCGACCTGGTGGTTGATAAAATTAAACATAGCTTCGTTACTAGTTAGCCAGTGTTCCGTTATACATAAAATATCAATGCTATTACTATTAAGAAATAACTCGACTTGCAGGTCTTTACTCCTTATACATTGAATATTCTGGTGAACCAGAGTGATATAATTAGATACTTTGCTGCTAAATTTGTCCTTATATTTATAACAAATTTGGTTGCCAGGGTTGAGCTCCTCTGTTGTCTTGTGATTTAATTTAAATGATTGATAGTAATTGGAACATGTTCCAAAAACCTGTCAGGTTGCTGAATAGCAGCAGGAGCCAAATTCTTGGCTGAAATGTCAAAAAAATAGGATAGCGACATAGCTATCTGTTTCTTAAAATAATTAGGCAGGTAAAATTTACCTTTTGTTAAAATATAATAATTGCTAACATAATTGTTAGAGTCAATAATGTCAATTTTTTTATTATATGTACACATGTTATAAAGTGTCACATTTAAATTATGTCTTATGTCATTTTCCAACTGTGACAACTGTTTACAATAAGGGAATGTAAACAATATGATTTTTTTCACACTAAGGCTATTCAAAGTTTCAAAAAAATTAATTAGTTTATTTTTGTTTACATTCCCTCTATTTCCTACAAGAATAAGCAAAGTCGTGTCTATATCAATATAGCTGTCCTCTAAAATTTTATTTTGGATATTTTCCAAGCTGCTTAGAGGTAAACAGTTGCTGATCACACTATGTCCCTTAGTGTATGAGTTCAATAATGAGCCCATATTGCTACCAATCTCATCGCAGTACATTATTATGTCAGGTTTGGATGTCAAATTGGTATTACTATTATTATTTAAGTTTTTATGAAAGGAACACTTCTCATCATATTCCTTTTGTGTAGGGACACTGACACACAAACTCTGCTTCAGTCCACCAGGGGCCGGACAGTCACTCTTGTGTTGACAGACACATGTGTGGTCGTCCTCCAGTGACTGAACTAACTCTAAATTATAGTTGAGCTGCCCTATTAGATCATCCATTCCGAAAGAATACTCATCTATAATTTTATTTGAATTTTCCTGCATATTGTGCAATTTTTGTAACGACTCCTCTAAATCTTGAATTTTTAATTGTAACATTTGTGTGTCATTGTCATACTTTAACTTATTATTTTCTAACATAGTGGTATATATATATAATTTATCAACTAACTTTACATTTATTTTACTTAGTATACATTTTCTATAATACAGTTTATTTTGCTTTAACAACCTTCGGGTTTTCCTTATATATCTGTTTATTTTAATATATTTTTTTAGTTTATTCCTGCTACAATTACTTAACCTTGTTGTAGTGGACGTCTCATTAGTTAAGTCTATAGTAACAACAGGAAGGTCAATTGAAGCAGTAACAAACCGCGGGTCATTCTCTACCAATTCATGAAATAATGACTGTGTGTGTACCTCTGCAGCGTCTTGCCTGGCCTCCTGAAGCTCGTAGATCTGTTCATGGGCAATATGCAGCGCTCTCTCCAGGGAGTCAACGTCCTTCAGGGCCTGCTCGTACAGAGTGGTACACTCAGTGAACTTATCTACTGTATGTTGAAGCTCGACCCGTTCCAAGTTCACATCATTATACTTATTTTCAAGTAGAGAGAGTTCCTTTTTTAACCTATCCCTACTGTTTAGAATCTGGATTACTTCTTTCTCATTGTCCTCTCTCTCACTGAGTAATTGAGCACACAATTCCTTGGATTTTTTTAGTTCTAATAACGTTATTTGAAGCTTGTCAGTTTGTTGCTGACGCGCAGCTACAGCAGCTGCCCTTCGAGTCATCATTTTTACAAAGTTTTAGTATAATTAAAGTGGTAAAAACAAGAAATTGTATGCCAAAGGAATGCAAGTTACTTACGTGAATATAGTAACGTAGATCAATGTCCACATTTCAGCTCATTATATAATGTCAACCAACGGCTACCACACAGCAGTATTTATAGTAAATAGTGCTTGGGCAAGCCGACAAATATGAAATGTAGACATCGAGTTCAAATTTATAACCAATAACGGTTACCGAATTGAAATGTTTCGGAACACTATTAGACGTCACTATAGCACTTGAAATAAATCACTAAGCTAAAACTTAACTTATAAACTGTCTGCTTAACAACAGAGAAGCTCACATTAACAATAAATATCATTAAAATATAAATATTTTATAGGGACCTAGTGAAATCAGCTGCTTATCCTTTGACAGCCAGTGTTGTATCTAATTAAGGACTAAAAACTTAAGACATGTGAGTCACGAAAATTAACCAAATAAATGTATGACTAATTTTCGTTACGCACATGTACAAATTACCGCTCTTAATTTTAGTCCTTAACTAGGTACAATTATTTTGAAAACTGCCCTTTTGTGTATTAAGGGTGTTCTTTTGTGCAATAGAGATTAAATAAATAAATGAACTTTACCCGTACTGTAGCGACGTTTTTGCATTTTAGTCAATCTTGATTTCTTGAATAAAATAGTTCTTTATTTATTACTCGCAGAAGGACGAGTCAGACAGCGAGGAATCCCACACGGAATCCGAAGTATCGCAGGTCGAGGAATACCAATTACCCCAGCCCGCCACCGACACCATCGACGTCGCCGAATTTCAGTGACAAATGTACCCGGACCAACTGGAGCTCGAGATAGCCACCAGTACGTTTACTGGCGACTAGAGAGCTGCAGCACTGGGTCCGCATCACCAGCCTGTACCAGGACACAGCTGGGCACCAGCCACCCGCCACCCGCCACAGAGACCAGCGACAAATGTACCCGGACCAGCTGGAGCTCGAGATAGCCACCAGTACGTTTACTGGCGACTAGAGAGCTGCAGCACTGGGTCCGCATCACCAGCCTGTACCAGGACACAGCTGGGCACCAGCCACCCGCCACCCGCCACAGAGACCAGCGACAAATGTACCCGGACCAGCTGGAGCTCGAGATAGCCACCAGTACGTTTACTGGCGACTAGAGAGCTGCAGCACTGGGTCCGCATCACCAGCCTGTACCAGGACACAGCTGGGCACCAGCCACCCGCCACCCGCCACAGAGACCAGCGACAAATGTACCCGGACCAGCTGGAGCTCGAGATAGCCACCAGTACGTTTACTGGCGACTAGAGAGCTGCAGCACTGGGTCCGCATCACCAGCCTGTACCAGGACACAGCTGGGCACCAGCCACCCGCCACCCGCCACAGAGACCAGCGACAAATGTACCCGGACCAGCTGGAGCTCGAGATAGCCACCAGTACGTTTACTGGCGACTAGAGAGCTGCAGCACTGGGTCCGCATCACCAGCCTGTACCAGGACACAGCTGGGCACCAGCCACCCGCCACCCGCCACAGAGACCAGCGACAAATGTACCCGGACCAGCTGGAGCTCGAGATAGCCACCAGTACGTTTACTGGCGACTAGAGAGCTGCAGCACTGGGTCCGCATCACCAGCCTGTACCAGGACACAGCTGGGCACCAGCCACCCGCCACCCGCCACAGAGACCAGCGACAAATGTACCCGGACCAGCTGGAGCTCGAGATAGCCACCAGTACGTTTACTGGCGACTAGAGAGCTGCAGCACTGGGTCCGCATCACCAGCCTGTACCAGGACACAGCTGGGCACCAGCCACCCGCCACAGAGACCAGCGACAAATGTACCCGGACCAGCTGGAGCTCGAGATAGCCACCAGTACGTTTACTGGCGACTAGAGAGCTGCAGCACTGGGTCCGCATCACCAGCCTGTACCAGGACACAGCTGGGCACCAGCCACCCGCCACAGAGACCAGCGACAAATGTACCCGGCCCAGCTGGAGCTCGAGATAGCCACCAGCACGTTTACTGGCGACTAGAGAGCTGCAGCACTGGGTCCGCATCATCAGCCTGTTATTTAAAAATGAACCAATTTTGGCACCTTCAATTCAAGATAGGGGCTGACGCCTTCCCCGAAGGTCGAAAACTTGGATTTTTATTAAGACGAAAGTAAGTAAAGCAAAGGACTTTGTAAGTCGCTACAGACTGGATTATTGCTCGTATACTTTTAGAATAAATTAAAAACGGTAACTTGACGGTATCCCCATCTGTTTCATTGTCCGAAAATTAATAAGTTAGAAAAGAATTTGACTCATCCATAAACTGTCCAATTTTTTAAATAACTTGCGACCCGCCAGCGGTGTTACCCTGTTGCTTATTTCCTTTTTCTCTCTCATAAGAACCGTCTGACAATAACAAACAAAAAATAAAAATTAGCGAAATCGGTCCAGCCCACGGTGATGCCGTGACCAGGGGAATTATGGATTCCTTTAAAAAAAAGTTTAGCCTATACAATCTATACGTTTTGTTCAAATACGGCATCAAAAAAGACATTTTTAACTTACGACATGACGGACGAGTAAGACACGGTTTTGAACGGAAATTGAGACTTGTAGTGCCGATAGGTGATAGGTAACCGATTCATTTGATTGTAATAATCAGAGCCCGGAATTTTGGTATCGACTTCCGATTTACATATTTTATCGATACATTACAGAACACAACACAACATATCAATAAAGATTAAAAGTTAAGGTAAACAACAGGCGGCCTTATCGCTAAAGAGCTTGCATAAGTTTTGAGTGGCTGAAAATGTTACGAGGCATTTTCAATTTGTTCTCGAAGGAAATTGCAACAAGAATTGTCAACGAGTGATTAACAAAGATACATATGTAGATAAAACTAGTAGTCAAAGGTCATCTATCAGATTAAAGGCTAGTTCCTACGAGTACATAACATGATATAATTAGGCTCAATATTCATTCTCGTTGCAATTTCTTTCGAAAATTGTTTAAAAGGCATAAGAAATCCACAAATATTTATAAGAAACAATAAAATATTATTATTTTAATTTCTATTTATAATTTCCTAAAAGTTGGTATCTAAAGGTTATCTCGAAGAGATCGCTCATTCGCGATAAGACTCCATGTAAACAACATGGTGTCTACTTCTACTCGTAATCATATTTTAAAAGATGAATTCTGTGTTTATCGATATACATTAAGTATGTATATCGGAAGTCGATAGGCGAGAAGTCCCTATGACAGCTCAAAAGTGCTACGAAAATTCCGGGCTCTGGTAATAATTATTAAATTATTATGACTGTGTTATTCGCTACTTTTATTCATGTTTTAACTTGTATTTTTACACAAAATTCACACAAGTGCCATCGTTATCAATGAAATCAACACGTGGTTTATATATATAGGCTTCCAATAATTATATTTGATCGTATGTAAAATATTAGTTGTAAATTTGATCTAATTGTAAATTGCTGGACATATTTGATGCATTTAGTAATTGTAATTTACTTGTAAGTTAATATTACGTATTTCTTGTTCTGTATGTGTAACTTAACAGACAGTTAGTGTAACTTAAGACAGTTTTATACCAAATGATGGTATCAGCGTAATTCGGCCCATTCGTTTTTTGTTCATTTCTTATGTCCGTCTCATTCTGTGTTCGTCACTCATTCTTTATTCGTCTCGATCGCTATATGTCCCTATCGTTTTAAGTACAATTATGTAACCTGTCTCTTTCTTAACAAGTCTTTTTCGTTTTTCGTCACGGTCTTCCTAGGACTCATTCTTTCTTATCCCCTTTCGATTTTTGTCTCATTCACTTATTCGTCTCATTTTTTGTCATGGATTCGTTATTAGTCACATTCGTGATTAGTCTCATTCATTTTCAGTCTAATTCTAAGTTCGTTACATTCGTTTTGCGTCTCGGTCACTATTTGACTATCTTTTTCCGTCAATCTTATTTTTTTTTAAATTATATCTTATTGACCGAGTGATCGTCATAATTTCATGTAATTTCATACATTTAAAATAACACTTTGAATTCTGACAGTTCATTTCCTTGGAAATGCTAAGGAGGTATGACTCTATTTATACAATCTGCGTACTTAATATTATTGGCCACTTAATGATAATTCCGCTCGAATTCAAGTTGTTAGAATTGGCATTTGTCAAGATATTTAGAAACTTCAACGTAGTCTATTCTATGGAATAATTAATGATATTAAAATAATAAATATATCTTTCCATTATGGATGTGGACTTTCCATTATTAGAAAATTTGCGTTTCAAGATGTTGGCCATGATTTTATTGTAAAAGAATACCATGACCATTATTGACGGCATATCAAAATCTATGAATGCAGTTATTCTTATTTTTTCATATGAAATAATGTTTATCTTGAGAAAAATTAACTATCTTAAGTATCTTAAGTCCCAGACCCTTCAGGGGCCTCATTTTTTTCCGTTCTATATATGTATGGGACATATAAACTTCAATTTGTTTATGAATTCCGATCCGGAGGACATATGAATAGCAACTAAGACCTACTAGTACGGGACGATTAGCGAACGTGCCCAAAAAAGAACGGAACGAGTTACCATTAAAGACAAAAAAAGAGTGAGACGAATAACGAAAGTGACTAAAGATAAAGTGCGAATGATACCAGAAAAGAGAGACACAAACAAAGACATAGTCCTAGGAAGACCGTGACGAAAAACGAAAAAGACTTGTTAAGAAAGAGACAGGTTACATAATTGTACTTAAAACGATATGGACATATAGCGATCGAGACGAATAAAGAATGAGTGACGAACACAGAATGAGACGGACATAAGAAATGAACGAAAAACGAATGGGACGAATTACGCTGATACCCAAATGATCACCGTACCTTATGAAATAGAAACTCAATAAAAGATGTTAAGACAATATTTTGTTTGTTCTGTAATAGAAGGCTGAAGTGAAGTCCTAAATAGTATGTGTATGTGTGTGTTCTTTATTTTACAAGAAATAAAATATATAAGAGGACAATCTGAAACAAATTGACCTAGTCCCAAACTAAGATCTAGGCTTGTACTGTAGGTAATAGACAAATATAATAACCTTTTATTAAGAAATACATACTCATGCCCGTATGGTTGCCGGGTTAGAATAGTGCCACTCCATGTCTTCCCGTGGATGTCGTAAGAGGGAATAAGGGCTTGTAGTACTGTTAGGCGATGGGCTTGCAACCTGTCACTAATACAATGGTAAACGTCTTAGCCTGTCTGTGCAAAATGTGGTTACAGAATTACCACCAACTCTTTTTGTAGTTGTTGGTATTTCTGTAGCTCTGCCTACCCCACTCTGGGAATGAAGGCGTGATGTTATGTATGTATGTATGTACATACTTATAATATACATAAAATACATCCAAGACTCATGAACAAATACTTGCGCTCATCATACAAATATCTGCCCTTAGCAGGATTTGAACTCGGGACCGGTAGCTTTGACAAGAACAGTTTACAAGAGACGTTATTTCGTATGGATTAACACGTTCCCGGTCCGGGTACCCCCAATGAGGGGTCATGAACCTTTTTTTCAGGAGTCCGTGCTTCCACTATGGGATCACATCCCCATACTGAATTAACATAAATCTGTCAGTTGGACTTGTTACATTGTCAGATCGTTTTGTATGGGGACAGTGAACGTGTTAAGTTTTTTACAACTTTTAATACATGTTTGACGTGTGAGTGACGCATTTGTATTTGACGTAAGAGTCATACACAGATTTAGGTTAGCGTCTTTTCTGTGGACACGCCGGAAGTTAACGTTTTTAAGGCCTATTTTTCTGGCTAAGCCCATTCCCGCATAAACGGCGTTAGGACTGCTTTATTAGACCTATCATATAAAAACAAAACATATTTTTGCTTTTGAGTGTGTATAACCCGTAAGGCGTTGAAAAGGTTAAGCTATTCATAAGACCTATTAATTGTACTTTTCATTGTACTTTTAATTTGATATCAATCAATTAATCAATTATTTATTTTACATTAAACATGGTATATACATACATACAGGTCTTAGGTTAATAATTAAGTATCAAATATTTTGCCGCCGGGGCAGCACGTAAAATTTTAAAAGAGTTGAAAATTTGTCATATTTTTTAACAAATATTTGAAATTAAAAACATAAAATATTTAAACAGCATGTCAATCTAAGTCCAAATATAAATAAAGGGGGAGCTTCGAAGCTGTCCGCTACATTTTTAAAAAGAATTCGTATTTTTGTCTTCGACGTTTAGAAACTCATCCACCGAATAAAAACATTTTTGTATTAGCCAGTTTTTGAGATCTCGTTTGAACTTATTTAAAGGCAGTTTTATTAGTATAACATATTAAAAAATCGGAAAAATCGGACAACGTTTAACGATTTTTGTATGGAATGTTTTTGCATCACAATCCTCTTAACTGACTACTGTATCTATCAAAACCGTTCCGTCGCTAAAAACATCATGAATCGCTGCTCTATTGCCACAATCTTTATAGCAAAAGGGGAACAGAAATAAAACAAGTCTTGCTTTTCATTTTATATGCACCACATCAAAATACATTTTATCTATACTATATAAGAAACAATATAACTAATTAACGTTATATTGGCGTTTCAATAGACAACAAAGTAAATATTTATAATGGAAGTATAAAGGAATGTTTGTTTACATACTATATAGAGAAAATCTTTCTGTTATTTTACAGCTCAAGTCACAACGGAGGAGGCAGTACAGTTTACGCTAGTAAAGAGATGAGGGATGTTTTTAAAAAAAATGCACTTGGGCTTTAATTAAAACAATACTTAATAAATTCCTTTGTGTAACGTAAGTTAATCATATAGTTGATGACTAACTTTCGTTACACAAAGGACGCGATCGTTATTTTGTTTTTACTAAGCCTTTAACTATGTATTTTTTTTTAAAACGACCCATGAAAAATGGTCTATGACACCGACAACACTAAACAATGCATGTGGTTGCAGCCTGAATTACATAGATCTATATCAAAGGTAATTTACCCCCTTCGGAACCATCGGTCTACTTTCCCGATCCGTCCACTTGTGCAAACCGTCTACTTTCCCGATCGGTCCACTTGTGCAAACCGTCTACTTTCCCGATCCGTCCACTTGTGCAAACCGTCGACTTTCACGATCGGTCAACTTGTACAAACCCTCTGCTTTCCCGATCGGTCCACATGAGCAAAAAAGCGAAACTTTTACATGAGGCGGGGTGATCCCTCCCTAGAAATTTTAACACAAACATCTGCTCTAACCGGGATTCGAACCCAGGACCGCTAGCTTCAATGACAGGGTACTAATGTTAACGTTGTTGCAGTCTGTAGGTACTAGACATATAATCTTTTTTTAATTTTGGACCCAAATGTAATGAATGACAGAGGGATGAGGAGAAGCAAGTAGACAGGGAAAGTGGACCGTTTGGTAAGTAGACAGATCAGGAAAATGGACTGATCAGGAAGTAGACGGATAAGGAAAAGCAAGAAGGCCTATCGGGAAAGTAGACGGTTTGCAAAAGTGGACCGATCGGGAAAGTAGACCGATGGTTCCAGAGGGATTTACCCCTGAAACATGAAATAAAAAAATAGTCATCAATGATTTTTGACCAGTATTTTCTAAATATACACAGCATAATAAAAAGATTTGACAAAATTGTGCTATGTAACGACCATTTGTATTAAAACACCATCACTCATGTTACGTACTAGTAAGTCAATGTCTAAAATATTCCGCATAACAAAAACTGATTAATAAAAGTACAATTGCCTACAACAAATTTCTGATGTGGCCAGAGGCCAACTGGTAGAGAATGCCATTAGGCAGTTTACCTTTTGCACTAAAATTTTGTAGTTTAGTGTAATAAATATTAAATAAAAGTAACAAAAAATACAACCGAATTGAGAACCTACTTTCGTTTTATCGGTTTTGAATAGCGTTAAGGCATGATTATATAAGTAAAAGTTGAGTTTTTGTTTTTTACTTACGACTGGCGCGCGAATTTGACTTTATCAGTCTTCCTTAATATTATAATTATAGATGCATACAATTTGAGGCATACTTGAAACTACTTTGTTTATTTTACTTTCAATTAAAAGATAATTAAAATTGTTATAATAGCATTCATTTTGCCGTCGAATAAAAAAAAAAAAAAAACTACATAAAATCGATGTCGATTTTACTATTTTTTGAATGAACATCTACAACAACTATGTAAAGAGACCATAGATCAACAACACATATACACAGATAATTAACACACGTTACGTTTCGAGACAAAAATGTATATTTGACAATATCGTCCTTAAACAAGTGGGTAGAACAACGCCAAAACATTTATAAAATATATATTTTATTTCAGTTTTATAAACTTGTAAAGTATAGAAAAGTTATAATAAAACTGGAAGAAGTTTCCAATAAAATCAAGTTAGGTACCTACTAACTTCCAATTGATAAAAAAGTTTTATTAAAAAAGAAAGTATACCAACAACTATTTCAACGTTTTGAGAACTATCTCTATTGGCAGCATAAGATTAGGTTTGTAAATGCAGTTAAAATAATAAATATTCTAATTTGAATAAAACGAACTATAGTTAGCAGACTTTGATAAAAGACTGTTTGTATTGAAATTGGCAACACGATCAATTTTGTATTCAAAAACTAGGTATATAGGAAAATAATGTAGTTCCTACTCACCAAATCAAACACCTTTTTGCCAAGTTATACCTACTCAAACTCATGGACAAGTAGTATTTATAAAATTAAATATTAACATAAAATAAAACATGTTTTAATAAATAGATTTATCTCGTCATTTAAAATTAGCAGATGTAAAATCAGTTTCGACGTTGTCCCAAGGGTCTAGTGGTAGATCTTTGCGCTAGTTCGTCATTTCTTCTTTTTCAGCTGCTTGGCTTTCTTTTTCTCCTCTCTTTTGACTTCCTTCTCCTTTATTGATCTGTAGAGCTTATAACCGAAGAATACTGGAAAGAGAAAGACATTTATTAGATATAGTTAAACAAGACGGGCGAGGGACAGTTATTAAAAAAATTATGTTTTATTCACGGGCCCAGGACATGGTCTTAAAAGCTTGTGTGCATATAAGTTATGTTTTTATATGATAGCTCTAAAGCAGTCCTGACGACGTTTGGCTTAGCCAGAAAATTAGGCCTTAAAAACGTTAAGGAAAACGTTAACTTCGAACGAAAAGTCAAAAACGTTAACTTTCGGTGTGTCCACAGGAAAGACGGTAACCTCAATCTGTGTATGACCCTAGTATAACCGTAGTGCTCCGAATTAAGAGTAACGTCTTGACCATGTTTAACTATCAAAAAATTACAAAATTATTCAGTAACCAATGTCGCAATCAAAAGAAAAGTCAATTAAGATGCAATCGTACATCGATAAAGGTACATAAATTAACTAATCAGTACACACGACGTCGCGCGTTGTTACATACACGTACGGCAAATAGCTGTATAATTGGAAAAAAAATGTCTCCATTATGTTATTGTTTAAATCGATACATTAATCTTAATACTTATTTCGCCGACATCATAGCTTGATAAGGAGATAGCTTCAATCTCGGGGGGACGGAAGGAATTTTTTCTCGCTCGAATATTCCGAAGCCAATACTCGCGTTTTGATGTTACTAATAAAATATTTTTCAGAAAAAGAATCCTTAGTAAAGGCCTTTAATTAAAACAAAACTTAATTGATTCCTTTGTGTAACGAAAGTTACCCATATAGTTTGTATGACTAACTTTCGTTACACTAAGGACGCGATCGTGATTTTGTTTTCATTGTGCCTATAAACTAGGTATATACTTTTAAAATAACCCATTTCGCTCTGACTCGCCCACTAAATCGTTTTTTTTTTACATATTTAAAGGCTTAACGAAAACAAAATCACGATCGCGTCCTTTGTGTAATGGAAGTTAGTGATATAAACCATATGGGTAACTTTCTTAGTTTTGTTTTAATTAAAGCCCTTACACGTGTATTTTTTTTAAAAAGGTCCCTATCAATTAGTCAAGGAATTGAAAGGGAAGTTAGTTTCGGAGAATAATTCTCGTAACAGTTTCAACGTACCTAAGAGTATCACGAATAAAAAAATAGCGCCGCCGACCAACATAATATGATATTTTATCGCATCTTGAATTGCTTCTTCTAGACCGCTCATGTCGAAAGCATTAGGATCTTTTAGCTTTAAAGCAATTTTGCTTGCTAAGGCTTCCTTCATTTTAGTAATGAACTCGTTTCTTTCCCCGTCACCCATAGAGTTGTACTTCTCTAATACATCTTTCAGTTTCTGTTGGACTTCTTCCGCCTCCTCGTCTTGCGGCACTTGGTCGATCATTTTATGAAGCATAGACATCACGTCTAAGTTTTTAATCGACTCGGAGAGTTTTTCGCCAATGGCGCTGGCGATGTTGACTTTTGGCACGTCGATGTCCAAATCCATGGTTTCGTCGGCCATTTTCTGTATTGGCGGGAATGGAAATTTTGCCTTTTTAATGTATATGGATGCGTTCAATTTTTATTTGACAAGTGCAATCAGAATTTGTAAGTTAGTTGATTAATTATATTTAGTGTATTTTGAATTTAATATTGTTATTTGTAAGATAACTTACCGGCGTGTAATCTAGTCGACACCTTTAGATAAACTAATAATTTATCAAAGGACACTGATTTATTAAAACGTTGCAACTCAATTTAATAAACAGATAACAATGTTACAAAGTATATTGAACGTTCACCGATGGCTTTAGAGTATACAATGCTGTTATCAATGTGCCTATGTGTATAATAAATTATATGAATTATTATCTGTTGCTATAATGTATGTTCTGAAGCTAGCTATCTCTTTCCTTCATATTAATGGTTCTAAAATAAATATCAACGGATAATTTTCACATATTTACCTAGTCCCAAGCGGAGTTCTAGTTTCTTCCTTTTTAAAAGATTTTTTTTAGTAGATAGATATCTCACGAACTTTTTCGCCGTTTATCTCGTGTAGGTAATATCTTATTGCATCCCTTACACTAACAGAAATAAAGTACATCCAGTGAAATTGTATTCGCGTACTACTATAAAACTCTGGCAGAATTAAATATATTAAACGCCGTGTAAATGCTACAAGGTACTATCCGGTGGTACGTGAATACGCTTCCTTGGCTGTGTTTTCAACGCCGATACCATATCGCAATGAACACGTACTATATGATATCTGGTATCTGGTGTAGATTTGCGCAAGTCCGCAACGTGGCCGGTAGTGCACAGTTATCATATCTCGCACAATTATGTTTTTTGGAACGACCTATCGTCCATGAAACTGCACTATGTAACTAACAAATTGAATAAGTTTAAAAATACACCTCAACAAGGTGATTCAGTAAGGCACATTTTGCAACTTCTTGAACTTGTTAGTTAGGCGGTATTGCAGTTTCATCGACGGAGTGTCATTTCCCAGCGGTTCCAATCAAGATGATTACAAAATACAGCTTGTTTGTTTGTTGGTTACACTTCCACTAGCCGGTAAATAGACCAGGGCGGAAGCCTTTGAAAATGGTAAAAAGTGAATTAAAATAATAGCAGGATGAAACCCATTAGAAAAGAAAGAGAATAACAAAATGAACGGAAAAATAATTTACGGGCGATCTGAGGTCAGGAAGTGGAAACGGGGAGGGGAGGGGGGGAAGATTAAGGGTAATAAACAGTTTATCTCGATTTCCGGCCAAACTACAAGTCCTATGGAAAAAAGTTAAATGGCAAAGTTGTATGTAATAAAATGATCTACAACTTTTGTATTTAGTAGCACTTTTTTCACAAAACCTGTAAATGTTTGTGAAATATTCGAATAACCAACTTTATGGTCTTTTATTATTTTCTTTTACAACAAAAGGTTTTATGTCACGAAATTTGGTGAAAACTTACCCCAACACCCTAAACTCACTGTAATTATTCTGACTTAATATCGAAAAGCACTCTAATATTGAATCGAAAATTCTAAAAAGAGACGTTTTCGCAGCAGTGGGACAGAAATAGCTAGATATACCTTACAAATAAGATACTGGTCTAGCAACATCAGGCCGTTTTTTTACTCTCTGTAATAAATAACTGTAGGTAACATAGTTTCATTTATCATTTATTTCATTTGGTTGTAACGCTTTGGTACTGATAAGTCAACACATTACACTGGTATGTTGTACTGTTTTGTTAATATACTAAATACAAAACACTAAAAACTAATTAAAAACTTATTTTTATTCTTAGCTTCTCAGCCTGGTAAAGATATATCCACTGTATCCTTATTAATATTATAAATGTAAAAGTGTACTTGTCTGTTTGTTAGTTAGTTCCGCCTTCACGGTCCATCGTCACGACCGTGAAAGGTAGAGATTGTCTAGGACATTCGGAACTTTTTTCGCTAGAAATTATTACCAACAGTTCCCAAGGTAATGGCGATAAACACCTTCTGCGCGGACTTAGTCGCGGACAAACGCTAGTATAATCAAAAATCACTTACATATAATAGAAAATATAAGTAACACGAACAAAATTGCCAGCCACGGCCCACTGCCCCCCAATATCTTGGGGTTATTCCCCTCCAGCATCATCTTGAGGCTCTCCCTCATCTCCTCAGTGATATCCGGAGAATCCAGCATATCCAGAAGATTCTTCCTGATCTCCTGAGGGTTCCCATTCTTCAGGAGCTCGTCCAGTTTCAAATTCTCCAAATTCTCCGCTTCTAAGTCGGCCATTTCGAGGTATTTAGACTATGTGCGCAAGCGTTGGTAATTTATTATGTTATTGTATCAAATATCGACTGCAGTAGGTTATCATAAGATGCCATGTTATATCGAAACGTGGTGCCACGTTACGAATTTATATACGGTGCTAGCTACGAGCGATAGCGGGACGCTGTAGCGGGGAAATATACTGTATGTTTATCAAATCAAATCAAATCATTTATTTCATGTAACATGAGTAACATGACAGATAAATAGTAATTATTTTATTTACCTACCATTTAATAATGCTGGTGGAGCATGCAATCCCGCACAGTGTGACATAATAGCACAATCAGGCTTATCAGCTATAATTTTTAGAATGTTATTGGGACTGTCCCGCACCCGGCGCACCAGTACGGGTAGCACAAGTTGTATTTTCTCGCTTGTCGCTCAGTGCGTCTCTATCGTTACAGACTAGATAGAAAGGGAGATCCGAGCGACCAACAAGTCGCGGACAACTTGTGCTAGCCCTCCAGGGATGCAGCGCGCCCGCGCATGGTTGCATACAAACATTCAACGAGAGCCTCCGCAAACATCCCAGAAGCGCTACAGTAACGAGGCGGTCCCACTATCAAATAAATAAAAAATAAATAATCACAGAACAATGTCACACAAATTGACCTAGTCCCAAACTAAGCTCTAGGCTTGTACTGTGGGTATCACCCGGAACGCGTTATTAAATTGGACTCGAATGGCCCCCTATAGGCCCGTTGCGAATAATGCACCCAGAGGCTGCAGGTATACAGGGACGTACAGAAGGCTCTAAACTGCTGGTCGTTTATAAACACATGTATAAATCAAATATTTGCTTTTTCATTGCATATTATCTAAAGGCTTGTCGAATGGTTGGTAAATAATTTAAGAATCATTATAACATGTGTAGTTTTTAATAATTTGCTTGTGAAGTTGGATATGAGGAGATATAAAAGTCTTTGACGTCATTATCAATCCTAAAACAGATGTCAATACAATCGCCTTTTTTGACAATAGAGTCTTTTGGTGTACGTATATATTTTACTTTCCTACAAAGAAGAGCACAAAATCAGTGTTTTTTAGAAAAATAATGGCAGATATTTAAGTAAATAACCTTTAGCTTATAAAACCCTTTAATTTGGAAACTCATACAATGAAGTTAGAAATAAAAATCTAACAAAAGAAAAGTGGTGTCGTTACTCCCCCACCTGCGAATCTTCCGTTTATGCGATTCAAATCGCATTCAAGAAATGTGGAATAATCCCAAACTTTTTCACTTACCACTACCACTATTTTGCAGTGGTGAAAATGTGATAGAAAATGTTAAAAATAATATTAGTTGTGTAAATTTTCAAAATGTATCCATATCGCTGATCGCTTATAGTTTATACCAACTACTTAATTTAATACAGTGTAATAAGTCAAGTTTCCACAAGTGTTTCACATTACTTAGTCACGAATAGCAAATTATATTGTTTATTTAAGAATATCAGCACTACTGTTACCAACAATAATAAGCCATTTTTAACCGACTTCAAAAAATAAGGAGGTTCATGTTCCACTGTATGTATTTTTTTGCATGTATGGTCACTATTTCTCTTTGATTTATATGATATTTGGTATCTTTGAGAAATCGAGGCAATAGGCATACATATAGCGATTTTAGTATTTTCCGTAACATGACAAGCATTCAAAAGTGTCATTTGGTGAAGTGGAATTGATGATGAAGACCACAGATGGCCACCGGAACTCCTCAACGGTACCTATTTCAAGGGTGGCGATAAGATATCTCGATCATAATAGTTGAGCGACTATGACGAAGCACGTTTAAATGGTTTAAATATAGGACTTTCTCGCCGCGTTGCTTGCGGCGAGTTTGAAATGTCATGATAGTTTTTTAATAATTGAGATGTGGAGCTACTTACATAACAGCATATTATGATCACTAAAAAGTATAAAATGTTTCATAAAACAAAAAAAGCGGCCAAGTGCGAGTCGGACTCGCCCATGAAGGGTTCCGTAGCAGCAAGTAACATAATATAAAAGTTCGTTGTAGCTTTGATCAATGTTTTTATGACGTATTAAAAAAAAACTACTTACTAGATCTCGTTCAAACCAATTTTCGGTGGAAGTTTGCATGGTAATGTACATCATATATTATTTTTACATTTATCATTCCCTTATTTTAGAAGTTACGGGGGGGGGGGACACACATTTTTCCACTTTGGAAGCGTCTCTCGCGCAAACTATTCAGTTTAGAAAAAAATTATAATAGAAACCTCAATATCATTTTTGAATACCTATCCATAGATACCCCACACGTATGAGTTTGATGAAAAAAAAATTTTTGAGTTTCAGTTCTAAGTATGGGGAACCCCAAAAATTTATTGTTTTTTTTCTATTTTTGTATGAAAATCTTAATGCGGTTCACCGAATACATCTACTTACCAAGTTTCCACAGTATAGCTCTTATAGTTACGGAATAAAGTGGCTGTGACATACGGACGGACAGACGGACAGACATGACGAATCTATAAGGGTTCCGTTTTTTGCCATTTGGCTACGGAACCCTAAAAATGGCCTTCAAAAACACAAGAAATAATTTCTTAGAAAACGATAGGTCGGTAATAATCAATAGGTCAGTCTAAATGAAGTCGGCGTCCCACAATATGATTACCTACCGTTTTAAAATAAGTTATTTTTTGCATTTTTAGGGCTCCGTAGTCAAGCTAAAGTGGCAAAGTAGGTAGCCAGCGCGGATAATAAAGATATCGATGTTAACCTCCCTGGAACCTCAAAACGGTAAATTTTTTTTGTATATTTCCTTTTTACCTACAAAACTTAATTTTATTATTTATAAATTTACCAACTGATTTCTGGTATATGAGACAAGGGGACTCTTGGGAAAAGCTCAATAGGTACATAATAATTTCATTTTTAATAGTAATTATTTGTGACTTAATTTGAATACACTAATGATTTAAACATTTTAAACCAACTGATGCATTTTTGATTACCTGTACAGTCACCATCAGATATATTCTAGCAGGTGAGGTACTCTAATATTTCGGAGCAGTATTACTTTTCAATAAATTCGTTACACTAGTTATGGTCATACATAACATCAGAACGTGCAATTTGTCATAAATATAAGAGCAGCGACTTTTCAATAAATTCACACAGTTACACTAGTTATGGACATTCATCGACTGAGCTTTACGAGCATTAGCGAGCAAAAGATTAGTCTCAGAGCCAACATGTTCGACATAAATATCATAATTACTCTAGAAAGCCGATTTTATAACGAAATGTCAGACCAAACTTTGGATCAAATTTCGTATTATTACTATTAATTCTGTAATTACATACAAACTGGTCCGAGATTTAGTAGATAGATAGATAAACATGTTTATAGTACAAGATAAGAAGCATGTTGCGTGTTTTAGGCAAATACACCATAAAAAGAACATATCGCAAATACGCATTATTTTTTAACAACCATTCTTTTGACATTTTACATGTTTGTAGCAAAGGTTTACGCTTGAATGTTCTAGAACATCTGGAAATAATTCGGTGTGTGAAGTGGCATCATGGCCAGAGCTGCACCTCTCCAGAAAAAAAATCTGACAAGATGCGTTTAAGGCGTGCCTCCATTTAGACGAGTTGCTACATAGAACAATAGCTAATTAGACGAGCTGCTACTTAAAAAATCATGTTGACCAGTTGCTCTTTAGATGCCCTGACATTATCCCGTTCTACTTGTGCCCAGGAATGAAAACCATGAATTAAGATAAGGTTTAGGAGGAACGTAACACACTGATACATCACATCACCATACACTGAAATGTGAATTGTCCGTCAGAGTTACCAGTACTATTCGCAAAAATATTTTGACTGATCACTTATGTACATGTACTAACAATTAATCAAGGAATGTAATTTTAATTAAATTTTTACTTTGTGAGGACACCATACTACAAACGGAGATTTTTGCAAGTGTGAATTTGAATGTTATGCCATTTTCAATTTTGAAACAAATAAAAATGGATTTTATACTCACTGGAATAAAGTTAAAACTAAATTGCCTTGTTTATGTACCTCCTCTTCCTAGTATGCACTAAGTTATACTAGCAGTTTTATCTATGTATCTTCTATTTAAAATTTTTATGAATTGGTTTCATTCAGTTCTCTGCCTTTTCGCCGAATCTTTGACAAATGCATCGTTTCACAACCTATTCTGTAACTACAAATATTTCAGGATTTTTTAAAACTAACCTTACCTAATCTGAAGGGTTCTACACAATGGTCCTGAAATAAATCCAGAATTAAAAATGCGGGTTGTCAAATGATATATTTGTGAAATGATAGGATCCCCTTTCATTCACTCCGGTTAACCCTTTGAACGCCAAGAACACCTAAAGGTGTTGTGTACTGTTGTGCCTACCATGCCATCGATGCTTACAGTTGTCACAGATACAGTGACAAATGGACCCAAGTATTGTGGTTTGCAGATGTCATTGGCATGTGAGGACGACTTTTGTATCAAGTCAATGGCAGTGAAAAGGTTAAAGTGTACTTGCCATTGTCAAGTTATTTAATAGACACTCGGATGGAAAGAAGTAAGTCCATGGATATCAAACAAGAGGACAATTGTTAACTAAACAGAAGCACATGGGATTAGCTCCACTTTTGTCAAGTCCATCTATATATTGTTTTACCTGTTTCAAGTGTCAAATATAATCTCAACAGCTACGTATACACTTAGAAATATAGAATCATATTTTGCTGACACTGTCATATTTCTTATGATATTGTTATTAATATATATATATTTAGAAAGAACTACTAACCAATTGTATGTTAAACTTCAGTGACCGAGGAACATATTAACCCTAAAATTGGCAAAAATTAAAAAAGTCGTGAATTCAAACCCTATTTGATTTCGAACCAGCATAAAAAATAACAATCCAAAAAAAGCAAAATGTGAACATTATGGTATGTATCCTGTAGTGCACACTGCCAAGTTAAGGGTGTAAACGTTAGAGCCAAAATCTTACAAGAAATGAACAGTATTAAAATAAGGTAAACAAAGTGAAATTTACTAAGTTTTAATTTTAATTAATAAATAGACTGATGTGCTTGTGTTATAAAGATAAATACACAAATCATGGGCCGTATTGAATATTACCAAGCGTGCAGGTGACAGAAGATATTTAAATTTAATAATGCAAGTAACGCTTCGCTGGTTTAACAGAACATAACATGCATTAAAGAAAGAATTTAAGCGTGTCGAATTAGTTGATATACCGACGAACAAATTATATTCTGCCCTGAAACAGCCGGAACTTTGAAAGGAGGATTTAATGAAATTGTTTACCTGTTAAACTGACCACAACGAGTCCAGGAACGATGAAAACTGAATTAGAAAATGCATGCTCCAACGGGCCGTCCTGGCCACCGCTTAAGTCGACCATTTTGCCCTAATACTGAGATATCACCACCAATACTGCTACGGTATACAGTCACAAATGATCGAGATTACATATAGAACATAGTTTTCACTGTAAAGACCTTTTGCTTAGAGAAATGTGATGATTTATCTCAAAAATCTCGCTCGCGAAACTTCGTTTACGACGACAGCACAGCAACAACAACAAGTGACAGTTATAGTGAGGTGCGTTGTACGCGGTACCGGTTTTTGAAACGTCATTACCGGTTTCTAATATTTCATAATTTTAAGAATAAAAAAATCTCGTTATGTCTTTCTTTGTTTTAGTTGTACTCTACTAATAAAACAATGTAAATTAGGATAGTGTGTGTCTGTTTGATATACCCTTGCTTAAACCATTAATATGCAATAATGAAAAATACTGCATTTTTTGTTATTGTCGTCTATGTAATAGATGTAGGTAGGTATGTTATTATTCACATTACTTTGATTACACTATTGTTGCCTTCGTCACTCCCACAACCAAGATGACTCTAACAACACTCCATAATGTTATAATCCGCCAAGCCGTTTAGAGTACAGAGTGTGCCACAGAAATTAACATATATACATACACATTCGAAAAAATAACCCTCCTGACGCAATCGGGTAAAAATAGGTAGGTACGTACGTTGCTAGTTCTTGGCAAATACGATGCTTAAGACACTACGCCTTGGGTCGCGGTCACTAGCAAACAAGCAGGACGAGATTAAACATGGTAAAAATTACCTTTGACGTGCTATCGCATCCTCATCGCTTTAATGGATTTCATTTACTTGACAGTAATGGCGGTAGAGTTAAAAATAATACCATAACACGTCAAACGCAATATGGTTGTAGTAGAATAGAGGTTCAGATGACGTGCACGTTATGTTATGTTATGACTTATGACATCGTTCAACGGAACTTAATAGAATTTGCCTCAGAAATCAATAGTCTGTTTAACACTGAATCTGCAGCCTGCATTACAGTAATTCCGTAACTATAAGTATAGTTTTGCATACCTAGTAGACTTATTACCACAAAAACGATTACAATTAAAACAACCATTTATAAACGTAAATTTTATTATTAAAAATACACAATATTATGTATTTTTTGGCCTTAAAGTTACATTAGTGTACACAATACTTAAAATAATATTCCACTAATGAGACAATGCGATACAACAGTTTATTACGGGCACTTTATATACATCTATTAATAAAAATATTTTGTGTATAATTATCAGGAGTAAAAATAGTTACATAATTCGTTATTAATTAAAAAGTTCATGGAATGTTGACCCTTAAAAGCTACAATGTCATCCGTCCACTAATACAAATGTATATAAATGACCTTAAATTATATTATTTATTTACATCTGGTTAAAAGCGATGATATAATTCCCTCCAATAAAATTCAGTCATGTTTGGACGTTTTTTTTATAATATACATTTTGAAGTCCCTCAACTTTGAAAAGAATTATCACAGAATAATTTGAGGCGATCTTCAAATTTTATTCGAACTGGGTATCTTTTCTTACCATCGTATAAATAACCGTTTTCACAGTTTGGGCAGCAATTTCTACCAAAATATATTTTAGTTAAAAATTTACTGGTGAAACTACATGCATTGTTAATCAAATACAAACAAAAACATTAATAATATTGTATAATTACTCAAAAACGTTATTATCGTATGTAAGGCACTGTTGGAATGACATTGAGCGTACTCATGCGCGCATTATCTATATTTATATCACCAAAATCTAACCTATATTTTATAATCAGTGATATCTTTACACACTACCGGTTTTTGAGATTCTTTAAGAAAAAATATAATTTTGATATGGAATTTATTAAATAGGATTCAATAGTAACTAATCATAAATGTTGCCACTAAAAAGATAACTTTTTTAATACAATCCAATCACATGGCAATACACAGCTATTACATTTTAAAATATCGTTTAAATCCACGCAACACTTAGTGACTAAAATTTACGTTGTTTTCTTGTAATTTTGCATTAATAAGACTGAAATTGTGTGGATGAAAGCAATATTTTTATTAACTATAATTTTTGTCTATTTTATTAATTTCTTAAACAGTTTCAGCTTAATTCTTCTTCAGAGGGTCAAGGTTGTCTATTGAAAAATCATCGTTTCCAAAGGCGATTCCTCTGCTGAATCCATCCTGAAAAAAAAACTAAATTTATAATGCTACCTACTCAATATAGTTATGGGTCTAGTCTAGGTGTAATGGGCTTTTGAAAGGATCCGCTTATATATTCACTTAGGTAGCAAGCAAAGAGCCAAACATTAGAGTAAAATCTCTGTAAAATCCTTTTATTTGTTTTTGTGTCTATGGAATTACACACGACAACTTGTTATATGTAGTTAACTTAATTATCAGCTCAAATAAAGTGATCCAAATTTGTAAGCGTGTTTGCAGTGAAAACTTACGCTCAACGACGTGCGATTTCCAGTAGCATTTTTTGCTTACATTCACTGATGTAAACCTATCTACCTACTCAAAATTAATTGTTTATGTTATGGCAAATTACAATTACCACTCACCATTCGTCGAGCTGTATAAAACAAAGCAAACAAAACTTAATAAACAAATAACTTAATAAAAAGTCTTACGAAAATATTGGGACTAGAGCTATCTATAATTTGATTTTTCTTCTCTTTTTCGGAGGAGTTTGATAGTTGACCTAATATTTGACGCCCTTCAATAATCATTTATATAAAACCATAAATTAACATAGTATGTATTTCTATTCAGCTATTACCACCATTTACAAATATAGAAGTTAAATTAAAAAAAAGTGTCAATTACCTTCATCTCTGAAATAGTTTTATCTAGGAACCCGTTGAAATTGCTGCCCAATTCGACGGTCTGTTTCTCGCTGAGATTCCCAAAGCCGTTGAATGTATTTCCGAACCCATTTCCAAAAATATTGTTGTTTTTCTGTGTATCAAAGGGATCGTATCCGCTCAGACCATTTGTGAACGACGTAGTGTTGTTAAAAACCGATGTTTGGAGATTAAAGTCGCTTATATCGTAGTTGGGTTGGTTTGTTTTGGCTGTCGCTGCGAAGGGGGAGGTTATAGGGGTAGAATAGGCTTGGTTCGGAACCGAGAAGGGAGTTGAGCCGAAGAGGTCGCTCCCATTTTGAACTGGGTGCTGGGGGGTATGTTGGGGAGTGGGGGGTTGAGGGGTGTGTGCTTGTTGTGGCGTGTTATGACGCTTTGACGCTTTTGGTGGAGGGGCCACTGAAAAATAGAAAAGAAAACCATTAACTTACTTATTTACTTAAAAATTAAACAATATTTATATATTTATCTTTAGTGGTAGTGGGACCCTGTGCAGGGTCAGTCCGGATAGCTACCACCATCTTATTCATTAACTACCCACCAAGGAACAATGTTCGCATTGTTGTGTTCCTGTGTGGGGATAAGACAACCGGTGAAATTACTAGCATAGAGGCATTCCATAGTAGTCATGCCATCAGGGTTGGCAACGCATTTGAGGTCTTAGGATTATAGTCTTGAGAATTCAAATGTCCATGGGTCTCAGATTCCACTTACCATGACTTACTATTAACATAAAAAAAATATCTAAAAAGGCAGTTAAAATAACACGATTGAAAGATAAGTTTAACATATTTGATACTACCAGTATGTACTAAAAAACAGATTTACAACTGGTCTTGCTAATTGAAAATTTCAAATAACGCCTGATACTTGTTTTTAGAATTTATTGTTGTATTATTTTTTGTACCCTATTAGTAGTAGTAGACACCCCTTACGCCGGTGGTCCTAGTTTAGAACTCGGCTGAAACCCCTAGGTTTTTTGGAAGTACTTTTGGTTGAATTTGTAATTTGCCGCGTAATTTTAAACCATTTTAGGTTGGCCCGTACGCCTCTACGAAATAAAACCCACACTAGAAAGAACCCGTTGCTAATCACATGCGACATACACAAGCTGCTAATGTCCATTTATTTTACTCCAGACTGGTAAATGTTCTTTTCAGTGAATTAATTTCCACATTTCTCTATTTTCTGCTAGTCTTTTCACCTGATACGGCACGCCGAAAGCCTTATCTCTTATTTGGTCAAAGTAATCTTGTTATTTTATGTGTAACTATACTCACGTAGCGGCGGTGTAGGAGTGACGGCTTGTTCAACCGGTGCTGGCGCCGAATAACGCGGCGTCGGGTCTGATTCAAACGCGCGCGGGTCAAAATCTGCAAAAATAACAAAAAATACACTACTTTATTTATTATTAAATGAAGCATGAACAGTTTTACACATCTGAACCTATAGCCAAGCTGCATTCGTTTCTACAAACGTTAACGCTACGACACCATCCGTTTCGCGCTCGATTACAAATTAAGAAGATTTCGTCAAGTGACGAGCGTCGAGCTTGGAGGCTCTGAGCGAAATTTAGCTTAGTGATAGCCGAGCTAGCCTATTTCTTCGATAATACTTCTGATGTTTCTAATTGTTGCACTTTAAGAATTTGATAGAAAATGTAAGAAGGGGACTAAGTCCTAACTGCAAACGGGATTCATAAATGAACTATACCCGGACTAATACTGAGTCACGCTATTCGCGATATAATGCAGCACAGACTACGGTGTTGCCACCGCTTTTGAATTGTGGTAAACAGTCAAATACGGCTACAATATAGACCGCTGGGTTTGGACGAACTAATACTGCGTGAAGCCATTCGCGATAATGCAGCACAGAATACGAATATCTGTATTGTAGCCGGTGTTGTAGACACGCTACCCGGACTTTGCAACTTAAAACTAGTATCAAATATGGTGTTTACCACTGTCTGAATCAGAGTTGAGCAGCAGACCCTCAAGTTTGGTGCCTACGACGGGATTCTTGCCCGACAAATCCCCCAGAAGTTTGCTGGAATCAAACAATAATTAAATATTATTTTAACTGTAGAATGTCAAAGTATCACTATTAATTTCACGCTATATTAGTTTACCAACTTATAATCGCCATACCGATGAATATATTTTGTAATAGTGATAAATAATTGTAATTTGTAGAGCTTTTATAAGCGCCATGATTTACACTATATTTTTCTATAATTAGCTATTTACTAGCTTTCAAGCTAGAATAAATAACTTTTTTACTGTCATAAGCATTCATGCTTTATTAATTTAAACGTGAGTAGTAATCTCGGCCAAAACATGTAAACATGTCTCGGCCAAATAACTTTTTTTAATACGTATTTTGTCGTTTACTCACCCACTGCCGAAGTTAGCTTTCCCGTTGTGCTGGGGCGGAGGCGTAGACAAAAGCAAATTATTGTCGTTACTCGAGTTGAAAGTATCTGTAGACGAATTATGTGACAGTGTGTCTTGCCCTAAAAATAAACAAGACATGATTGTTTATTTAAGGATTAATAATTAAAAATTTCTGACAGTTACAAAATTAAAAAACGGCCAATGTTTTTATTTGTTGTTTGTATAATTGTTATTGGCGAAATTGGCCTAAATGGTCACAACACTAACAAGTCAAATACTAACAAGTAATATGGTCACAGAGTTTAATTGCTAAAAACTCAACGACTTCTTACCATTCGCATTTCCATGCCCATTGCCATTTTCTGGAGATTTAGTGCCGTTCATGGCACTGAACCCGTTAGCTAGAGTGAGAGAAGCGATTTGCTTGTCCAAATCAGCTGGCGCCTTGAACTCCGTGATGTCGGCAATGTTGTTTCGCGCCAGGTATGAGGATAGATCGTCTTTGTACGTGATTTTTGATAGCTCCTGTAATTTAAATTATAACTTGTTTACTGCTAAATTAAAATACAAAAACCACCTTCATTTGTGTCAATATTTAAGAAAGATTTGCAGTTAAAGTGTGAGGACAGTTTTACTGTCTATCTGTGTCCTATATATTTCTGTTCCGTTATTTTTCACGATGTACCTACCTCTTTAATGTTTGTAAAAATCGTAATTAAGTAAAAAATATTTATAATTTACGTAAACATGTTATTTATGCGTTATAAATATTGTACTTACATGTAAGCGATTTTTGTACGCATTCATTTGCAGCTCTAACTTTTTGTTCTGTAGCGAGAGTTTCTGCATCTCTATGTATTTGCCGTTGTCATTCATGAACCTCCTGTAATGTAAAAACTGGTAATTAAGAGATGACAGTGGCAACTACTACATTAGGCTGCATTTTTTGAATACAGAATTAATCTTATTGCCAGTCTCACTTTTTTTGCCAATACTCGACATTAAAGCACGTCATTAATATAACGTTCAAGTAAAAAGACCGGTAAAATTAAATATTAGGACATCACTATCTCTTTGTTTTTTCCTTAGAGATTCAGGCAAAGGTTAATCTTATCTGCAATTCCAAATAAGATTAGCGTTATACTATAGTCGATGCAGTCTTATTATTTTAATTATTTACCTATAAGCCAAATCGAACGCCTGCCCGATGGTGAGCGTGATCTCCGACGCCAGCTTGGTGGAGATGAAAACGAAACACTCGTGCCGCTCGGCGCCATCTTGCTCGTTGCCTTTGGCGATGAAAGAGAAATACTTCTTGGCGCCTTTATCGTCGGCGCAGTAGGATATCCGGTGGAGAGGGAACTGGTACATGATGTTGTTTGAACGTGGCTCCTGGAAAGTTAAAATACATAAAATACATAATAATAATTGAATACATAAATGTTGTAGATATTATGAAAAACTATGTCTGTACGTTTTCTTTTCCAAGAAACTATTTATTAGAAAGAAAATAAAATAAAAAAGCAAAAGCGGAAACGTACAGATCTAGTTTTCCACATCTACAACATATTCAAAAATCATGGAAATCCGATTAGATTTAGGGGGTGAGAAACGTTATCGCCCGGAGTTAAATTTGTATGGATTATTTTTGACAGCTACGCGATTTATACAATCCTTTTAACAGCCAACAGGGACTTGTCCGACAAAATACGATGTCTTTTAAATGAAGTTTTACATCTTTTACAACCGAGTACAATAGTACCTACTTACCCCTGTTGGTATACATGGGTATTATTGTACTCAGGAAAGCATATTGCTTATGACTTATTTATTGACAGTAATGGCGGCGAGTTAAACACAATATGATAACGCGTCAAAAGCAAAATGGTTTTGGCCCTGTTACTGTGCAGTACGGTCGGCCTTATACTGCACTCTCTAGTGCTTTGCCTCTTTAACGTCATGTTTGAACTGCAGCACTAATCTGTTACAGGCGTTAAAGCGACAAGGTACTCTGCCCTCTTAAGCGGTATCTCAAATTCAATGGCCAAAGCAGATTAAATCCTATCCTGTTAGTAATAAGGTTGCATTTGCTACAGGAGTTTTGTCTGAGATACTGCCATTTGTGTTTGCAGGTTAGTACTGTACTTGGCTACCGTACTAGGGTATAATATATAAATCTTCATATAAGCCGTTTGACACTTCATAAAGCTGATCCCACCAGAAAGATTTACATGTAAAATAATAATAATACCACGGGACAATGTCACACAAATTGACCTAGTCCCAAACTAAGCTCTAGGCTTGTACTATGGGTACTAGACAACGATAAATATACTTAAATAAAGAAATACATACTTAAATATATAGAAAACACCCAAGACTCAGGAACAAATATTCGCGCTCATCACACAAATATCTGCTCTTACCGGGATTTGAACCCAGGACCCGCTGGTTTCGGAGGCAGGGTCACTCCCAACTAGGCCAACGTGTTGCCAAAACGAGACCATATGGCTCACCATGTCTTAAAGTAATCAGGTCTCATGCAGAGCCAAGCTTCTAACTCTACAAGCCCTAACTTCACAAACTCTTCACCTGAGTCACAATATGTGGCGTGACCGTTTCCCTAGTCCGTCAGCGGTACTCTATTTAAACTAAGAACGCGATCAGAAGCTAGTAAATATAATCACACGAACGCGTGACCGTGTTATTGCGATCTAGATCTAGATCGAGATCTAGCCACCGAAATAGCCCGGCGCGCGGGCAACATTATAACAAAGAGCGACCTTGCTTCGTCACGAGAATCGCCATTACCTAAACCAGGTGACGGATACTCGACTTCGTCAGCCCTTAAACTGGCAAAAACTAACAAAGTCGCGAATTCAAACCCTATTTCATTTAGAACCAGTAAGAAAAAATGACAATTAAAGAACAACAAAAGGTAAACAGAACACTGTAGTGTAGGTACACTGCCAAATTAAGGGCTAAGGGTAGAAGTCAGGTTAGTTTACCTATCTTTTGCCCAAATTTTCGTTTGCCAACTGGTTTTTTGTAAAACAAACCTAACCTATAGATTCTATGAGTAATCTTATTTAAAATCCTGAAAAGATCACGGTTTCAGAATCGGTTAATTTGTAACTAATTAAAATTTCGTAAACGAAACAGTTGACCTAGCTGTGATGCAATCACTAACGATTCTGTTTTCTATCGACTCGAAATGTATGCAGTTGACATAAGCGTTTGGCGCGGACTGTCATCAGCGGAAAACCGGTAATTTAAATTTCAACATCACTAAAAACCGGTGTTTGAGATGGGTTTTGACAATGCCGGGAACAAACTCACTTTAATTTAATAATTAGTTCTAAACTGAAATCTAGGTTCGTACTAAATAATAAAGAAGACAAAATATACGAATAATCGAGCAAGATATACATACATAAAGAAATAAATACTAATATACAAAGGAAACATCCAAAGCTCAGGCATAAATACTGCCCTTCTAAATAAAAAACCGGCCAAGTGCATAGCTGGGATGAACGTTAATTTTTTTTATTTTTTTTTATTAAAATCTCAAAAACCACACAGCGTATCGTGTTCAAAACAATTTTGGTTGGAAGTATTTCGTATGTTCTACTACTGTAATTTTTATTAGAATGTTCTATTTAACAGTTCATAAACTACCCACCCGGACAGAATTTTTACGACTTTAGAAGCGTATATCTCGCGAACTGTTCACTTACGTAAAAAAAATCACTTAAAAACCTCTGTATCATTTCGGAAGCCCTATCTAAAAATACCCCACACGCTGATGTAACTCAAAAAAATTTTTTTCGTCCCCTAGTTACATGTATGCCTAAATATATATTTTTTAAAATTTTACTACATCATTGTATATTAGCGGTTCATAGAATACATCTATCCTCCAAATTTCATTTTAGTGCCAATAGGGTCTGAGTAAAATGGCTGTGACATACAGACGGACAGACGGACGGACGGACGGACGGACGGACAGACGGACAGACGGACAGACGGACATGACGAAGTTATAAGGGTTCCGTTTTTGCCATTCGGCTCCGGAACCCTAAAAAGGAGAATGAAATTTGATAGTCAATGCAAATTTAACCCCTATGTTTAAGATATAAGGTCACTAAGACATACGCCCTTTTTTCTAAGGAGGGCAGAATACTCGAGCTCATCACACTATTAATAATATAATTGGTACTACCAGCGATTAAACCCGGGAATGATAGCTTCGTAGAAATGTTGATAAAGAATTTGCCATATTGCAAAAGACAATTGAATTGATTCCATATAGGACACCCTTCAGATTCAAGTACAATAATATTAATTACACAATTAACTCTGACAATTATTATCCGTGAGCAACAACAGGAAGCACACCAGGAAATTACTGATTAGTAATTTAGCAATAAACAATATTGCTTAGTTAATAACAAGGATTTGTTTATTTGTTTAAAGTGGTAATGTCTAAAGGTGGGTACGAATTAGAGCAGCCTCTGTTTGAGGCACGCGGCTCACCTATTTTGCTTAAATTTGTACGCGCTGCGCTGTGTGCGAGCAGCGAGCGAGCGGCGCGCGGCGAGCCGTCAAGAGTCGGTCTTTTGACCGTGCTCAAAGGCGCCTCAGAGTGCGTGCCTCGCGTAATTTGGACGTGTATCCGAGCGTGCCGCGGGCAGAACGACAAGTTCTTTTGTGAAATAAATATTAAATAAATAATACTTTGTCCCGTGTGGTTGTCGGGTTGGAATAGTGCCACTCCAAGTCTTCCCGTGGATGTCGTAAGAGGCGACTAAGGGAATAAGGGCTTGTAGTACTGTTAGGCGATGGGCTTGCAACCTGTCACTAATACACTAGTAGGTAAACATCTTGGCCTGATTGTGCAAAGTTTGGTTACAGAATTATAAACAAGTGTTTTTAGAGTGGTTGGTATTTCTGTAGCTCTGCCTACCCCACTCTGGAAATAAAGGCGTGATGTTATGTATGTATGTAATACTTTGACATGTCTCAGTTTAAATCGGCCATCTCACTCAAAATCAGTTATTAATACGGCCCATAGAATTTAAACTAAGCGTTTTTAGCGATACTCAACACCATAGTCAACATTCCGTTTTAAAGTCCTCGTGTGGAAAGCGTCAAATTAGTCGTATCTCGTGAATAGTCCAGTAATTACTTCCTGTAATCATGACCCATTCGAGCCAGCGATGTGGGAAGTGCACGTGTATACTGTAATAAATGGGTATCTATCATTTTATCCAAACATCTTTCATCAATTGTACGAGTATCATTTCATCCAACGATTTTTTCTTATTAATTATTCTATAAAGTTTTCAGGGTATCTTAAACATCTAACCTAACCTAATCTGTGTAATTAATGTTTAAGATACCCTGAAAACCTTATGGTTTCAGCAGAAAATAGCGTTCGATGAAATGGTACATTCGATGAAATAAAATTCGATATAATGATAAGATAAAAATACATTTATTCGCAACAATACAAAATTACATTACATAGATACAAAAAGAACAAGACACAGAGAAATTGATGAGTTACCGTATTAAATAAATACATAAATAATAAATATTACGGGACAATCTCACTCAGATTAACCTAAATAAATAAATCACAGGACAATGTCACACAAATTGCCAAACTAAGCTCTAGGCTTGTACTATGGGTACTAGACAACGTAATAAACCTACTTAGATAGAGAAATATATACTTCAACCAGCGACCCGCCCTCGCTTCGCTCCGGATTAAAGTATTATACATATAAACCTTCCTCTTCAATCACTCTATCTATTGAAAAAAACCGCATCAAAATCCATTGCGCAGTTTTAAAGATTTAAGCATACATAGGGATATAGGGACAGAAAAAGCGACTTTGTTTTATACTATGTAGTGATAGTGATACATAGAAAACTAGACTCGGGTACAAACCATGCTGCATGCTTACCGGGATTTGAACCCAGGCAGGACCGCTAGCTACGAAGTCAGGGTCACTACCAACTAGGATAGCGTGCCGTTCCAGAATGCTTTCACTCAACTCATAATAATTTGCCTTGGAATTAAACGCTACCGGGAATTGAACCCGGGACCGCTAGCTTTGTATGCAGGGTCGTTTATACCAAGGACTAAATACCTAGGCGCTATTATGGTGCACCCACACAGAGGTTACTTAATAAAACACACTTACAATTTGTAGATTGTACAACTTTTCCATGTTATATAACTTTATAAAATATTTGTGACCGGTGTAAGTCACCATTAGGTTTTGGTCAGATAATTAAAAAAATGGTCTGGCTTCAGCGGTTTATCCGTGAAAGCGTATCAAACAAAATAACCGCAAACAAAAAACTCTCTTTCGCATTTATAAGGCTACATAATACAATCCCACCGTTCTAACGCCCGGTTTGACAGCTGTCATCAAGTACAAAATAGTATGTTTTTGAGGCATTCTTGCGGTTACATTTTGTACGGCGGCGTTTACAGCTGTGAAATTGAGCCTTTTAGAACGTGATTTGACAGAAGCGCATGGAGCTCACACCATGTGCTTCTGTTTAGTCCATTAGAGTAAATAATCTTTAGCCGAACAATCGTCCTCGCGTTTGATATCCGGGTCATACTTAGATTTAGGTTAGCGTCTTTCCTGTGGACACCCTGGAAGTTAACGTTTTTAAAGCCTAATTTTCTGGCTAAGCAAATTCCCGCATAAACGGCGTCAAGACTGCTTTAGACCTATCATATAACAACAAAACTTATATGCACACAAGCTTTTAACTATTGACCACAGGAAAGACAACTTTTGTTTTTGAGAGTGTGTATGACCCATCCATGAACTTATTTCTTTAATAAGGTCATGGTGATTGTCTAAAACTGGACATTGGCAAAAAATACTTTGTTAAAACAATGAGTGAAAGCAATTAATTAAAGAAAAAAAGAATAGTAGGTACTTGTACTTCGACGAAATGTTAGCCCTGACCCTGACCCTGCCTCCGAAGCCACCGGTTCTGGGTTCAAACCCCGGTAAGGGGCAGATATTAGTGTGATGAGCGCTATTATTTGTTCCTGAGTCTTGGATGTTTTCTATGTATTTAAGTATGTATTTCTATATAAGTATGTTTATCTTTGTCTAGAACCCATAGTTCAAGCCTAGACCTTATTTTGGGACTAGGTCAATTTGCGTGAGATTGTCCCCTGACAGACAGCAACACTATCTTACCCAAGAAAAACTGTTGACAGATTAGGTTTAAATTGACCAAAATGGTACGTATGGCATAGTTGTTTAAACATCATTGGAAAACTAAGGCCTGTGTTGATAAATATCAATGCTGATGATGATAGATTAAGAAGTACAGCATGACACGTCTTCATCAAAACATATACAATGACCGAGTGACTAATAAACAACTCTCAGCATAAGCCGGACCTAGGGAGTTGACATTTTGAGGGAATATTTCTTTATACCCTAGGGGTAATCTTAAAAATAAATTAAAATCGGGAGACAATCTCACACAAATTGACTTAGTCCAAAAGTAAGCTCTAGGCTTGTACTGTGGGTAGGTACAAGGCAAAGACAAACATACTTACGTAGAGAAAAGGAAGAACAAGAAGACGTGTTATAACAATGTACACAGTTTTTGCAATAAATGATAATGATGTTGATTATACAATACATAATGTTATACATAGACAACACCCAAGACTCAGAAAAAAAATCTTGCGCTCATCACACAAATATTTTCTAAGTAATTCAGTTTAGGATGAGCGTAAAGGACATACATACATACACATACATACATACATAACATCACGCCTTTATTCCCAGAGTGGGGTAGGCAGAAATACCAACAACTCTAAAAGACTTGTTGATCATTCTGTAACCACACTTTGCACAATCAGGCCAAGAAGTTTACTAGTGTATTAGTGACAGGTTGCAAGCCCATCGCCTAACAATACTACAAGCCTTTATTCCCTTAGTCGCCTCTTACGATACATACATTAAATCACGCCTGTTTCCCAGAAGCAGGGACCACTTCTTTCCACCTGCTACGACCCTGACAAATCTCTTTCACTTCTTCCACATTCATACATCGAGTCATGCATGCACGTCGGTTTCTGGTAATTAAGATTCGGCCCTTTTGCAGAATTTATCCGATTTGATTGAAAAAAGTACGCCTAGGGCGGGGCTCTTCCATCCCTTCCACTCTCTTTTGCACTGTATATATTTTTCGTCAATCTTCTTTCATCCATTCGTTCCAAATGACCAAACCATCGAAGCATTGCCTTTTTAACATTAGTTACTACATCTTCTTTCAGTCCACATTTCTCTCTCACCTTTTCGTTCCTTGCTCTACCAATCAGTTAAAGTTAAAGCGTAAATGACAGAGAGCTAAAATGAATTGCTTAGCCATGTCATCGTAACCCGGATGGTAAGTAGGTTTTGAAGTCTAAAGACCTCTTCAATCGCAAAACAGCAAATGCTTTGCCAACCCATGGCTAAGATGGAATGCCTGTATGTCATTCCGTCCCGTCATTACCACGACCATAATGAGAAAACAGTAAAGATAAACCGTGGGTTAGGCTGTGGTAGGTAACCGCTAACACGGTCATCTAACCTCGTTAGATACAATACCTATTTTAGTGTTTTATGTTTGGTAGCTTTTGCGCGCGACTCCGTCTGTCCAATGTTTCGGGACAGAAAGTAGCCTATATGCTATTCTAGAATATATCTCTGTGCCAGATTTAATCCAATTTCGTTCAGGCTTTCCGGCGTGATTGTGTAACAAACATCCAAACTTTTATAATATTACTAGCTTCTGCCCGCGACTTCGTCCACGCGGATCGTTATTCCCTCGGGAACTTTAAAATTTACCTACGTTTAAAAGTAGCCTATGTGTTAATCCAGGGTATAGCTATCTCCATTCCAAATTTTATCCTAACTTAGTTTAGTGTTGTTAGGACCATGTGCAGGGTCCGTCCGGATCGCTACCACCATCTTATCAATTAACCACCCGCCAAGCAACAGTGTTCGCGTTGTTGTGTTCCGGTGTGGGGATAAGACAAACGGTGAAATTACTAGCATAGAGGCATTCCATCTTAGTCCTCAGGGTTGGCAACGCATTTGAGGTCTTAGGATTATAGTCTTAAGAATTCAAATGTCTATGGGTCTCAGATTCCACCATCAGGTGGCCTGAGTGCTCGTGTGCCTTCTCCAAAACATAAAAAAGAAAAAAAAACGTACCGCCGTTGCACCTTGCAAGAGTAACAAACTAACACACACACAAACTTTCACATTTATAATATTATTAGTAGCACTTGCTTCTGCCGGCGACTTCGTCCGCATACATTTCGATTATCGTTATTCCCTCAGGAACTTATAATTTTCCGGGATGAAAAGTAGCCCATGTCTTAATCCAGGGTATAAGCTATCTCCATTCCAAATCTCATCCAAATCCGCTCAGCCGTTGCTGCGAGAAAGAGTAACAAGCATCCACACATCCATCCATCCATACACACTTTCGCGTAGTAAGATAGTAAGAAATAAGATTATATTCTCAAGAGAAAACCTGGGGACGAGGGAGGCCATTCTCGAGTTTTTGCGAGACTAACGCACTCCACTGCCGGCTGACTTGTCACTTTTGTCAGACTGTCAATACGGTTCAAAACACGTTATATTTAAATAACATAACAGTTAGTGTTTACATTGTTACGAGAGCTCCCAAATAACTGTCAAGGTTGCGTAATTACCCGCGAAAAGTGAAAATGCAGCGTCACTCCGCCGCCATGTTGTTTTAAAGCAAAAAGGAAGTATTGACGTATGAATTCCATACGCTATTACTGCCTTTTTCTTCTAAGCAACATATGCGCGTGAGTGGAATAAAATAACTATTATTCAATCCGTGCTCAATACGTAACGTTAGCTGTACTAATTGTTTGAATAATTTGTACGTTTGTACGCAGTTATAATTATAATAACGATGTTATGCGTTAGAAATAAGGGCAGAATTTGAATTTTGTTGCTAAATAATGACCTACACATGTTACAAATAAAGATTGATATACAATGTATGTTCTAAAACCGATACTACCTTTTCAAAAGCCAGTTTTTAAGCTGCATTTAATTCATTGAAATAGAACAGGGTCTTGTAATTGGTTTTTACATAATACGAAGATGTACCTACTAGATAGATATTTTGAGTACACTTTCGAGAAAATGACAGGGTCCCGTACGTAATATTGTTGAGCAACTATACAACCTTGTCATATTAACATTGTCAAATCACGGGAAATAAATTAATTCAAAATTAATCGTTGCTTTTCTGCGATAGGGTTAAATAGGGGCTCAACAGAACTATTATAGTTATTTTTATTTTTGTTTGTCCGTGTATGTGTTTACAGACCCGTCAATGTATCGGCAACGTCCTAGCATTTGATATGACAGTTTGAGATACGTACTGCTTTATACTACTCGGTAAAATCATATTGCTTTTGACATGTTATCGTATTGTTATGGCACGTGGGTAAGGTCTACAAAGTTGGGCACGCTAACTCAAACAATTAAATTTCCTATGAAACTTTTCCGTTGCGCGCTGAAAATTAGCAATACAATTATTGTAAGGATACTTTTCGTGGCACAACGGACCTTTTTCGCCTTCGTTGTTTGTATGGCTAACCTATGGTTTATCAGATCGTCGGTCCACCTTGTAGAAGGGCTGCCGACACTTCGTCTCCCGGTTCGCGGTCGCCATTCTGGAACCTTTCCGCTCCAACGGCCATCGGTACTACGAGCAATGTGCCGCGCCCACTGCCACTTAAGGTTTGCAATTCGATGAGCTATGTCAGTTACTTTAGTTCTCCTGCGGATCTCCTCATTAGAGAGATAGCTTATACTCTGAATTAATACATAAGCCTCCTTTTATCCTATTTCCTCAACACTGTAGTAAAAAAAAACTCACCTGAATGGCGACTCCATCGACTGATATCGTGATCTCGACCTTTTTGCACTTGGCACCGTCCTTCGCCTCCGACTTCTTGAGCTGCTGGGAGAACTGGAGCTTCTTAATGGCTTCCTTGACCACCTCGATGCCCTTGGGCTGGTCCACTTGAGTGCAGCCCAGGAACTGGAATTAGATGATGGAACTCATAAGGACAAATGGAAACTTTTTAATATTTGTAATGTTGATAGCTTTTGACTTTAACTTTGCCCCCTCAAGCCGACTGACCGACTGATAACGCACAGGCGAAACCGCTGGAGCCAAGGACTTGAAATTTGGAGAGAATATGCCTTGGATATCCTAGGGGTGCGCTATGAAGGGCATTTTGGAAATTCTTCCCCGCGAGGTGTTAAAATAGGGGGAACAGCGGGAAACTAAATCTACGCGTACGTAGTCATAATATATCTTTTTAATAAAAATGAATCGCTGAATGTGTTGCTAAGCGCAAATCTCGAGAGCAGCTGAACCGATTTCGCTAATTCTTTTTTATTGTGTTTGTTACTGTGTGATAGAGTAAGAAATTAAAACATCAGAGAGTAGTGTGGTCTGAAAGAAGATGTAGTGACTAAAATTGAAAAGGGCATGCTTCGATGGTTCGGTCATTTAGAAAAGATGGGTGAAAAAAGATTGACGAAAGAAATATACAGTGCTAAAGTGAGTGGAAGGGTCGGAAGGGGGCGCCCTAGGCGTACTTTTTTGAATAAAATCGGGGAAATACTGGAAAAGGGCCGAATCTTAAGTACCCGTAACCGACGTGCATGCATGACGAATGTGGAAGAAGCGAAAGAGCTTTGTCAGGATCGTAGCAGGAAGAAAGAAGTGGTCTCTGCCTACCCCTCTGGGAAACAGCCGTTATTTATGTATGTATGTTGTTACTGTCAGGAGAAGGTTCTTATAAAAGAAAAAATCTGGAAAATTCACCGGGAAGTGACAAACTTGGACGGGCCGCTAGTAAATATATATATATATATATATCAGGCATGGGACAATCACACATCAACGATCCTAGTCCCAAACTAAGTTCTTGGCTTAGAGAAATATATAGAAAACATCCAAGACTCAGGAACAGATATTTGCGCTCATCACAAAAAACAGTGCCACTTAGTTTGAGACGAGGTTAATTTGTGTGATTAAATAAATGAAACCTTCTAATATAATTAACGGGAAAGTTTGTGTGTGTGTTTGTTTGTTACTCGTTCACGCTGCTCGGCTCGACGGATCTCGGTGGAGTTTGGAATGGAGATAGCTACGAGTAGGTATTATACCCTGGATTAACACAAAAGCTACTTTTCATCCCGGAAATTTCAAGTTTCCGAGGGAATAACGATAATCTAAAAGGACCAAATCGTAAGCAGAAGCTAGTAAATTAAAAAATGCTATTTATTTCTCAAAGAATTATCTTTACAAAATTACAGAATACATTTGAAAATGTATGTTATAGATAGTATGAAAAGCTAGGTTGGTATGTTTGCTTTCCATAGAAAAAAACGGGAATGTATGTAGGACCCTGTGCAGGGTCCGTCCGGATCGCTACCACCATCTTATACATTAACCACTCACCAAGCAGCAGTGTTCGCATTATTGTGTTCCGTTGTGGGCATAAGACACCCGGAGAAATTACTAGTATAGAGGCATTCCATCTTAGTCCTCAGGGTTGGCAACGCATTTGGGGTCTTAGGATTGCAGTCTTATGATTATGGTCTCGCCTTCATTCCCAGAGTGGGGTAGGCAGAGCTACAGAAATACCAACGACTCTAAAAGACTTATTGATAATTCCGTAACCACATTTCGCACAAGTAGGGTAAGCTGTTACCGGGTTAGAATGGTGCCACTCCATGTCTTCCCATGTATGTCGTAAGAGGCGACTAAGGGAATAAAGGTTTGGTAAGGTTAGGCGATGAGCTTGCAAATTGTCACTAATACACTGGTTAGCATACAAAATTAATTATTTACATTTATGATATAGTATAAAGAAGGCCCTAGTTTGAGAAGCAGGATTCCATTCGGCACGCGATTCGCACGACCCCTGGCCTCAGTTGTATGCAAACAACTAATTATCATAGCTAATTACCATTAGTATCTATTGTTCGGTAATTAACGGTTTGCTGCAGTTCGTGGGGTTCTGTATTTTTTTTTTAACTCACTTTTGTTATTACAGTATTAGTGTAATTCCGCAACTAATGCAATAGAGGCTAAGTCAAGTTTTATTAAACTGATGAAACAATGGAATTTGGAAACTATCCATTGTGCTATGGGTACAGTCAGCAGCAGAAGTAGCTATGCAACCGAAGAGCTAGATCGTGTCTAGATCATTTTGAGCATGTTATTCAGCTTAGCTACTTTTGATGTGGACTGTACATACACTAAAAAAAACAGAGCCAACCAAGAGAGCTTTTCTCTTAGTTGACATAAAATGAATACAGTAGTTTTGACGACACGCTAGCCTAGTTGGGAGAAACCCTGCCTTCGAAGCTAGGGGTCCTGGGTTCAAATCCCGGTAAGGGCAGATATTTGTGTGATGAGCACGAGTATTTGTTTCTGAGTCTTGGATGTTTTCTATGTATTTAAGTATATATTTCTCTATATAAGTAAGTTTATCGTTGTCTAGTACCCATAGTACAAGCCTAGAGCTTAGTTTGGGACTAGGTCAATTTGTGTGACATTGTTCTGTGATTATTTATTTATTTAATAGTTATTATATTAGTCATATCAACCAAAACTGATAGTAGGTAGCAACAGCAAGTTCTTTAATGACTCAGCAAGTAAAAATGTAAGTTGATTTGTCTAACGTCTTGTTAGGCTCTCGAATGAAATCAAGACATTCACAACAATCGCAATCTCGTTAGGAGCAACATTTTTTTTTTAGTGTAGGTACCTATTGGTAATATTGCTCCTAGTCGCCATTAAATGTATGAGAGCACGGCCAACAATATCTGAATGATTTAACGAGAGACTTTCAGATATGTTTCAACACCATGTGTATATTCCGACACGTTTTTTTATATTGACGAGGGTTCGATTCCCGATACTGCATATAAAAAAACCGGCCAAGTGTACAACATTAGACACTATATAAGTCTACCTGTTACCGTTATTAATATCGAGCAAAAACGGCAAAAAAACACGTTTGTTGTATTGGAGCCGGACTTCAATATTTATTTTATCCTGTTTTTAGTATTTGCTGTTATAGCGGCGACAGAAATACATCATCGATGAAAATTTCAACTGTCTAGCTATCGTGGTTCCTGAGATACAGCCTGGTGACAGACGGACAGACGGACAGACATTGGAGTTTTAGTCCGTTTTTACCCTTTGGGTACGGAACCCTAAAAAGGGACAATCTCACACAAATCAAAAATAATGCCATGCCAATGAAAGTTCATCACAATTTAAAGTTAATTAATCATTATCACCTTTAGAGCAGACCAGTATCACAGATAATTAAAACACTAATTATAATATGCCGGGCATGTTGCAATGCTGGGGGCGTTCCGGGTGTTCGCTGTCACTATGATAAGTATTTGTTTATTTGTCCGTCGGGATGTTTGTAAATATATTGACGCACATCATGTGAGATGACCTGATGATATTATGTTATTTGTTTAATCAGTAAACTGTATCGAGCAGTGTTATACATTATAAACAACAGTAGCTAAAGCAGTAAGCCTAGATTGTGACCATGCCTACGAATGTAGATATAATATTTGTGTGATGAGCGAGAGTCTTAGGTGTTTTCTATGTATAGTTTAAACTTTGGCCTAAAAGTAAAATAGCGTATTCAACACTTCTGTATTTAATAACCACCTCAGCTTGTCGAGCGTCGGGCGGTTGTAAAATGCTAAAGAAGTTATGCTTGCCATTATTCTATTACTGTATTTTGTAGTCTATAAAGAAATAGAGTCGATAATGTATGTTAACCTTCGGAGGCGGTTATAATCTTACTAAGAGCTCGTTATCTTAATTTGTGTTAACAACGAGTACATAATGGCTTTTTACTCTTAGTGAATGAGCTCAGTTCAAAAAGTTTAAACTATATAACAAGTATTCATTTCTCGATATAAGTGGGTTTATCGTTGTCTACCCATAGTACAAACCTACTAGTTAGAAACTAAGCCAATCTATAGAACGATTACTGTACCTTTACCACTGACAGAGAGTTTGCCTTCATTTAATTGTCAACTTTAAAAACTAATAAAGCAATTTTCAGATTACTTGTTACCCACGTCTACCGATTTAGTAATAACTATTTTAATTGTATGTAATTAAAGCTGAAAATTAAATAAAGGTAATGCAAAGGTATGTGACATTGTTCAAAAGCCCGGTTATTCAGCATAACATCGGGTACCTACACTGCATAATTCCGACGAGTCATAACTCCGAATTGATCAAAATTCCCAATTTTCATGATTCCAAGTGCAATTTTTGGATAGAAGACTTTATGTTTTTATGTCGCTCATAATTTCATAAATCAAAATTAACCTAACCTATGTAAATCAATTGAATTATGCATTTAATTTAAAATAACTCAAGCGTAATATAGCTTTCGGTTAATGAAAATTCGGACAAAGAATACTTCGGAATTTTAAGGTGTTCCCCAAAACATCACTACGTAGGGAATTGCAAGGATACGTTACCGACACGACACAGTAGTGTAGCCCTGACCCAGCCACACTTGACTATTAATTGTCGACGAGACCTGCCGTATTGTGCTAGGAACCTGATAGTGGAAATCTCCATGGAGTCCGTCTGTCTGTCAGTCCGCGTTCTAACTCACAGTACTAGATAGCTTTAATTTGGTTAGTCATATATTTTTAACCGACTTCAAAAAAAGAGGAGGTTATTAATGCATTATCATGAGTTGTCTATGCTAAAAAAAATGAATTAGAGCAGGTTATACTCTATGGCATTACCTTGTGAGATTTAATCAATATGTTAAGAGTGAACGTTAGTAAATTTATAATTAAATTTAGCTTTATTTAAATAAAGAACAAATATGAAACAGTTATCAATTTGACTGTACTTTTTTGTGTTTTTTACGCGATTACTCGGTACTTATTGATTTTTAAAATTACTTTTTGTTTGATAGAGTGTACTGCCGAGGTGGTCCCATTGCCACCAAGTTGGTATCTGGGGATCCCTGAGGAATTGAGATAACTCCTCAGATATTACAGGAATAAATATACGTGGAAGACATAACACTAAAAGTTATGAAATAAAATAAATGTTTTATAAAAGACTAAAAGCAGTCTTCGAAAAGCAAGAAATAACTTCTTTTAAAATTATAAGTCCCATAGGTTAGTCCAACTGAAGTCGGCGTCCCACTATATTTTTAACAAAAAGCCGAATTCAGTTTGACGTACCTAAAAAAATATATATAAAAACAATGAAGTCTTCTTTCAGTAAAATTCTCTATCTACTCGTACCTACAGTATTTAAGGTACTTTCGCTCTATGCGGCAAACTCGTGGGACACCCTGTATGTTTATAAAAAAAAACAATCGTCTTCCTTTTTCTACGATGACACAAATCAAACACAAATATGTTTTATGCGTCCAGTGTCTTTTGTAACACTTCCAGTTCCACTGTTTATTCTCGCAATAGGATGTTGTTTGTTTGACAGGATATAATTGATCTCGAGAGACCCGGTGTTTCATAGGAGGTACACAATCAAGGCAATTGAGTTTTTAACTTTGTTTCAATGAGTGTAAAGTTCATTTTAATTTAAAGGTACAGATTTCCCAATTGAAAAACGCATTTGAGTGCAATGGTAACTGAACTTTATACATTTGCTGGTAGAACCAAAGTGCCACTGACGAAAATCTGCCTGTTGGTGGTCTGGACTCAAAATTGACAGGTGGGCCTGAAAACTTTAAACATTTTTCTACTCTCTTTCGTCGAAAACCTAATCGCAAGAGGGTATCCTCCACTATATATCAAGATTAACACGATACGGTACGGGAAACGCAAGTCCATGCTAAATCGGTGAAGGTTTTTTTGTAGTAGTGGTACAAAATTATACTTATTTTCGCAGATGTGTTTATTTAATGCACATACACATATACATAACATCACGTCTTCATTTCCAGAGTGGGGTAGGCAGAGCTACAGAAACACCAACAACTCTAAAAAGACTTGTTTATAATTCTGTCACTACGTTTTGCACAATCAGGCCAAGATGTTTACTAGTGTATTAGTGACAGGTTGCAAGCCCATCGCCTAATAGTACGTACTACGAGTACAAGCCTTTATTCCCTTAGTCGCCTCTTACGAAATCCACGGGAAGACATAGAGTGGCGCTTTAAAACAATAATTATGGCATCTATTCTCTAGAAGGCAAACGAGTTAGTGGTGGTAGAACCCTGTGCAGGGTCCATCCGGATCGCTACCACCATCTTATCCATTGACCTACCGCCAAGCAGCATTCGCATTGTTGTGTTCCGGTGTGGGAATAAGCCAACCGGTGAAATTACTAGCGTAGAGGCATTCCATATTAGTCCTTAGGGTCTTAGAATTACATCAGTCTTGAGGTTCTATGGGTTTCAGATTCTGTGCTCGTGTGCCTTATCCTTGCCAAAACAAAACGAGCACACAGGCCATCTGATGGGAAGTGGGATCTGAGATATTTGAATTCTCAAGACTGCAATCCTAAGGCCCGTATTAATACACTGATCTCGACTTTACGAGATGCCCATCACAAGACAAGTCAAAGTAAACGTCAAGTCATAGAAAACTGTCATATTTGACGCATCTTGAGACGAGCTTTACAGTTGAAATCAGTTTATTAACACAGCTCTTGGACTTCTTGGCTGCGAACCCCGTCCTAAGACATGTTAGAAATAACCATAAAGTTTGACGTCGTCCTAAGACATGTCAGAAATAACCATTACGTTTGACGTATAATATCTTACGATAGGCATCTCCGTCAATTAGATTATTATTACGGCCACTGACGCCGACGCTCCCGTCTTGCCTTAGATCTCTCTTCAATGTCTTACCTTGACTAGATATGCGACGTGTCCCTTGACCAGCGCGTCTGGCGCGTGGATCCAGTTCCGCCCGTTCGGGGCTCCCGTGCTCTTCCCCCGGCCCTGCCAAAACAGCAGGGTGGACATCCTGAAACAAGCCAGAACTTCAGTCACGAGGAATGAGGGACATGCTTGGTAAGGGGATAGGCATTCTCATTCAATAGCTAGACATATACATAACATCACGCCTTCATTCCCAGAGTGGGGTAGGCAGAGCTACAGATATGCCAACAACTCTAAAAAACTTGTTGATAATTCTGTAACCACATTTTGCACAATCAGGCCAAGATGTTTACTAGTGTACCTATTAATGATTGAGGTCTTAGAATTACATCAGTCTTGAGGTTCTATGGGTTTCAGATTCTGTGCTCGTGTGCCTTATCCTTGCCAAAACAAAACGAGCACACAAGCCATCTGATGGGAAGTGGGATCTGAGACATTTGAATTCTCAAGACTGCAATCCTAATGCCCGTATTAATACACTGATCTCGACTTTACGAGATGCCCATCACAAGATAAGTCAAAGTAAACGTCAAGTCATAGAAAACTGTCATTTTTGATCAGGCAAGCCTATCGCCTAACAGTACTACAAGCTCTTATTCCCTTAGTCGCCTCTTACGAGATCCACGGGACGACATAGAGTGGCACTATTCTAACCCGGAAACCACACGGGGTCGTCAATAGCTAGACAAGTAACTTAAAACCGGGCAAGAGCATGTCGGACCATGCTCATTGTAGGGTTCCGAGGCCGTTAAGTACTACAACCACAAACACAAAAAGCAACAAGTATGAATTAATATTCTAAGTATTTAAACTCTTTTGAATTCTTGAATAATTGTCTTTTTCAATACAAGAACACAGTTAATATGTTGCTATAAATGTTCTAGAATATCGGCATGCAAAAATTTATAAATGGCCTGTGTTTTAAGAACCAATGTCTACTTAGTCGTGATAGTTAGGGTTCCGTAGCCAAATGGCAAAAAACGGAACCCTTATAGATTCGTCATGTCTGTCCGTCTGTCCGTCCGTATGTCACAGCCACTTTATTCCGTAACTATAAGAGCTATACTGTGGAAACTTGGTAAGTAGATGTATTCGGTGAACCGCATTAAGATTTTCATACAAAAATAGAAAAAAAACAATAAATTTTTGGGGTTCCCCATACTTAGAACTGAAACTCAAAAATTTTTTTTTCATCAAACTCATACGTGTGGGGTATCTATGGATAGGTATTCAAAAATGATATTGAGGTTTCTATTATAATTTTTTTCTAAACTGAATAGTTTGCGCGAGAGACGCTTCCAAAGTGGAAAAATGTGTGTCCCCCCCCCCGTAACTTCTAAAATAAGGGAATGATAAATGTAAAAATAATATATGATGTACATTACCATGCAAACTTCCACCGAAAATTGGTTTGAACGAGATCTAGTAAGTAGTTTTTTTTTAATACGTCATAAAAACATTGATCAAAGCTACAACGAACTTTTATATTATGTTACTTGCTGCTACGGAACCCTTCATGGGCGAGTCCGACTCGCACTTGGCCGCTTTTTTTTCTTTTAAATTTGTTATATGCGCTTTTACAGAATTTTAGTATTTGTAGTTTTAGCTGTAAGGTGGAGGGGACACACACTAGACTCTAACAAAAAAATATCACTTTAAAGCTTAATATTTTACAAACGGATCCCTTAATCGAAAAATTGATTGGGCAAACCAAAAAATTGCTAGGTATCGTCACTACCAATACCACACCTTCAAGACTCTATTTTTTTAGTAGTAGTTTAAATGAAGTACGGTAAGGTAGAAAAAAATCCTTCCCGTGTAAAATGTCACGATAAAAAGGCGCGGAAAATTTTACGTATCTAGAAAACATAATAAAACAATAATTATTGTGGAAAACCCTGATTAAGTAAGAAGCCTCATTAACGCAACACGTGGAATTAATTCATAAGGAGAAGACATTACTTAAGACGCATTTAAAACGAGAAAAATACAGTTACTGTCGTCCAATGAAAAAAGGCAGTATGTGCGTATGGGCATCATACGCCAATACTGCCTTTTTTTAAAGACAGATTAGGTAGTTAGATACTCTAATTTAAAATTAAAGTTTCATCAACGTATAGGATGTTTTACATAAAACAATTTTAAACAAACGATTTTACGTAGATACGTAATAACGTCACGCCTTCATTCCGAGTGGGGTAGGCAGAGCTACAGAAATACCAACAACTACAAAAGACTTGTTGATAAGTCTGTAACCACATTTTGCCCAAATAGGCGAAGATGTTTACTAGTGACAGGTTGCAAGCCCGTTGCCTAACAGTACGATTTTAAAAACTTTATTGACTTGAAATGGCATCAAGCCGTTTAGTCCTTAGGAGTTCACAAAGACACCGACTTTTAAACTCCTTATAAAGCCGTAGAAATAAAAATCTTGACGTGCACTCTGACCTTTTCTCTTAGTACCGGCCATTTTTAAGCAGTGATTTAGACATTAAATAAATATATCATAGTTATAGTGTTAATTACATCTTAAATGTTTAATTAATAACAGAAACATCTACGCCGTTGGCGCGATGTGGGGAATGTATCCAATGCTTTGCGCAATTCAATATGGCGGATAACACACGAGACCCGAGCATTGAAAACAGATCAACGTACATTAAAATCTACGTACACTATGACCCGATTCACTGATCGTATATCTTTGACGGCAATAGCGCCAGGTTCTCTAAATCCAATACAATATTGACTCCTTTCAGAGCCGCTGGTCATCAATGGTGTTTTAATGCGTAGTTGGTGTACCTACTTCCATTTTTATTTGTATTTGATTATGTATCGTGTTTACAGCGGCATGTGATTCGATTTAGAAGAGCATGGATGGTAGACTTACAATTAATATTATGGTTTTATAAATATTATGATACCACGTACCAGATAATGATGTGTACAAATATAAATACCGGTTAGGGTTGGTTTTGGATCCGATTTTTTTTCAGTCCTGAAGGATTGCATAATAGTACTACTTCGTCCGCGTAGAATTAGTTTTCCGCTGCTCCCCCTATGTGTATGTAGACGAAACTATTAAATCACAATTGGATAGTGTCGTCTAAATTATGTCAAATACCTCGTATATCGATATTTCCTCGGGAACTGTTCAATTTTCCGGTTTAAAAAGTATCCTATGTCCTTCGGGACCTTAGTTATCTCCGTACCAAATTTCATCTAATCGGTTCAGTATTTCCTGAACCGTTCAACCAAACAAACTCTTGAGCTTTATATATTTAATAGGTAAAAAAAAACAGGCGAATCAAAATAATTTAAATTCTAAGTGACGACACGTTAGCCTAGCCTAAGTGACTCTGCCTCTGAAGCCAGCAGTCCTGGGTTTAAATCCCGGTAGGGGCAGGTATTTGTGTGATGAGCGCGAATATTTGTTCCCGAGTCTTGGATGTTTTATTTGTATTTAAGGATGTATTTCTGTAATAAGTATGTTTATCGTTGTCTAGTACCCATAGTACAAGGCTAGAGCTGAGTTTGGGACTAGGTCAATTTGTGTGAGATTGTCCCCTTATATTTATTTATATTTATCCTGAAACTGAAGCAGAATTCAGAAGTATCTTAAAATCTTAAAACATACGTAGATCCGCGTCAGTTAAACCATTGTGCTTTTGCAAAACTATTTTCCTCGCATAGTTTAACATGGCCATGACCATTCGTGACCATACACACAATGATTATAATGAGCAATTAATAAAATGTCTATATTTACAGGCAGAAATATCGTGAGATCCGATCACGACTTCATCAGATTACAACTTTACTTATTTAGATCGTGTTTCTTAATTTCTAGAATAAGTCAAACAAGCCCCTGTGTGGTTGCCGGGTTAGGATACTCCATGTTTTCCGTGGATGTAGTAAGTTGCGACTAAGGGAGTAAGGGCTTGTAGTGCTGTTAGGCGATGGGCTTGCAACCTGTCACTAATACACTAGTAAACTTCTTGGCCTGATTGTGCAAAATGTGGTTACAGAATTATCAATCAACAAGTCTTTTTTAGAGTTGTTGGTATTTCTGTAGCTCTGCCTAGCTGCCTACTCAACTCTGGGAATGAAGGCGTGAGTAATTAGGGTTATTTAATAAAAACACATTTGAAACCATTTCAATAGCAGTATTTCTAATGAAGCAATCGGGTTACCTTCGTTTCTTAAAAAAAAAAAAACTGATTCAATTATCAAACATATCATTTGACCAAACTGCTTTTTTCCAAAACTGTAATTATCTGAGGATTTTAACAAAACTAAACTTAACCTATAGGGTTCTACACGATGGTCCTTCAGGATTTATTTCAATAAATCCTGAAAGCTTTCGGAAAAAAGCAATTGGTTAACTGGCAAAAACTTTTAGATGAATTAAAAGGCTCCCGAAGCTATCATAACACACGTCCGTTTTTCATTCCGTTCCGGAATTTTTACACTTCAAACTGTCAGAAACATCAGCCAGCATTGCGCAGTGATACGTTAATACTTCTAAATCATTGCATAAATAAACATGAGGCTATTTATGTTTGTATGTTGACAAACAGTCTGTAGGAGGTCACTGACAAGTAATATCCTTGATAGAAGCTATCGGATGAATACCGAGTTAGTTTGAATAAAACACGTGGTATGTAAGTCTTTGTGTCATTTCCGTGTGTCAATAATTAACGATTTAACCATTGGAATGCTAACAACAACCTAGTATTGTGGGAAAGGGATTACGGTGACCACCCGACAACACAATACGTAGTTACACAAGTTACTAACTCTTGTAACATCTAATGTCAATCTGTACAAACTAACAATAACAATATGTATGTTTTCTTTTCCGGACGGAATATAATTTTTACCCCTCTGCAGCTCTCGCTTGTCCTTGAACTGGGCCAAATCTAGGGAAACCCGGACGGAATGACTTCCTCACAACAGCCATTTTACCTTTAATAACTAGGTAGGTAATTAGTGAAGTAAATCTAAAAACAACTTAGTGGTATTTCCAGATTGGTAGTGTCACCTTTGCACGGATGAGTGGATGTTTGTTACTCTTTCACGCTGCTGGACAAATTTGGATAAATTTTGAAATGGAGATAGCTTATATCCTGGATTAACACATGGCTAGGTGCTTTTAAAAGTTCCCGAAATAATAACGATAATCCAAATGTACGCGGACGAAGTCGCGGGCTGAAGCTGTAATACATAGATGGAAAAAGTGGGGTGCTACAAGATTAACATTGTATCTTTGTGTGTCAGTCTTTGCCACAGTAGCTCCCAAACGGATGGACCGATTTGGACGCGGCTTTTTCAAAAATAAAGCCAGCTTAATCGGGATGGCTCTAAGAGCTTGTGGCTTTAGCTAGGTTTCATTAAAATCAGTTGAGCCGTTTAAGAATTTTTTGCTCTGGAAGCAAAGGTTATTACAGCTTAGGCTTTTACTAGCTGTTGCACGCGACTCCGTCCGCACAGAAAATAAAAATATAACCTATGTTACTCAGTGTTAACATATAATTCTATTGGTGAAAGATTTTTTAAATCGGTCCAACAGTTTTTGAGTTTATTCTTTAAAAACATACAAAAATACACGTCTTTCCTCTTTATAATATAAGTGTAGATTCCAAATTATTTTTATCTAAATTGCATACAGATTACACGATACCTATATCTCCGTTGGTTTACGGGACTAAGGTCGTTGGATTTTATTGTTTACTTAAATCGAGAAATCGTTACATTGAGTCATAACATGAAATTACCCATAAAACATGTTTTATGGCGCATAAAATATATTTAAAAAAGGTATTCCTACAAATTCTTAACAAAGACGTTACAAAGTAACTTGATGAAAACGCCGTCTTATGCTTAAGTAAATATCAGCTGCTATTTTCTTCAGTCAAACTTATTAGAGTGTTATTAATTACCTACAAGCACAAGAATCTAATAATAAAAATCTCGTTATAAAATCAATCACGCTGTAGCTCGGCTGTAGCCATAAGCTGTTAACAAAACAATTCCAAATTCAACTTTAAAGAACCAAATCTAAATTCAAATTTAAAGTCATAGACGAAACTTTTTTTCTCAATCACACTGACAATACGCTGCAGTTGTACTATCTGGTCACAAGTGGTTCCTGCCAGTTGAAAACTGACTTTTTGCGAGAGTGACAGGGCGCATTTTTGTATGTCGCGGCTAAGTGTGATATAGCTTTATACAATTTGCGCTAAGCGGCGAGTTCCGTACTTGTTACGGAGTGACACGGCGCTCGCACACTAGCGAAGGAGCCGACGCCTGTATGCGTATAGGGATGGGATGTGTTTACATAATTAATATCGATATGCGTAATTTGTTATTTGCTTTGTCGACATATTTTGTTTGGTTTGTGTTGAAAGGGCGCGTGAACGTGTGAATATTATTCGTTAGATAGAAATGTAACCTCTGAAATCAATTGATATTTAATAATATAATAATGTAAATTATGTAGTTCAATTTGTATTTCTAATGGGCTAAGGGAACATCATCTTTAGGAGTTTGCATAGTCGACGTATTTAAAGTGAAAAGCGGCAACTTTAGGATAAGATAACGTGTTCTTTAAGATTTTTTAATTAAATATTGCGTTACGTCTTTTATTACGGCAACGTAAAGACAATCAAGCGCACAAGCTACGCGATAGTAAGCGGGTAATCTGACCCATAGAAATTTTCTTTTTCAAGAATGGACGAAAATGGATGCAACAGGATGCCTATAAAAAAAAAAACAAGTCATTCGATGCAAAGTTTTTTTATAGAAAACTAACCTTTCTAATAACCGGAAACAAAAATAAAACAAAAATACAAGGGCTTTAAAAATTGTTTTTTTTAATCTATGATGCGAAGTTTGCTACAAAAAAAATGTTTACATACTTTTCGCAAAATGACGAAGTATTCATTGTTTACCTCATTTAATACCTATTATATATTTTACCTACTAAATATTATAGTTTAGTTCATTAATTGAATTTAAAATCAATTCGTGACACTATATATTGGTCGACATAACCACATATGCTTTTTTAAAGTTTACAGATTGCAGATCTTTTTATAACCATACCATTGTAAAGAATCATTGTAAGTGAAAAGAGACTTTAAACATATGCATACCTACGTGTCTTGGTTCAGACAATTTTACAATTAATAAAACACGTTAGTTAAATTTATTCCATTTAACTGAATACCTAATACTTATTTAGACTAATATTTATTGATACTAACTACCTAATGAGCATGAACATTTTTGAAACTAGGATTTATGTATTTTATCCTTTCGTACTAATCAATAACGCGAAAGTGTGTTTGTTTGTTTGTTCCTTTGCCCAACGCCTCAACTAAAATTGATAAATAGATAGTGTAATGCCGACAGACAGGTCTCTGCGTGGACAAAGTGGACAAGAACCTATTCAAAAGCCCTTAATTTCTGTCTATAGCCAATTTCTAATTCATTATTCCCAAATAAATACGTTTCTCTATTTAATAATGTTGTCTAGTACCGAGTAAAAACCTAGAGCTTAGTTACTTTGTGTTTAATTGTTTATGTTGTTAATTTTAAATACAATCACTAAATTTGTTTCCGTGATTTACTTGGTTTACATAATTAGAACATAAACTTTGACCGGCGGCTAAAGATAACACATGTTGTTTAGTCTCTGTGTCTGTTAATATGAGATCAAACATACGACGAATATTCAAGGTCAGGTTTGTTTGTAAATTCGTAACATATATATTATAGATAAAAGCTTAGCCTTATCCGGTATAAAATAAAACAATATTAAAATAAATAAATGTCACGGGACAATCTTACACAAATTGACCTAGTCCCAAACTAAACTCCAGGCTTGCACTATGAGTAGGTACTAGGCAACAATAAATAAACTTGTATAGTGACAGGCATAGCCTAGCGTGGGACCAACAGATATTCTGTTCCATTTGTAATATTTAACTTTAATAAACCAAACATTCATTTTTATTTTTATTTTATTTTAAATAAATACTTATATACATAGAAAACACCGAAGACTCAGGAACAAATACTCTCGCTATCAAATATTTGCCCACACCCAGAAATCAAATCCGTCCGCGTAGAAGTCGTTTATCACTATTCCCTCGGTAACTATCTAATTTTTACGTGATAATAAATTTACTTTGTGCTATTCCTGATAATAGTGCCAAATTTCATCAAGATCCGTTTAGCTATTCTGGCGTGATCAAGAAACAAACCAAACTTTCGCATTTATAATATTACTAGATTTTGCACACCTCCGTCTGCGTAGAAGTCGTTCGACGCTTTTCTCTCAGGAACTGTCCAATTTTTCAGGATAATTATTAGCCTATGTCATATTCCAGATTATAATCTCTTTGCCAAATTTTATCAAAATCTGTTTAGGCGTTCTGGCGTAATTGAGTTGCAAATACCCATCCAAACTATCACATGTATAATATTAGTAGGAAGTATGAAATAGGAAATTTAATGTTTAACCCCCCACGCAAAAAGTTGCTTGTTATAATTTTAACGCGTGTATCTTTGTGTCTGTCCTTGGCATCAAAACTCACGAACGGATGAAACGATAAGGTTTAAAAAAAATAAATTGAACGGTTCTTAGCTAACATTTATAAAAGTCAGTTGCGACGTTTAAGACAGTTCTGTAAGTAAGGGTTACTATTATATCTATATGATATTTTTTATTCATTTAATAGTTATTAATAGCTAAGTTAGCGAATTAGAAATGATAACTAGCAAACTTGAATGTCAGCTTTGCTTATATTATTAATAGACTCGTTAAAACCGCTGGGAATTCCGTTGTTTTTGCTTTAAGGTTAATTTTAGAAGATTATAAGGATTAATAAATAAGGAAAGAGTGTAGGAACTTAGGCACAAGGAAAATTTATCTGTTCAGTCATAACTTAAGTATTCCTGGAACGGAGATCGTTTAGATATAATATTTTTCTGAGTCACGTCGTAAATAATAATTGTTAATTGTGTGACTACAAAAACTTAATAATGGAACTAATGAAGTGCCTCTGTTTTTACTGCAAAAAGATTTCTTCAAAGTTAACTAGCTTAAAATGTGTGGATGACGTCAATGAGATCGTAAGAAACATAACACTTGACCTAACACTCTCTTTATTAAGTACATGGTTTATTTCATCAAGTTTCTTATTGTGTGTTTATTATTCTTTATATTTTTCTAAAAATAATATACAGGGTATTTTTTTAATATTTGCACAAATTTTACTATTTGCTTCACTATTATTAATCAATAACACATGTTTTTACTCTAGCTTGAAAAATATTAGAGATATTGCCGATTCAATGATTCCACTAACTAAATGATATTCATGGACCCTCTAAGGGGTGCGAGGAGAGGGGAGTGTTGTTAAGTAAGTTAATAAATGAAATTTCAAATTTAGAATATCAGTAGGAGGGCTTGTTGTCTGATAAGCTGTACCTACATAAAATTTCAAATTTCGAATATCAATACAGTGTATCGCATACCTACAGCTTGACAACCCATGTCATCATTTCTAGTGTGACTTTGTGTCCACACGAGAAGGTAAAATAAATGATAAAAAATACCCTGTATACATACATACATACATACATAACATCACGCCTTCATTCCCAGAGTGGGGTAGGCAGAGCAACAGAAATACCAACAACTCTAAAAAGACTTGTTTGTAATTCTGTAACCACATTTTGCACAATCAGGCCTAGTGTATTAGTGAAATTATATTATAACATTATATTATTGACAGGCAGACAGGATGTAAAGCCCTGACCCAATTTACCATCCGCAACCAGCTGATGACAAGAATATCCAACATTCATCAAAATCCAACATTCGACAGACCACTTTGACAGCTCAAATTGCACAAATTTTGCACATATAGGGGTGGTGCCGTCCCTATCGATATTTTTATTGCATGTTTATTTCCTTTTTGCTGACTGAGTTTTTTATAATTTTAAAAAACCTAACCTACAGGTGCCGCCATATCTACTACCATCTTGTATTTTAATCATTATTGTATAATTTGACATTTTGAATAGTAAGCAATCAATATTGTTGCTCGAGGAGATCCCATTGAGGCAATTATGTTCTGCTCTGTACATTAATTTTGTAATTGTTATATCTTTGTGCAATAAATTAGTTAATACATACACACCTACTGTATAGTATAAAAAAAATCGCAGACCACGTAAACCGATTCAACGCGTCCATATCACTATTAAATTTCACATGTATCTGGCAACACTATCAAGCAGCTGTCTCATGGATCCTGTTTTAGATTATTTTGGGCGTATTTTTACGTTTATCCGCGTGCATATCGATAGATGCGCCAAGTAGTCGTTGGCGCATCTATCGATATGCACGCGGACATGCCTATCGTTGCACAACCAGCGAGGTATCCTTTGGAACTAGAGATAAGCGGTTCTGTTTGCTCGGGAGGACCGAGGGCTCAAAATACGGAGTCTGCAGTTATAGCTATAGTAAAAGGCGGATAGAAGTCATTCCCGACACGTGTCATTCCAGTAGAATTTATCCTTAATAACCTCAAAGATTAAAAAAAAGTACTGAGATGACAGTTGTCAGGAATGACTTATTATAGAAGACGCCGGCGCCTCAGGACGTAGAATTAGTATGTATGCAATGTAAAAACTTTATCGTAAAAAACGCAGAAACTCAAATGTAATGCGAATTTATGAGGGATCTCTTCGAGCGAACCTTTGGGTGATTTTGAAAAATAAGAAAAGCAAAAAGTGGCAACGAGACACAAAGTAGGTACCCTACATAGGAAAGTTTACAGAAACAGTGTGAACTAAATACCTAGACGTAAAATAAAGTTTCCCGTTACTACCTCATATTTCCGTGTTGGGTATGGGTTGTGCGTTTTCCGTCAGTTAGTCGCGTGTTTGATATGTATAGAAGATATACCGGGTGTGGCCTGTAATAGGAGCAGTAAATTGAGGGATCGTTTCCACACCACAAACGTAACAACATTTATTCTACAACTTTTGGAAATAACTTATTGTTAACTTAATGAATTTAGATTTTCCAAGCCAGCAATGTATTGCGAAAACTACGAAGTTTGTGGGCTGACAGCAGATGTCAACTAGACTACTGGATGGAGTACATTGAAAATCCATTTTATTTTGTTCGAAAAAATCCCAAATAATAAATTACATATTTTTTTAAAGTTGTAAAACAAATGTTGCTACGTTTATAGAGTAGAAACGATCCCTCAATTTATTGCTCCTATTACAGGCCACACCCGGTAGTCCATTTGTGTCTACGAAACTAGCGGGTATCAAGCTCGTAATCCTGGTAAGGACATTTTTTTATGGCATCCTCTTTTTATTTACGTAATATTTAAATTCAACGACATTGGCTTAAACATTTAAGAAATATATGCAAATTTCTTTATAAGGTCCTAATATTTTAAACATGGAACAGCAGCTGTGACGTCATTCCTGTCGTCGATTTTGTATAGTGTTTTTGCAGGGGGACTGAACTATGACTTTTTAAAGCTTCTTTGTTATGAAATAATTACACGATAATTATTTCGCGTATACAGTTATTCCTCTCTTTCATATCACTTTCCAAAGAGCGTAAGAAAAAGTACATGTCCCTATTGTCTAGTGCTCATAGCACGAGTTTTAAAACATAGTTTGGGACTAGGTCTATTTGTGTATTTACGTTATAATGGTTCTGTGACATACTTAAATCATTACTTTAACGTTGTTAAGTTTCTTATAGCACACCTGCAGGGCCTCTATTCTGCTGTGTTATAACGATATCGTGTTTGACGTGTTTTAGAATCGTTTATGTCACTGTCGCCATGTTTGTAAATGACATAAGAGTTATCAAAACGTTGACAATACGGAAACACGTTAAATACTATTTCTTTAATACCGTATAGAATCCCAGCCCAGGTAAATTTAAACTAAGAATCATCAAAATCAGTCCCAGAGACTCACTTTCGGATTTACTTTGAGCAAAGTTACACGTGTGCTTTTGAAATAAAATAATGAACTTTAGCTAATATCGGATTGCAAATCAGTTTTTACAGGTGGTTAAAGATGACGGATTGTTGACAAAAAATTGATCAATTTTCCTGCCGCAACTTTTTTATAACTGCGAGAATCCTAACAGGAAAATTATTAAAGTTAGGTATGTCATCATTGACGTTTATTCACTCACACGGTGTTTTTTCGGTTTAAACCGGTTTAAAAAACTATATCTTTGGGTCAGAGAGTGAAGTATTTATTTGTGATAGGTATTGATAATTATTATAAGACTCAAAACGCGGATAGATTAGAAATAGAAATAGAAATAGAATTGTTTATTTGCTAGAATACGTTACAATAAGATCATAAAATCAACAACAGAACCAGTATTCAGCCGACATTAAAATCGACATGCAAAGATTACACACAATAATTGACAAGTTGGTCACAATAATCTTAATATAACTCGCAAAATTAAATTACCTATATAGCATGCATTAGCGTTGTTATGTTCTATTAAAGTTAACAAAATCTTTAACGCTATAAAAACAGTAGATAGATTAGGTTACTTCGAGTAAAAATGTGACACATTTTGTGCGTTGTAACTGTCAAATTTTGACTCGAAGTAACCTAATCTATCCGCGGTTTGAATATAGGAACCGGACATTATAATAGAGCTATTCAGATTATAAACTTTCGAACACCAACAATGTCTTGCCCAATGTCTTGAAGCAAATATTAAGATTAGTGCACCTATTAAACACAGAACACACTTTTTTTAAAACCTTAAACCTTTTTTCTTACGTTGGAGTATGTAATAGACGGATTAAATTCCCAAGCCTGTCTAAATCTAGTCCCGTTGCAGCGTTAGGGCCCACTGGACTAACTTTAAAGCTATCAATACCAACTCAGGCTAACCACGTAAATTGACCATATGGCTAACAGATGGCAAACCAATCTTTTGTCAACGCTTGTTAGTGTAGGTGTACAAACACTCAGAATAATGTTATAGAGTGAACGTCACCTCTATTTTAGCGAAAGGTCACTTGTACCATGCTCATGCAATTATTAAAACGTCAAGTTAACTTAGTTGCCCGTGTGGTTGCCGGGTTAGAATAGTGCCACTCCATGTCTTCCCGTGGATGTCGTAAGAGGCGACTAAGGGAATAAAGGCTTGTAGTATTGTTAGGCGATGGGCTTGCAACCTGTCACTAATACACTAGTAAACATCTCAGCCTACTTGTGCAAAATGTGGTTACAGAATTATTAACATGTCTTTAGAGTTGGTATTTCTGTAGCTCTGCCTACCCCACTCTGGGAATGAAGGCGTGATGTTATGTATGTAGGTATGTAAGTTAACTCAATGGAAACTCAATTTTAGTGATAGGGTCTGTCCAGATTGCTTTAACGCCTTTAAATACCACCAAGCCGTAGTGTTCGCATTGTTGTGGTCCGGTTTGGATAGACCACTGGTGAAATTACTATCATAGAGCCATTTCATCTTAGTCCACAGGATTAGCAAAGCTTTTGCAGTCTTGAGATTGTAGCCTTAAGAATACAAATGTCTAAAGGTGTGTTGACTTACTTTTTTCTCCTCGGCAAAACCATATTGCTTTAGACTTGTTATCGTATTTTCAAAGTTATGATCGCCCTTAATAAACTATTTTTTTAAACGGGTCCACACACAAATTGACTTAGTCCCAAAGTAAGCTCTAGGCTTGTATTGTGGACAACGATATAAATACTTAGAAAACATCCAATACTCAGAAACAAATACTCGCGCTCATCACACAAATATTTGCCATAACCGGGAATCGAACCCGGGACCACTAGCTTCGTAGGCGGGGTCGCTATCTATAAAGCAATATGGTCTTACCAAGAGAATATAGTCCCTGGACATAATTGACGCCAGTGTTGCTGAGAGATTGTATGCATGTGGCAACTGTCATCTACATGCTAACACACACATGGAGAAACGCAAGGTGGCGCTGAGTGGTGCTTGTAGAGTGACATGAGTCATAGTTAAACACGTTTCAATGCAGCCACTCCGCAGTAATGCATGTTTTGTGCATCAAGTAGAGCTGGTTATTGAATGGGCTGACTATGGATCAATGTACTTAAAGCTAAGAATGCGTGTGATCTTGCAATACCGATTTAAGTTATGTCTGTAGAGAAATAGAACTTAAAACTGTTACAGTGTTGTTAAATCACAGAATGAGTCATAGCACAGTCAAGGACTTTAATTGTTATGCCACTGTGGAACCCTGCCATATGACAGAAAGCTTAATTATTAACGCTGTCATTATGACAGGTTTTCACATTGGTACAACAATTAAAGTCCTTGACCGTACTACAATTAAGCTAGATGACGAGTGGCGGGTTGATTTGTGAGACGAAACCCCGAATTTTAATACGATTTTACCATTTCTCGTTCGATTTCGAATGGAGTTTTCCAAGGCTCGGCACCAAGTGCAATTTATGGACACGTGCACTAGTGTATGAGTCTATAAATTGCTTTTTCTACCGAGGCAGACGTAGTGCCTTTCTTATTCTTAATTATTTATGTAATTAGTATGAAATAGGCCAAGTATAATTTTATTTTGTATGTAAACAGCCTGTCATAAAAATGATGTTGACCTAGGTAACACAAATTAGACCAAAAATGCTCATATATCTGAGCAGTGTTGATAAAAGTTCTTTTTTACAAACTGTAAAACCGATAGCTAAATGATAAAGTTTTGAAAAAAATAACCATGCCGCTCATTTCGTTGTCGTCGTCGCTTCTGTAGAATGAAGAACGCTGTTTCTATTAGAGACTAGCGATAGCGACCCGCCCGCGGCTTCGCCCCGCTGCAAATTTTGACTTTCACGGTGGATTTTTAATTTTTTTTCTTTTATAAGAACCTTCTCCTGACGATAACGAACGCAACAAAAAAAGAATTAGTGAAATCGGTTCAGCTGCTCTCGAGATTTGCGCTAAGCAACACATTCAGCGATTCATTTTTATTATATAGATATGCTCTTTTATATTCGATTTAGTTTTTCGCGACCTATATCTTCCAATTGGGATTGTTCATTTTTTTCTTAAGAGCTATTTCAAAAACCATTTCAAGATAAGAGGTTTTGAAAAAAATCAGACATTTACTTCGAAAAAATAATCAATGATTCAAGATATTTTCATAAATATACAAATGACCTTTGTTTAACCTTCCTCACAGGCTGAATCTGTTAAAGTCTTGGACTTTAGTTATGAAAAAAAAGTTCATCTGTCACTGTAACACAGCATGTACGGTGACATTGACAGATGACAACTAAACTAACTATCGACTGACATTATGAATTATTTTTTTGTCTTTCTTTTGTCTCTGATTTATAGATTCAGCCGCAACATGTAATTTACGAGAAGTCCTATCTCAAATTTTCAATAAATTATAAAAAAATATTGGAGCGATGAATTGCTGAAATATTCGATTTAGTTTCTTAAAATACTTTATATTTTCGATAAGAAAAATAAAGCTGGGGGGTTAGCAAAAATAATCAATCCCAATTGGGGGTCCTTTCTTAGTGCATTTCTAGCGTCCCCAAGGAGTGTTCCCTCAAAATTTCAAGGTTCAGGCTGTGTTGTCCGCGCCAGTCACGGAACAGTTTAATATATGCATAGATTTTCGTCTGCCAATTCTCAATGCTTGTCGCCACAGACAAGCAATGAATAGACAATGGAGTTTTTTCTACTTCCGTCCGGAAACGACGACATTATTGTTCTAACAATCACAGTGTTAATTGGTTAACCTCGGAAATTCACTATGAATATGTTTCAGAAGAAAGTTAAAATCACGGAACACGAGACATCAAACGCGGATGGTGGTAGCAAGTAAAAAGTGCATTAAGACATTAAGTCCGCCATTTATACTTTATAGTATTTTTAATAAATAATAGATCAATCGGTAAGGACCAAAAAGTTGGCAAAGCCAACTCACGCAATAAAATTTTCTATATTTTTTTTCCGTTGTGACACGAAAATTATTCCTACAAATGTATGGCTAAGTTTCGTGTCATAACGGAAAAGTTTCATAGAAAATTTTATTGAGTGAGTTAGCGTGGCCAACTTTTTAGTCCTTACCCAATTAGGTTTCTAATCGTGTTTTCTCTTTTAACAGTCTCAAGGAAATATGACAAAATATAATATATCCAATGAAGAGATGCGTAGGTTTTATGGTCATTACGATCGAGAGATCGCGGAACGACCGACTTTATCATATGAGGTCTCTTAAGGGAATCACATAACCTGGGTTGAGATTATACACGGTAGAAACCTAGTAGAAGAGAGACCACCTAAACGCTATTGCGTTTGACGTGTTTAAGTATTGTTTTTAATTCGGCCGCCATTACTGTGTTTTAGTGGTGGTAGGACCCTGTGCAGGGTCCGTCCGGGTCGCTACCACCATCTTATCCATTAATCACCCGCCAAGCAACAGTGTTTACAGTGTTATGTGTTCCGGTGTGGGGATAAAACAACCGGTGAAATTACTAGCATAGAGGCATTCCATCTTAGTCCTCAGGGTTGGCAGCGCATTTGAGGTCTTAGGATAATAGTCTTGATAATTCAAATGTCTATGGGTCTTAGATTCCACTTACCATCAGGTGGCCTGAGTGTTCGTGTGCTTTCTCATTAACATAAAAAAAGAAAAACTGTCAAGTAATTAAGAGTTATCTCATCATCATCATCATCATCATATTAGCCGAAAGACGTCCACTGCTGGACATAGGCCTCCCCCAAGGCTCTCCACTTAGACCGGTCTTGTGCCTTCCGCATCCATCGCGATCCCGCCATCCTTACGAGGTCGTCGCTCCATCTTGTTGGAGGCCTACCAACAGCTCGTCTCCCGGTCCGTGGACGCCATTCGAGAACTTTCTGGCCCCATCGGCCATCAGTCCTGCGAGCAATGTGCCCCGCCCACTGCCACTTAAGTTTCGCTATTCTTCGGGCTATGTCGGTAACTTTAGTTCTACTGCGGATATCATCATTTCTGATTCTATCCCGCAGAGAAACCCCGAGCATAGCTCTCTCCATAGCCCTCTGAGTGACTCTGAGCTTTCTTATGAGGCCCATCGTTAGCGCCCACGTCTCAGATCCGTAAGTCATCACCGGCAACACACACTGGTCAAAGACTTTTGACTTCAAACACTGCGGTAATTTGGACGAAAAGACACTGCGAAGCTTCCCGAACGCTGCCCAGCCGAGTTATCTAAACGTTGACAATACGGAAAAAAAGTCAAAGGCTACGTTTAACCCAGTAAGAATAGAGACCCAGGAGAAAGCGAATCAGTCAAGTGTCCTCACTTTTTTACTATTTTTCTTCGGCAGTTTAAAAGCCACTCAACCGAGATGACAGCAGCCTTCATTCTATTACTGTAGCTACATAAAATGAATGCAAACGTCGTAAACGAAGCGAAGAGTCGCACGCGCATCGTGATTCGTGGACCGGTAATACGAGTGGGACCAGGATTCTAACAAGTAGCTTGGCATACGTCAGAATTTGTCTTGATATGTTAGGATAACATTCTAAGCGTATAAAATCCATAGTAAAACTTATTATAAATGCGAAAGTGTGTTAGTTTGTTTTTCTTTTTTTATGTTAAGGACACGAGCACTCAGGCCACCTGATGGTATGTGCAATCTGAGAGCCATAGACATTTGAATTCTCAAGACTATAATCCTAAGTCCTCAAATGCGTTGCCAACCCTGAGGACTAAGATGGAATGCCTCTATGCTAGTAATTTCACCGGTTGTCTTATCCCCACACCGGAACACAACAATGCGAACACTGTTGCTTAGCAGGTGTTTAATGGATAAGATGGTGGTAGCGATCCGGACGGACCCTGCACAGGGTCCTACCACCACTAACCATCGTTGTCTTCCAGTGTAGTGGAACAAGATAATGGGTAGAAGGATGGGTTAAAGGATGACGACACGTTGGGCTAGTTGGTAGTTGGCTGCCTCCGAAGCCAGCGGTCCTGGGTTCAAATCCCGATAATGGCAGATATTGTTCCTGAGGCTTGGATGTTTTCTATATATTTAAGTATGTATTTCTCTAGATGTTTATCGTTGTCTAGTACCCATAGTGCAAGCCTAGAGCTTAGTTTGGGACTAGGTCAATAGATATGAGGTTGTCCCTTGATATTTATTTATATATTATTTATTTATTTATATAAGGTCACGGCAGCTTTTCGGCACACTTATATCCTAATCTAGGTATCTATAGGTAGTCAAGTACTATAAATCCACAACTAAACTAGTCGTAAGTATGTCGGTGTACGAGCTAAAAATAGCGTGGACTAGCTAGCACAAGTGTCGGGGACTTGCTTGTCGCTCGGATCTCCCTTTCTATCTAGTGGTAACGTTAGAGACGCACTGAGAGACAAGCGAGAAAATACAACTTGTGCTAAGCGTACTGGTTGGACGACGCAAAATTTCATTTTACTCCATATTTAGAATAGCAACTCCTGCGCATCTAAATTGACTTTAAGCGCGAGCGCGCACTATAAATGTAAGTACTTATTTATTAACTGCGACAATACGAGAAAGACCTGAGGACTTTTTGCAAAGGGAACGATGAAACATTTTGTGAACATGATCGTATGCGTCCGGTAGAAAGAAAGTCAATCTGTCAGGATTGACTTCCGTTTTTTTCAGTACAAATTATAACCTCAAACCCAAGAATAGGTTATAAATCGTACTGCGGTGACAGATGCCGAGAGTGACGTCTTATACCTAGCTGCCTAGAAATGGGTAAGGTCCGAAAAGTTGGATCATAGGTAAGCGTAGTTAACCATACAAACTACAAATCTGCCCTGCTAACATAAAATGCAGTAAATGAGACAAAACTTCTGTAGCAAATTTAACCTTATTACTAACGGTTTAGGATTGAATCTGCTTTGGCCATTAAATCTGAGATACTGCTTTTTTGCTTAGGAGGGCAGAAATGCGAAAAAACTTTCGTTGTGTGACGAAAAGTATCCAAATACAAACGGATGGCTAACTTTCATGACACAAGAAAAGTTTCATAATAAAAATATTTGCGTGAGTTAACCTTACCCAAATGCGAAAGTAGCTCGGTCTGTCTGTCTGTTATACTTTCACGGGTAAACCGCAGAACCGGTTTCGATGAGATTTGGTTAAAACATTTAATTGCACCAGCGATAAACGACTTCTAAGCTATTGACTAATAACGTTCCTAACGACGCAAGTCAACCAAGGTCGGGTAGTCTCCTCAACTTACAATTCATTAAATTTGATCGTCAAACTGACGTCTATACTTTTTTTTGACAACTCTATCAAGGATAACTTGACCTTGATTGAGTTGAGTGGTTGTTTCGACCGTGTATAAGATTCAACATACATTCAGTCTGTAAGTGAAACCTAAAGGTGAGCCATAGATAGTAAAACCGCACGAGCCTGCGAGTCAAAGGTCTAAGCCGCCAATGGAGCACCTAAAACTCCGCAGACTTAAAATGAACCACTGCGAGAGTTGGTGAGCGACGAGCCAACGATTTACTCGCGCCAATGGATAAGACCCTCACATCTCACAGTAATGTTTAATGTTCTAGCTGGAGATGTACATTTCTAGTTATACCCTGGAACCCCGAAAGATCTGGTCTACCATGAACAGAATCCGCACAAGAGTAGGCCGATGTAACTACCACCTACACAAATGGGGCTTGCGCCAATCGACCACCTCACAAACGAGTGTCCTAAAGAAAGGTTTCCTGCCGGAGTGGAGGGACTGAACAGGATGGCACTTTAATTTTAATTTATAGAAAAATGCAGGAATGATCCTACGAAGAAGAAGAGTTATACCCGCGTCATTCTAAAAGACTGGTTTTGACAGCTGTCAACTTAGGACATAGTAAGTGTTGAGGAATGTTAGATGTTATATTTTGAACTGCGTTGACAGCTATCAGATCGGGTCTTTAGAACAGTTTTCAAGGCAAGTGTTTTAACTTAGTTTTCGTTAGTGATTTTTATACTTGTAATTTCTTAGGTTGTATGAGAAGTTTGTATTTCGTTTGTTTATTAAACTTATAAAACCCCTCTTACTCTTCATTCGTGATCAGATCAACAGAAAGAGACCAACCTTATAATCACTTTGCATTTCGAGTGTCGAGCCGGAGCTTACACAAGACCATATTTCGTCTGGAAACGCTTTGAATAATGTTCATACCTACTAGATTACTTACGCCAATCGTGGGAAGAATTTATGAGTACATTTCTATTATTTTGTCTGACTTCATTGCTTTGTTAGTACCGTCGAAATATCGAGAAGTTTTTGCAAACACGCCTAGTCAAGAAGTTAGCTATTGACGAAAATTAATGTTATACTGATTGATGAAAGCTGATGACAGATCGCGTCGACCACTTACGTCAACTTCGTAAAATTCGAGTCTATAGAAAACAGACACGTTTACAGCATTTGCGTCTTGGCTAAGAGGAAGGTATGGTCAAACTTTAACTGACGCCAGAATGATGGATGACTTTAACAGTTATCATATCAACCAATCCAAAACTGACATCAGACAGAGATATAACGTACATCGAGGAAGGTTACACCCTCAGCATTTCATCAGTTCAGTCCAAAAGTTTGGTCATAATGACCGGAGAATGATCGTCTAACCCTCGGACTGACGGGCATTTTTTCTTTCTTACGCTCTCTTGAAAGGTCTATGAAAAAGAGGAATAAATGTTTACGCGAAATAATTGTCGTGTAATTTTTTCATAAGATATAAAGCTTTAAAAAGTCATTGTCAGACCCCTACACAAAACACTAACTATACAAAATCGACGACAGGAATAACGTCACAGCTGTTGATCCATGTTTCAAAATATAAGGACCTTCAAAGTAACTTAGTGTGACCAAGCTAAATAGGGATTCATTTTTCTTTACATGTATATTTGTAAGTTAACTTACTTTTATAATATAGATATTTTTTATTTATTTTTTTATGTTAAGGAGAAGGCACACGAGCACTCAGGCCACCTGATGGTAAGTGCAATCTGAGACCCATAGACATTTGAATTCTCAAGACTATAATCCCAAGACCTCAAATGCGCTGCCAACCCTGAGGACTAAGATGGAATGCCTCTACCCTAGTAATTTCACCGGTTATCTTATCCCCACACCGGAACACAAAATGCGAACACTGTAGCTCGGCGGTTGGTTAATGGATAAGATGGTGGTAGCGATCCGGACGGACCCTGCACAGGGTCCCACCACCACTAAAAAAGTCAAGTCACAATGAAGTCTGCTGAATCATTTAACCTATCTGACGCAATCAACAAGCCGGTTAATGGGTCCTAAGACGATTTCCTCGCTTTTGACATAGTTAAGGAAAACGCACATAAATACTATGTAATTTTCCGAAAGTGCTGCGCCGAGAATGTCTGACCGCAGTTATTAGAAGTAGGCTTCTAACGATTAAATAAACGATGCGGTGAAGCGTTTCCTAATTCTAAGAGAAAATACTGAATTATACAAACATTTTATAAACGAGTTCAACAAAAAGTAAACTTTGAAAATGAGCATCAGGACTGAGGGCACTCTAATAAAGCCTACTAGCTTATTGCTACCCCCTCGGCTTCTGTACAATTAGCTAGGATAAAAACTATCCTATTTCCTTCCCCGGGACTCAAACTATATCCATGCCAAATTTCATCTAAATCGGTTCAGTTGATCCAGAGATTACCCCCTAAAATCTCACAAACTCACAAACATTACCTCTTGTTCTATAGGAGGGACATAATCAACGCAATTTAGTTATAACTTTATTTTAACAAATGTAAGGTTCATTTTAACTTGTTTCAAAACACTTTTATTTGTGTAATCGACATCGATAAAAACATTAAAAATTCCTAAGAACATAAGAGTGCCTTGTTGCTCCCCGCAATGCGTTTCATTGAAATAACGCGCTCCACTACTAATATTACTTGATTACGCGTACAATTTCAAATGTAAAACAATCAACGTTCAAGTAAATCTAACAACTCACGTAAACATCAAGCGAAACCGATAAAACACTTCAGACAAAAAAAATACAAAAATAACAATATTCATCGTAAAATTTAGTGCATATTAAAGCATCAAAGCATTTCGCAAGTCGCCGTGATAATAACTTGTACTAACTCCACAGAACGTATTATTCAGAAATCAATCTTGTAACAGTAGTAAATAAGGTACGAATTTGTAGCAAAAATACGCAGGCAATAACTAAAGCAAAGTTGACCTTAACGATAAACTCAGATTTGAACTCTAATTTGGGTCGACCAAAATTATCAGCTGTGCTCGATAGAAATAATGTATTTGTGCCACGTTTTGTGTGCATTCGTGCGTGAAGGCTTTATTTATCGATGTTAATCGGTCATGTGCCATCACTATTTGATCATGCAACTTAGGCGGGGTTCATACGTGCATAAGTAAATCGCTTAAAGGTTACGGATTTTTTAGGTTGTTCCAATAGGTAATAAAGGAACCCGTATGTTGAGACACGGTGTCTATCTGTCTGTCAGTCATGTCACGGCAGTGTTTTTTAGCATCTCGAAATCTGGCACAGTTGTAAAACTTGCTTATTTATTTTTAATAAAAAACAACATGAAATTAATTTTATGAAATAAAAAAACCGGCCAAGTGCTAGTTCAGTTCCGTACCATTATCTGCCTTACCATTATTAAGACAACCGGTGAAATTAATAGCATAGACGCATTCCATCTTAGTCCTCAGGGTTGGCAACGCATTTGATGTCTTAGGATTATAGTCTTGAGAATTCAAATATCTATGGGTCTCAGATTCCACTTAACGTCAGGTGGCCTGAGTGCTCGTGTGCCTTCTCCTTAACATAAAAAAAAATATTCCATACCATTATATATTACATACATACATACCTACTATCACGCCTTCATTCCCAGAGTGGGGTAGGCAGAGCTACAGAAATACCAACAACTACAAAAAGAGTGGTTGGTAATTCTGTAACCACATTTTGCATAAACAGGCTAAGATGTTTACCAGTGTTTTAGTGACCGGTTGCAAGCCCATCGCCTAACAGTACCAGAAAGCCTCATTCCCTTACGACATCCACGGGAAGACATGGAGTGGCACTATTCTAACACGGGTTATATATTAACTTAGTATATTTTAATTTACCTTATTATTTATTTTTGAAGTGAATGTACAACTAAATATTTTTTGAAGAAGTATTTCAAGCGTCTACCCGTTGCCGTTGTTAGTATCGATGAAAAAACTGCAAAAAAAATCACGTTTGTTGTATTGGAGCCCCTTAAATATCTATTTAATTCTGTTGTATTCTGTGTGTTCAATTGTGTTGTGGTGTGTATTTGTTGTTATAGCGGCAACATAAATACATCGTCTGTGATAATTTCAACTGTCTACCTATTATGGTTCATGACATACAGACTGGTGACAGAGAGACGGACAGTGGAGTCTTATTAATATCTATTTACCGTGCTAAATAGAGTTCCTATTTAAGATCTAATCCGCAAAACTGTGTATTTTATTCCCTTTATAGATATAGTGAACAGAATACTTAGATAATGATAGGCAATCTATACATCCGTCCCGTCGTTGTGTCGACTATAAATAGTCACTGGGTCGTGTCGTAACAGTAAAGGGGTCAAACAAGACGGGACAACATTTGGACAATTGGTGTTATTACGTTATTTAGTGCCTGGTACAGGTTCGCTCGATTCTTGGGCGATCGAGGTCGTCCGAGGCTGATTGATACGTTATTTTTCTCAAACATGCTCGGAATGAACCATTTTCCGCTTGAAATACAAGGACGGAAAGTGGCTAATTTTACTCCTAGGAGTAAAAAAACCATATGAAAACACTTTCCGTCCATGTTCATATTTTATTTAAAAATGACCTCTAATGCCTGTAAAATGAAATAGACTATGAAAAAAATCACATACACCCAATTTAGTAAAAGTCGTTGTCAATTCTCAATACTGTCTTGTAGTTTTCAAAAGGAGATTGTCTCTCAATTCGTCGATATTTTTTTACAAATACTTCTAGTTATGCATTTGTATCATTTCCTCGCATTTATTGAGAAAAGCATTATTTATGCCTCGGCGGAAATGGGACTGCCTGACTCGTATTAGGGATAATGTACTATTTCAGGACTGTATTGTCCCTCTAAAACGAGGTGTTTTGGGTTTTAAGTCTGTCTGTCTTGTATTTAACTGCTTCGATTTCGGTGGTTGTTACTCGTAAGCTAAATTACATGAAATTTGGTTGAGCCAGTAAGCTCTGTAACAAATGCGGATTCGTTAGGGTTTGTAAGAAATGTAATATAATTAATAATACAGTTGTATACATACAATTTAGTGTAGTATGCGTTGTGGGTAGTTCTACCAGCGTTTCAACCGCTTTGACTTCGGTGTCGCATTTTTAACCATTTCCCTGTACGAGTAGGATAACCATTTTCGGTTATTTTGAAGAATGCCTGGACTCCTAGAAAATAACCGAAAATGGTTATCCTACTCGTACAGGGAAATGGTTAAAAATGCGACACCGAAGTCAAAGCGGTTGAAACGCTGGTAGAAATACCCTTGTACGTCCCTTTAAACATGAGCGAACGACAATAGTTATATTTGCAAGACTAGATAGCCCTTCTTTACTTGCCAATAATGGTGGCAGAGCAGGGCCTCTATTCAGGTGCGGTAAAACGATATCGTGTTTGACACGTTTAAGAATCGTTTATGTCACAGTCGCCATTATTGTAAATGACATAAGAGTTATCAAAACGGTGACAATACGGAAACAGGTCAAAAACGATATCGTTATAACGCAGTTGAATAGAGGCCCAGTTTCGTTTTACTCCAGTCTTAGGTAAGAGATTTAACTTCAAACAGTGATCTCATTTATTAGTCTCATAACTCATTGCAAGCTATAACTTATTATTATTTATAACTGCTACGAACTTTTATTTGCAATGTTCGTTCAACAAGGTATTTAATTACAATCACATGTCAGACAGTTTTTTTTTAAATCTTCACACATCACGGTCTTGTTTATGGTACATACAATAGTGTTGCCAGCAATTAAAAGTTTATCTACGGCTGAGTTTCCCACGTCTCTGTTGTTGGGACGTGAGATTGTGACACTAGCTGATTAAAAAAAAAACAACGCTTAGTGTTTTTATGCATGCCACTGATATTGTAAAGTGAGAAGACATTTAAATGAAGTTATATTTAGTCTTAACATTATTAAGATTGTGAGGCTGAATATATTCACACAAAATTTATTTATTTATTTATTTATTTATTTATTTCATTAATTAGAACGGCATTACACCAATTACACTAATTAATCTAATTAATTATAACATTAGAATAGAAACAATACATAAAAAGACAAATTAAATAAAATCAATAAACACGTGCATTTTTTGCGGCAACTATTCTCTCCCCTTTACATTTAGTGCATTATATTTTTTTTTAATTTTGTAGATATTATGAAAAGGTCTGTACGTTTTCATTTCTAAGAAATATTGCTTGGAAAATCAAAAGTTTCGTTTAGTATTTACTAGCGACCCTGGCGGGTTAAAGTATTATACATAATAAACCTTCCTCTTGAATCACTCTATCTACAAAAAAAAACCCATCAAAATCCGTTGCCAAGTTTTAAAGACCTAAGGGACAGACAGCGGGAAGCAACTTTGTTTCATACGATGTAGTGATAATATACCAGGTGTGCCTGTAATAGGAGTAATAAATTCAGGGATCGTTTCCACGCCACAAACGTAACAACATTTAGTCTACAACTTTTGAAAATAACTTACTGTTAAATAACTAAATATTAACGAATTTACATTTTCTAAGCAAGCAATGTATTGCGAAAAATACGAGGTATGTAGGCTGACAGTAGATGTCAACTAGACTATTGGATAGAGTACATTGAAAATGCTATAAAGTTGTAAAACAAAAGTTGCTCCGTTTATAGAGTAGAAACGATCCCTCAATTTATTGCTCCTACTACAGGCAACACCCGGTATACAACTTATTCAAAAACGTGAAAATCAAACTTGATGTAGGGGTAAGAAACGTTATCGCCCGGAGCTTATAAATAAATATCAGGGGACAATCTCACACAAATTGACCTAGTCCCAAACTAAGCTCTAGGCTTGTACTATGGGTACTGGACAACGATAAATATACTTATATAGAGAAATACATACTTAAATACATAGAAAACATCCAAGACTCAGGAACAAATATTCGCGCTCATCACACAAATATCTGCCCTTACCGGGATTTGAACCCAGGACCGCTGGCTTTGGAGGCAGGGTCACTCCCAACTAGGCCACCGTGTCGTCAATGGAAAAAAAACTGCTATGAGTACTTACGTTATTTTAGCGTCGCTTTACGATACTCTTAAGGAAAATTATTAATAATGTTACTATTACTTATAGGAAAACTACGAATTGATACCTTTAATTAATCCATAGAGGCACCTTATGTCACGCTCTGTTGTAATTTACTGTATAGATAATATCGTCACTACTTTGAAAAAACCTCGTATCTCATTTTTCGTTATGAACGATTTTAAACTTATTTCTCTTCATCTTTAAGGTAAAAATCGTATATATCACTAATTATGAGATACGAGATTGTTTCAAAGTAGTGGCGATTATTAATGTTATGTGTGTGGACCAAAAGTCATACATAGAGTCACAATCGCGTCACAATTTACACAAAAAAAAACATATAACTTTGTCTCTTTTTTACAACCTTTTTCCTCCATTTTAAAACAGGATAACATATACTTTTTCTTTTTGACAGTTAACTGCTCATCGAGACCAATCTACCGAGTGTTCTGTTCCCGAGGGAATAGCGAGAAACGCCGAGTCGCGGGCCAAAGCTATCTTATAACAATTATTTATTACAGACACCTGGCCAATATAACGATTAGAAACAACTCGGCAGTAAACAAAAACATTGCAATAAAAAAAACTAGCCGATCAACGTAGTCAAGGCCGACTGTCGCGTGATAGCCATTGTAAAAAACGTAACAAAAACTAGTGGGTGCGTTAGTCTAATCAACTGTATTTCATCGCACCGACTATTGCTAGCCTTATTACTCATTAATAGGACTATTCAGTCGTTAATATCGTTCTTATACGGCTTTTACTGGCATTTAGATGATATATTCTTAAAGTTGGACAGGTTATGGGCCCTAATTATTTTATGTCCCAATAGGTACCTAATTTTCAAACTTACGCGGTAACCCAAGTTGGTAGCTAGCGATCTCGGGTTCACTTCCAGAAAAGGCATTTTTTGTGTAATAATCACGCGTATTTGTTTTCTGAGTCACCTACGTGTAATATGAGTATCATACTACACCAAGCGACAATGTTAACCACTTTAGTGCATTGTCATAATAAACTTTAAACTGAACATCAAATGACAAACATAACAATGACAATGATATTCACAATGATAAGGGTTTAAGTATACTCAACGTTTTAATTGGGCCTTATAAGTAGCTGCACACTTTGGTCCCTTGTCACTTTAACGCACTTGACAAATTAGTCCAGCGCTTCAAACATAACGTTAAAGTGACAAAGCACTAAAGTGTACAGTTACTTAACACCCACCATTCCTAAAGTGTCATTCTATGGAACTTGCTAACTATGTAAACAAGCCGCCATACTAAAATTGACATTAGATGTCAATTTCAATATATTGTTTGTTTACATAGTTAGCAAGTTCCATAGAATTACAGTATACAAGCTATAGTTTAAGGCAGTCCGCTCTCCTAAGTCAGAGCAGTATGTCAAATTATCCAAAGTAGATTCAATCCTATTCAGTTGGTAATAACTGCAGGGTTAGGACTTTTGGTTGCATACCGTGGTTCTAGAATGCATGGAGTCACTATTTCTTAATTATCATATACATACCACTACGAATTAGACCTTCTGTAGTCATATATATATTTAAAAAAAACAGCCGAAGCAATTTAAATTAATTTTGCCATTGAGCATATTTCCCGACGTGAAAGGGTAACAAACGAAAAAGTATTAGTAGGTATGATTAAACCAAACCAATTTTGTCTTTAGTACGTTATCTATATAATAATAAAAACAAAATAGCCTATAACCATCGCACAAAAAAGACAAATCGTTAGACAGCTCATTTGTTGAAATCGGTTCAATAGGAACTGCGCTAGAGTGGAATATACATACAAACATAGTGTTCGGAGCAAGTGGGTTATTAGTAGGAAAACGTTCCGAACTTAAAATATGTTTAATTTAAACAAAATGCAGCTTACATTTTTATCTAAGTAAGAGAGACGTGTTTTTCGTCCGGATGAAGTTAGCAAGATGGCGGCCGGAACTCCCCACCATCTCACGCGCAGCTGACGTTACTTCGGTATAGTGTTGCCAGTGGCAACATGCTCCCCCCCTTTGAAAGCTTCTCTTTCAAAGAGCTCATGGGATATTTCTAAAGCACAGATTCTTGAAACGGATCTTTTGATGATACCGCCTTTAGTACGCACGTCGACCACCCTGCAGATTCCGTCAGGTCCAGGATGTAGAGCGTGGATGCGCCCCAAGAGCCACTTCATCGGCGGGAGTTGGTCATCCATGACGAGAACAAGGTCGCCGATTTTTATGTTTGGTCTGCTAGTTTTCCACTTGACACGCTGCTGTAGAGTGGATAAGTAGTCTTTGGTCCAGCGGGACCAAAAGTGTTGCCTCAAGCGTTCAATCAGCTCGTATCGGTTGACGCTGATTCGCTCGGTGACGGGCGAAGGTAGCGAGGTCAAAGGTCGACCCACAAGGAAGTGCCCAGGTGTAATAGGAGCTAGATCGGAAGGATCAGCTGACATTGAAGTTAGAGGACGCGAGTTCATTATTGCTTCAATTTGCGTGAACAGTGTATATAACTCTTCAAAAGTTAAACTAGAATTAGCTGCAATACGTTTTAAGTGAAATTTGGCTGTTTTAACTCCTGCCTCCCAAATACCTCCGAAGTGAGGTGCATAAGCAAGTGAGAATTTGAAAGTAATACCTTCATTGCACGCGAAATCAATGACCGGCCCTTTACAAGTTTGTAACAGTCTGTTCAGTTCGTTATTAGCACCAACGAAGTTTTTTCCATTGTCACAGTAGACAGTATGAGGTTTCCCACGTCTTGAAATGAACCTACGAAGGCACAAAATAAAAGCACTGGTGCTTAGGTCACTAACAACCTCCAAGTGTACAGCTTTAGTAGAGAAGCAAACAAATACGCATAAGTAGCATTTGGAGGTTTTAGCGCCTCGACCTTTCCTATTTAGGATTAGAAATGGACCGGCAAAGTCGGTGCCACAAGTCTCAAACGGTGGAGCAGGAGTTACTCGAGGTTTCGGTAAATTACCCATTAGTGGAGATAAAGCTTTACACTGATACCTTTGACAAGTGACACATTTCCTTACGGTAGCTGTGGCCAATAATATGCCACCTGTGGGCCAAAACTGATCACGAATAGAATTCAATAATAGCTGTGGTCCACAATGTAATAGACGAGAATGCTCTTTTATAAATAACATTTTTGTGAAAGTATGTTTAGGGTGCAATAAGATTGGGTGTTTTTTATCGTATGGACAATGGACCGCATTGACGATACGTCCACCGACTCGCAGAACACCATTATCGTCTAAGAATGGATTCAAGGAGATAATTGACGACCTTCGATTTAAACATTTATTAGTTTCTAGTGAGTTAATGTCCTTTTCGAATGATTCCCTTTGAGATGCCTTAGCTAAAAGTGTAAGTGACTGGTTTAATTCCGGGCAGGTAAGTTCCTTAGTTAGTTTATTATTTTTATTTTTTGAGTTGTTTATAAACCTTAGTACATAAGCGAATACTCTTTGAAGTTTATAGAGCTTTGAATATTTGTCAAACGGAATGACAGAATCAGATCTAGTTTGACCAGTAAAACATCTTTTTATTTCAGGTAAAGGCTCAGGATTGTGTCTATACTGAGGCCACTCATTCTCAGGTTTCCCCAGGAACTCAGGACCGTGCCACCAGAGTTTATTGTTGGGAAGAAGATTTGGTTGAATACCTCTAGAGGCTAAGTCAGCAGGATTAAGATCTGTAGGTACATGATGCCATGCATTTTTGTCAGTTAAGTCCCGAATTTCGTCTATTCGGTTATTAACAAAAGTTTTTAGTGTTTTAGGTTGAGTATGTAACCACCCTAACAAGATAGTTGAATCAGTCCAAAATAAAGAGCGTGAAATAAGGTTCATATTAGATGCCTGTATAAATTTTGCATGTAATCGAGCACCAAGTAAACCTCCTAGTAGTTCTAAACGCGGTATAGTTCCTGACTTTAAGGGAGCCACTTTAGTTTTAGCGCAGTGTAGATTGACTGAAACATTGCCAGAGTCATCAGTAGATTTTAAGTAAATGCATGCAGAGTAAGCATCCTGCGATGCATCTGTGAAACAGTGCACTTCTACTTTATTAGGAGATTTACAAAGAGTGTGTCTCGACACTTGAATTTGTTCAAAATGTTTAGTTTTATTATGAAACTCAAGCCAGGTATTTTTTATTTCGTCTGGAATGGGATCATCCCAGCCCACATCCAGCAACCATAGTTTTTGAAGTATTATTTTATGAAATATAGTACATGCTGATAGAAGACCCAGCGGGTCAAAGATTTTGCAAGAATTTGACAAAATAGAGCGCTTTGTTACATTAGTTATATTATCAGTGTTAACAGAGAACTGCAAAGTGTCAGAGTTAGGAGCCCATTTTAGCCCCAACACAGACGACTCCTTACTGAAGTCCTGAGGTTGAGTAGTAGTGGGAATGCCATGAAAGATATTGGGACAATTAGTACGGAATTTACGCAGTGGAAAGCAACCTTCAGCAAGTTTTTGTATAACACTCTTGACAGTAGTCTTCAAGTCAGATTTTGAGTTAGATCCTGTACTGAGGTCATCAACATAAAAATGGTATTTAATGGTGTTGGCAATGGCCTCATCTTGACACTCCGCTGCTAGTTGAGCCAGACACCTTGTACTTAAGTATGGAGCCGAAGCGGTTCCATAGGTCACAGTGTTAAGCTGTAAGACTTTGAGAGGCTGACTTTCATCATCTCTCCAGAGAATTAGTTGCAGGTGACGCTGAGATTTATCTAGGTGCACCTGTCTGTACATTTTTTCAATATCACCTGTGACCACATAAGCATATATTCGAAATCTAAGTAAAATCGACATCAAGTCATCTTGCACTACAGGCCCCACCATCTGGATGTCATTTAAAGATTTATTCGAAGTAGTCTTACAAGACGCGTCGAAGACTACTCTAAGACGAGTGGTCTCGCTGCTGTCACGAATCACAGCGTGGTGGGGTATGTAGTATCCAAAGCTAGGACGAGTAATTTCAGTTAAGTGCCCTAATGCCTCATATTCTTTTATAAAGGAAGTATATTCATTCTTTGTATTAGATTTAGTTAACTTTCTTTCTAGATTATAGAAACGCGTTTTGGCGATATGAAAAGAGTCGCCTAGAGCATCCTCTGGGTTTTCACGAAGGGGAAGTTTGACACTAAAGCGGCCATCATTTAAGCGGATAGTATTTTTAACAAAATGAGTTTCACAGTACTCCTCATCTTTAGATAGTTTAGGTTTACAAGTAGCATTGGGAATGTCTTCAAGTTCCCAGAATTTGGCAAGTGATTCTCGAATCTCTCTAGAAAAATTGCAACGCGTAGTAGAGCTAGCAGTCTGTCCAGTTGGACCAGAAATGAGCCATCCTAATGTGGATTCTTGCAGAGTTGGTTTATTTTTACCCAATTTAATTTGCCTTGCGCCGACAAGGTCCCAGAAAACATCAGCCCCTAATAAAACATGAATCTCAGAGGGCAGGTAGAAACTAGGGTCTGCTAGCTCTATAGAGATAGGGAGGTCAAAACGCGAGGAGTCAACTTCAATGCTAGGTAATTGACCAGTTATCTCGGGAATTACTAGACAAGACACATTAATTTTAAAAGAATTGACACGTGACCTAACCTCAATATTGCAGATTTTATTAGTGTCCATTGGGCTGTTATTTATACCAGATATAGATATAGGACTTGTATGCGAGCAAACAAGATTTATTTTCTTTTGTGTTTTTTCAGATATGAAGGAAGACTGGCTTCCAACGTCAAGAAGAGCTTTAGCAATCAAAGTTTTACTTGTTTTAGGATTAAACAATTCCACTTCAGCAGTGCAGAGAAGTACCTGACCAGGTATCACTGCTGAGAGAGACACTGGGTAAGAGTGAGTAGTGCTATGACCAGGACCGGTCAGTGTAGTTGGTGCTGCTTCAGCAGACACCACATAAGGCATAGACGCTTGAGGAGGAGCTGCCACTTGAAAGGCTGATACTTGAGGACTTGCATGAGAAGTACCCGCAGGTAAGTTGGCACTACCATATTGCTTGTGTAATAGTAAGTTATGTTTTTTGTTGCAGAATTTGCAAGGAGTATGCTTACAGTTAGTAGAATGATGACCAGGGCGAAGACAATTTTGGCACAAATTGTGCCTCGATACTATATTTAATCTAGCATCTAAAGACATGGATTTAAATTTATCACATTTGTAAAGCAGATGACTTTGTGAGCACACAACACAGTTTTTACTTTCATCGGTAGAGGAGGCCACAAAAGCTTTTACATGTTTATTTTCCTTATAGTGCATTTGTAGGGGTTTTTCAGATTTATTAATATCATTTTTAGTATACTGAACCGTTTCCAAAACGTCAGCACGGCTACGCAAATAATTATAAAATTCTTCAAGAGTCGGAGAAGAATTTAAGTTGCTCCGATGTTCCTCCCATTTGCGACTTGTGGCGCCATCTAGTTTAGACGCCATCATAAAGATAACTAGAGTGTCCCATTGAGACGTAGGTTCATTCAAGCTGTTTAAAGCTCGCAGATTTTTTGAGTAATAGTCAATCATATATCTCAAGGACCGAAAAGATTCCTTGTTAATAGTGTCAAAGTTAAATAGTGCCTTTAAGTGGTTATTAATCAGAATTCTACTGTTATCATAGCGTTCACAAAGAAGCTTCCAAGCCAAACTGTAATTATTTGCGGTAAACTCAAGTGACTTTATAACATTTGCTGCGCCTACCTCAAGCGAGGATCGCAGATAGTGAAATTTGTTTATTTCAGGAATAGAGTTATTTTTGTTGATCAGAGAGTCGAAGGTGTCTCTGAACTCCATCCATTTAATATAGTTACCATCAAAGGATGGCAGTTGTATAGTAGGCAGTTTGATGTTACAATTTAAGTTATTATTGCCAGCAGCTGATGAGGCAGAAGAAGCATTTTCAGGTAAAGCTTCTGTAGCATTTGAGTCAATTAGGCTTTGAGCCACTGATATGTGATTGCAAAAGTTATTTTCTATACACTCATGTTCCTCTATCTGCTCCTCAATATCTGTAGCCAAGATTTCAATTTTATATTTTAATTCATCAAACTGGTTAAATAATTCTTTAAAACGCGACAATTTTAATTCAAGTTCACAAAGTAACTGTTTAGTAAGACTCTTTTTCTCAATTACTTTTTCCAAGTACTTAAAAAAGTTAGTAACTCTTGCTTTTATTGAACTGCGTTGTTGCAAAAGTGCCTTTAATTCTGCCATAATGAGAACTTAATTTAGATAGTTTTCTACACACAGCACAAGTAGTTATTTAGTAAACAACTGAACAGACCGCACAACAAAGTAAATAAAAGATCAAACCGTATAGGCCGTAAGAACTACGACAAATTGGCGCTGGATCAGCTGTCAGGGAATTCGCGCGCAAGGAAGGTTACGAGAGGTCACGCTCAGGCTGCGACGCGACGCGCTGAGTAGTAGGTAAGAACGCAGATGTCCAAAGAGGCAGGAATCACCGCAACCTGGAATGTGCAATTTGAAATGCTAAGCGATGTGCAAAAGCAGCAGTAAAGAGGTGTAAATGACAAGTTGCATGTTAAGTTAGTCAATAAATATTAGAAGTATAGTTAGATAGAATACGTAAAGTACAACTGAGTACCTTTACGTAACAGTAAGAGAGATTAGTGCACCTATTAGTGACAGGTTGCAAGCCTATCGCCTAACAGTAGCACTAGCCGTTATTACCTTAGTCGCCTTTTACGACATCCACGGAAAGACTTGGAATGGTACTATTCTAACCCGGCAACCATACGGGGTTATATTTAGTTATTTTGTTTAAACACAAAACAATTTCTTTTTATAATAGTTTAAGTTATAGACAAAAGTAGATTTACCACAGTAAGTTACGAAGTTAAATGTAGGTTGTCAAAAAGTAGTAAGTAAGAGAGTAGACAACCTAGGGCTTATCAAAACCTAGGACTTCGAACTGTTTAGAGAGTGGTAGATTTTAGTTTATGAGTAGCATAAGTTTATTCTATGCATTAAATTAGGTAGAACGAATCTGACTTCATAAAAGTTAGTACGTGCATACCATGAATGATGCAAGAAAGATAACCTAGACAGGTTGAGAGCACAATGCGGCGTGCATATTTATATAACACTGTTCACACAAGGAAGCAAATATGAACCAAACCTTTTAGCTTAAAGGAAAAAGATACTAAAAATGGGCGTACTTCCCTGCAAGAGACGATATGACAACACACTTTTCGTCACCAGTATTCTTCGGCAGGTTGGTCCCGCGTCCATTCAGCAGGAGATCCAGTCAATTTAGCAAGCGACTCTCAGCGATCGCCATTAAATAGGTTGTGTCCACGCCGCGTGTGTCGAAGCCATCTTCATGCGTCAGTAGTAATCCGAAGAAATCGAATCACGTCGGGGTCACCAAATGTTCGGAGCAAGTGGGTTATTAGTAGGAAAACGTTCCGAACTTAAAATATGTTTAATTTAAACAAAATGCAGCTTACATTTTTATCTAAGTAAGAGAGACGTGTTTTTCGTCCGGATGAAGTTAGCAAGATGGCGGCCGGAACTCCCCACCATCTCACGCGCAGCTGACGTTACTTCGGTATAGTGTTGCCAGTGGCAACACATAGAAATATATATAGGGTGTCAAAATCATTACCCTTCCTTTGCTTTGCCGTAGTCGGGTACAAATGAATCGCTGAATGTGTTGGTAAGCGCAAATCTCGAGAGCAGCTGAACCGATTTCGCTAATTCTTTTTGTATTGTGTTTGTTACTGTCAGGAGAAGGTTTTTATGGAAGAAAAAGACTGAAAAATCCACCGGGAAAGTCAGAAATTTGCAGCGGGGCGAAGCCGCTGGCGGGCCGCTGGTATTGAAATAATTATATGATATTCCTGAAGGTCAAAATAGCGACTCCATGCATTCTAGAACTACGGTATGCCACCAAAAGTCTTAACCCTAAGTAATAAGGTTGCATTTGCTACAGGACTTTTGTCTGAGATACTGCCATTTGTGTTAGCAGGGGAGCTTAGTTTGGGGTTAAGTCAATTTGTGTGACATTGAGAACGAATATTTATTTTGGGTACTCACTTATAGCTTTTGTAACAAGTGAATCATAATTATTTTGAACTTAAACGGGAATTTCATCAAGGTAACGGATAATTCGGACTAACGATGTAGTACTTAGCAGTTTAGCACTAATGCATATAAGGATACTACATGTGTGGTTGCCGGGTTAGAATAGTGCCACGTGGATGTCGTAAGAGGCGACTAAGGGAATAAGGGCTTGTAGTACTGTTAGGCGATGGGCTTGCAACCTGTCACTTATACACTAGTAAACTTCGTGGCCTGCCTGATTGTGCAAAATGTGGTTACAGAATTATGAACGAGTATTTTTAGAGTTGTTCGAATTTCTGTAGCTCTGCCTACCCCACTCTGGGAATGAAGGCGTTATGTTATGTACGAGTATGTATGTATGTACAAATAAGGTTTTTTAGTTAAGATCCCACGCCCAATCGTGTTTTTAATTATTATTTGCCGATGGCTGTTTATTTGTGACCTGTTTTTGCAATGAGTGTCACGCATGACGATACCAAAAGTCACGTGATCTACCAGTGATGCGATTGGTTAAAAAACCAAACGAATAGAGACGCTATTTAGCGAACGCATCTTGACACTGTGCATATAGTTTCCTTTTTATATATTTTTCTGTTATCCTTGAATCAAAACTCTAACCTTTCTAACGGTATCACGCAAATCAAAATGGCGTCAAGAAAATGGCGCGCAGTTTGAGGTTAAAAGTGAAAGAGTGCCCGCCTCCCATTGTAATCATGCGAATTGTCTATGAACAGAGGACGGTAGTTACACGGTCGGCTTGTTTATGAAATAATACATTCGTTTGCTTACTAATTTATCGGCTTAAAGAGAGAAAATTAGGTTCCGCGTTGGGTTTCAACCCACGACGGTGCGCGCCGCCACTTAAATTGATGCTGAGTGGTTGCGTCAAACAGTTTAAAGTTTACGCAGTAGTTCGTCGTCAAACAAAGTCATATCGCGCGGCTCGTATTTGTGCGTGCCTCGACCGTAAGCGCCGCGAGTGACCACAAGAAACCCCAAAAGGACGGACCCAGCCTTTATTCTACTGCGTTGTAACGATATTGCGTTGAAGTGTTTTAGAATTGTTTATAACTCGGCTGCCATTATTGACAATGACATAAGAGTTATCGAACTGTTGACAATACGGAAACACTTGACCGTGTAGAATCTCGGCCTTGGAAGGGTTACCAATATGTCGCACTTTTAGAGTTATAGTGACCTAATTCAAACGTTTCCAGCTTTCGATTTTGAGTCATAACTCATAAGTTTATTACTATAGAGACCTAAGTCGAAATTCAACATTATGTGGATTAGGTCACTATAATTCTGAAGATGCGATGTGTCTAAGCAATTCAGTTTAGGATGAGCGTAAAGGACAGAGATAGCAGTATGAGCAGTTATATAGCTCTGTCTTTCTCTCGCCGTAAACTGAATTGCTTAGCCTTGTGATGGTGACCCCTGTACGTATCTCATGTTCGATATCTGAAGCAGATTCGAATTTCTCCCGTTAGTGAGATAATTATCATCTTAACTTCGACTCCTAACAATGCTAACATAGTTAGTGTCACAACTATGTCTAGGTCATTGGTTATTTACTACTCGCTAAGTGTTACCTCATCTCAATGTCAATCTATACCAACATACCAATAAGTAATATATGTATAGCAATAGATAAAATTCTAATTGAAGTTTTAAGAGGACTGTGAGGCAAAAAAAAACATACAATTTTTTTTTTCGTTATTAACGTTGTCCGATTTTTACGATTTTTGAATATGTTGTAGATATTATGAAAAACTATGTCTGTACGTTTTCCTTTCCAAGAAAATATTAATCGGAAAGAAAAAAAAAGAAAAAAACAAAAGCGGAAACGTGCAGACCTAGTTTCTCATAATATCTAACAACATATTCAAAAATTGAGAGAAATGTTGTCGCCGGAGCTACATTTCTATGGATTGTTTTGGACAGCTACGCGATAAGTATTACTTCACAATCCTCTTAAGAGGCCGTATACGAAATTTTGCCAATTTTGCTTATTTTCGTGATTTTACAGTTTAAATACTGCTTTTCTATAAGTTTTAATGCACATCATGATATATCATTTCAGTTATGATCGTATAAATGAGTTACGAATGAATGAGCTACTTTTTTATCTTTGTCGAGAATTTAAATTCGGGATTTAGGTTATTTTAAAACATTATATACTGCTATTTAAATTTTAATTTTTGGATGTGTTTTGAAGGTAATGGATTGATTTTGAACTGTAGTTTATTACTGTTCTTTTAATTTTATGAACGAGTGTTTTAAGAAGCCGAAATTTCAAACTATTTTTTGTCTATTTTCTATAAAATTTTACCAAGTTCATATTTTGTTCACACAAAAAAAATATATAAAGGTGGTAAAAAGTAATTCATACGTTTTTTAGACAACTTTTACAGCAATCAAATGCTATTTTTTCATACCTTTAAGACGTCAAAACGATTCGTGAATATGCGATATTCTTTAGATGCGATACTCTTACAGCAAAACTCACGAAACAGTCGCCGGTTTCAGGTCGATTAATCAATATTAAATAATAAAAACAAAAAAGTAACTATTTCATACATTCGTTAAAAATCGAAATTATCTTTCGTGTTGCGCATTAAAATTTGTAGAAGTAAAGTATTTCAACAGTAAAATCACGTCTGTAAAATCACGAAAATCAGCGAAATTGGCAAAGTTTCGTGTACGGCCTTTTAAGTGAAAACTGCTTTTTCTTAACTACTATGTTCGGAAATATTAACAATTTTGGTTAGGTTTGGGGTCAGAAAAAATAGCTTTTATGACAGGCCGTTTTCATACAATATAAAAATGCTTTTTTATTTCATACCTACTAATTAAGTAAATCACAATTTCAATAAAATTGATCTATTTTCTCGCAGTAGTTTAGAAAAGCATTGCATTATGTCTGCCTCGGCAGAAAGTGCAACTTACGGACTCGTACACTACGCTTCGGCCTTCTACATTATGACTCGTTCATAAATCGTGTACTTTCTACCCTCGACAACAATGTACTACGAGATGCCTAATCTATATCATAATGGTTTTAGGTTTCCCTGTCTTAATGAAAGTTTGTTTCGAATAGACTCAATGAAACAGGGATTTAAAAAGAAAAATTAACTTTAAGTATGTATGTTCAATTTTGATTTATTACAGGGTTCGGAAGACACGATTATATATTATTTGTAAAGCTATAATAAATTAAAGATGATGCGGATGTTGAATCGATAATTAATATGAAAACATACATACATACATACATAAATCACGCCTGTTTCCCAGAGGGGTAGGCAGAGACCATTTCTTTCCACCTGCTACGATCCTGACAAAGCTCTTTCGCTTCTTCCACATTCATACATCAAGTCATGCATGCACGTCGGTTTCAGGTAGGTACTTAAGATTCGGCCCATTTCCAGTATTTCCCCGATTTGATTAAAAAAAGTACGCCTAGGGCGCCCCCTTCCGACCCTTCCAAAATCCCAATTTAATTGTCAATGGCATCGAAACCCATCCGTAAGGTTAATAGATGTAATGGAGCTTGTTACTATAGATTTATCCCGCTCACATTCACGCTTTATCCAGGCGGGCGAGCGAGACAGTATGATGCTGCGCGGGCGCCCGATCTCTCGATTCCGAGGCTGCAAAACGTCCGCACTGTGACATTACGTGTGATTTGACAATGAACTGAACAAGGTCCCATTAGTGTCACGTTAGCAGTTAGCACATGATCTGGCAAATTTAAACTGTGGTTATAAAATGAAGTCATAATGGCTTAGCGGTTTATTGTCAAAAACGCATACTATTTATGGATGTAAGTGTGTGTTTTTCAAAAGGTAAACTGGCTATTAACAGGGCCTTTATTCTGCTCGGAAACACCGTATGACCTTTGAAATGTTATCGTAACTTGGCCGCCATTACTGTCAACTAAATAAGAGCTATCGTAACGTTGACAAAACGGTAAAACGGCAAAGGCAACGTTTTTTATCAAGTAAAATAGAGGCACTGGAAAATTATATGTGGACTTGATCGAAACTAGCTGTTATAAATAAATATCAGGGGACAATCTCACACAAATTGACCTAGTCCCAAACTAAGCTCTAGGCTTGTACTATGGGTACTAGACAACGATAAACTTACTTATATAGAGAAATATAATTATACTTAAATAAATAGAAAACATCCAAGACTCAGGAACAAATATTCGCGCTCATCACACAAATATCTGCCCTTACCGGGATTTGAACCCAGGACCGCTGGCTTCAGAGGCAGGGTCACTCCCAACTAGGCCAACAAAAAAAAAACTAAAACTTCAAACTCCTCAACCTTTTGCCCCGCTTTATTTTATGTCCGCTTAGAAGTTGTTAATCGCTATTCCCTCGAGAACTATTTATTTTTTAGCGATAAAAAATATTTTATATCCTTTCCCGGGGTTTAAGTAATCTCTATACCAATTTTGATTAAAATCCGTTCAGCGGTTTAGCTGTGAAATAGTTACAAACAAACAGTTACTTTTGCATTTCGTCCCTTTACTTTCTCAACCTCGTATCTGATCGAATAGTTTGATAGAAAAGTACTCTTTAAAGAAGAATCTTTGAACATAAGTGCTTTTGCTACTATAATCAATTAGATACGATACGAGCTTGAGTAAAGAGACGATTTATAATATTAGTAACGGAAGTATGGCTGGTAAAGATGGGCGATGGGAGACTTCTTTAAAGCGGACTACGATAAAATTAACGACGAACTAGAAAAAATCGATTGGGAGTCTACTTTGCAGCTTTTAACCGACGTAAATGAAATGACAAATGTATTCTACATGCACTTGCAAAACATCATCGATAAACACGTACCTGTCACCAAGTCAATGTGTAATAGCCGCTATCCAGTTTGGTACACAAAAAATCTTATAAAGTTAATTAAAGAAAAGGATAAATTGCGGGATAAATACAAGCGGTTTAAAAACCCTATTGATGAAATAGAATTTAAGGATGCGAGAGTACGTTGCCATAAACAAATCGAATTATGTTACTCCAATTACATGAAATCTATTGAAAGTTCCATATCAAAAAATAATATCAAGGTATTTTGGTCCTTTATACAATCGAAGCGTAAAACTGAAAGCACGATACCTGGTGAAATGACATTTCAAGGATCAATAATATCATCACCGGCTTCAATCTGCCGAGCATTTGCCAAAAACTTTTCGTCTGTTTACACTACTGATCACAATGTTAATCTAAGCTCAGAAACTTCCCAAGCGGACACTTGCGAAACCTTTAATACTATGAGTACTATTGCACTGTCCCGACACGATATCGAATCGTCTTTTAAAAAGCTAGACAAGAACAAGGGACCAGGACCCGATAAAATACCAGCGATTTTTATAGTAAACTGTGCTAAAGGTCTATCATACCCTCTTAAAATAATTTACAATTATTCGTTATCGATCGGCGTTTTTCCATCATGTTGGAAGCAAGCAAACGTCATTCCTATTCCTAAAGATGGTGCCAAAACTGACGTGCAGAATTACAGACCAATCTCTTTATTATCAATCCTTGGCAGAGTTTTCGAATCTTTGGTGAATTCTATGTTGACCGCCCATGTAAAGTCTTTCATTGTTCCAGAACAACACGGGTTCCGTAGTAATAAGTCCACTGTATCAAATTTGGCTGTGCACATCTCCACTCTTGCTGAGGCTTTAGACAAGGGTTCGCAGGTCGATGCTATTTATACCGACATAAGTAAAGCCTTTGATCGCGTAAACCATTGCTTACTTATACGCAAGCTTTATAACGTTGGCGTGCATGGAAGATTGCTAGACTGGTTTTCCTCTTATCTTACATCCAGATCACAGAAAGTTTTGATATGCGGGTATGAATCTGAAAGTTTTGAAGCTACTTCAGGAGTTCCCCAGGGATCGCACCTAGGGCCTACATTATTCTTAATTTTTATAAATGACATTGCTAGGGAAATTCATCACTCAAACTTTTCATTTTTTGCTGATGACTTAAAAATAACTAAAGTAGTAAACAGCCCTATTGAATCACAACAGCTTCAAGATGACTTGACCCGCATATCAAATTGGTCTGGTAGGAATGAACTTCCTTTGAACATTGGGAAATGCAAACATATAAAGTTCACTAAAAAACGATTACCCTTAAATACCACGTATGTGATAAATGATGTACCCCTGGAAGAGGTTTCACTAATTAAAGACCTAGGTGTGACATTAGATAAGGAACTATCTTTTATCCCACACCTTGATAATATTATAAAACAGTCAAATAGACTCTTGGGTTTTATCTGGCGTAATTGCAAAAAATTCAAAGATATCTCGGCTTTAAAAACTACTTATTTTGCTTTGGTTCGTAGTTTGTTAGAGTACTGTTCAAACATCTGGAATCCATTGTATAAGTGCCACGTAGAGAGAATAGAACGAATACAAAAGCGATTTCTCTTTTTTCTTTCCGTTCACCAAAAAAAAACTAAATTCGCTTATTTCATATAAGGATCGTTTAAGCTATTTTAAGATGATTTCTCTCGAGGACCGCCGTTGGATTTCCGATCAGGTGTTATTGCATAAGATTATCTCAGGAGCTTTAGACTGTCCACAGCTTCTGCAAAAAATCAATTTGACCGTCCCGCGACATTGTGCTCGTCTTGTCAACCTTCGGCCATTCTCAACTGAAACGTACAGAACTAATGTCGGGTCTCACAGCGTTTTGCCTAGAATTTGCAAAGAACATAATACATTGTTTAAAGATAAAAGGGTTGATATATTAAACATGTCACTAAATAAGTTTAAAACATATTTATACAAACTCAAGGTTAATTTCTAATTTGGGTGCCGATTGCAAAATAGTTTCTTCACTTGGACTTATTCAGAATTTGTATTGTATTTGTTTAGTGAATAACGTAGTAGCTACTAGAATGTTTAACTTCTAGATAATAAGCGTTAAATTGTAATGCATGCTGAGTTTGCCTGTAATTGGGTGGATACTCAATCAATATAAACGAAATGTCATAATTAGTTTGTAAGTTTTATAGTATTTTACCTGTTGGCAAACCTTAATAAATAAATAAATAAATAAATAAAATAGAATCATAGACTATTACATATACGTACATAGCATCACGCCTTCATTCCCAGAGTGGGGCAGGCAGAGCTATAGAAGTACCAACAACTCTAAAAAGACTTGTTGATAATTCTTAAACCACATTTTGCACAATCAGGCTAAGTTGTTATATAATTATTTACTTTATGTATTTATATTTAGTCTATTTATAAATAGTTCTAATTTCAAAATTGAAATAATTTAATTGTTTCTTGTAGTTATTTAGTTTGAGTTCTAAACGAATTAGTTTACACCGCCTGCCATGAATTTGTGTCCTCAGTTATTTATCTTACAAGGTTGTCTGGAAGAGATCGCTATTTAGCGTTAAGACTGCCTGTTATATACCTATTATTTAAATGTACTGTTCCGTGTTCTGTTTTTATTTTGAATTTTTGGTGTTCAATAAAGAGTATTTGTATTGTATTGTATTGTTGTTTACCAGTGTATTAGTGACAGGTTTCAAGCCCATCGCCTAACAGTACTACAAGCCCTACACTAGACTATATTATTTATTAAAATTTATTAATTTATCGTAGTTAACGCGACAGAATAACAGTCTGACAGGTCGAGAGCATCGCAAGTATCTGCAAGAATGAGAGACGTATATAAAATGATCACTCTAACAAACAGCTGGATCCCTCTCGGCTGTAAGTCCAACTTATTTGTGGGGAAACGTTTTTAAGAGGCCGTATACGAAATTTTGCCGATTTCGCCGATTTACCTGATTTTACAGACGTGATTTTACTGTTGAAATACTTTACTTCTACAAATTTTAATGCGCAACACGAAAGATAATTTCAACTTCAAACGAATGTATGAGCTACTTTTTCGTTTTTATTATTTGATACTGATTCATCGACCTGAAACCGGCGACTGTTTTGTGATTTTGCTGTAAGAGGTTTAGAATATCGCATATTCACGAATCGTTTTGACGTCTAAAAGGTATGAAAATATTACAATTTATTGGTGTAAAATTTGTCAAAAAAATGTATGAATTACTTTTTGCCACCTTCATATATTTTTTTTGTGTAAAAAAATTATTAAGTTGGTAAAGTTTTACAGAAAATGGGCAAAACATTGTTTTTGATTACGACTACTTAAAACGATCGTTCATAAAATTAAAACAACAGTAATAAAGTTCAGTTTAAAGTCAATCCATTTACTTTAAAAAACATCAACAAAAAAAAAAGCAACATATAATGTTTTAAAATAACCTAAATCTCGCATTATAATACTCGACAAATCTGAAAAAGTACCTCATTTATTTGTAAGTCATTTATTCGATTAGAACTGAAATGATATTTCTTGTTGTGCATTCAATCTTATAGAATAGCAGTATTTTAACTGTAAAATCTCAAAAAGAAGCATAACCACCAAAATTTCGTGTACGGCCTCTTAATCTTATTCAAATAATCGATTTGTTTGCACAAATGATGACCGTTTCGTCCGTTCGATTACCTCTTTGTTCAATTCGCCATAATATGTCTATAAACAGGGGCCCTAGCCAAGATGCAAACGCAAAAGTATAAGTTTTTATTTAATATAAAAACTTAATTTTCTAATTTTATTTTTTATTTTTATTTTTTTATGTTAAGGAGAAGGCACACGAACACTCAGGCCACCTGATGGTAAGTGAAATCTGAGATCCATAGACATTTGAATTCTCAAGACTATAATCCTAAGACCTCAAAGCGTTGCCAACCCTGAGGACTAAGATGGAATGCCTCTATGCTAGTAATTTCACCGGTTGTCTTATCCCCACACCGGCACACAACAACGCGAACACGGTTGCTTGGCGGGTGGTTAATGGATAAGATGGTGGTAGCGATCCGGACGGACCCTGCACAAGGTCCTACCACCACTACTCTTACTCTACTCTCTATGTGTACTCTTGTTTGAAATGCTTGACAAATAAACGTATTTCCTTTCCTTCTTTCTTTCTTTTCCAGTTTTTGAGTTTATATTTGTCACAAAAATACAAACCTTTCCTCTTTAATATTAGTGTAGATTATATGTTAAAGCACTTTCTTGCAAACCTCACCATAAGTGTCGCTGTCTATGGTCTTTACAACAACAAACAAAGTCATTGACATTATAAAAACCGGATCTACCTAATTAAGCTCGTATTACTCGGAAACTTGACGCCGGATCCGTCCGGAATTGATACCCTTAGGTCTTCCTACTTTCACTTTCGGCAATTAAGCCGTCCGTATTTGATAGCATATTATTATGCTAACACACATTATTATTATATTGTTATGGTAGAAGAAAATTCATACGAGTATGTGATTCCAAAAATATGTAATGAAATTGAGTGTTGAAGAAGAAAAAAGTATAGTTGAAAAGTAGTTAAAAAGAAGTTGCCGGATACACTGCCTTAGGGCCTGTTGTTTGATCAGCAGTTAAACTAATTGTTAACAATCGTACCTAATGGTTAAATCTCAAGGAAATGTGTCAAATCCTTCTTTAAAGAAAGTGAAAGTAGTTATTTAAGTCGCGCAAATACTTACCCCCTTACTTATGAACGTGAAATAAGCTTGGAATAGTTTATGCCATGCTTTGTCATTTTCTGTCAGATGCAAATGTCACAATTACCTACAGATAAGGACAAAGCATGGCATAAACTATTCCAAGCTTATTCCACGTTCATAAGTAAGGGGGTTAGTGTTTAGTGTAAGATGAGGGATCCAGTGCTTGACACCGTTGTTCCGGTAATTGACGCTATGTCTGTCATGATCATTGTCAGTAATCATTAAGATAAAATGAATTATCATTAGTGTTTCATATATACCATTAGTTCCCTAAATGTTAAAAAAGAGTGCTGTCTTCGCCAACTAACTTGCTTTGCAGTGTGGCGAAACTATTTCAAATGTTTTCAAATTCGTATCTTTTGGGATGAATAAACAAAAAAAAAAACGATATTTTTTTTACCATTACTTCAGTTAACTACCCCTTAGGGTCAGCTTTCCCTGAAGTGTTTTTGTAGTTACTTTTTTTTTTCTTTAGGCGCATAGCAATTTAAGTCAAACATGAGCTTCACTTCGACACTTTCAGTTTCGCGACGGAGTACAGTAGAATTATTTTGAGTTTAACACTGACAGATTTGCCTTCATTTAATTTTCAGCTTTAATACCTTACAAATAAAATAGTTATTACTAAATCCGTAGACGTATTCTGAAAATTGCTTTATTTGTATGAAGTTAAAGTTGAATATTAAGCAAACTCTCTGTCAGTGGTAAAATTACAATAATCGTACTGTAGTCTAATTATAAACGTTATGTACGGTAATATTACTTTATCGAATTTGATTTCATCGAATGTATCATTTCATCGAACGCTATTTTCTGCTGAAACCATAATGTTTTCAGGGTATCATTAATTACGTAGGTTAGGTTAGGTTAGATGTTTAAGATAGGTACCCTGAAAACATTATGGTTTCAGCAAAAAGAAAGCGTTCGATGAAATGAAATTCTATTAAATGATACATTCGATGAAACGTTATTCGGTGAAATGATAGACACCCGTAATGTACATTATTCCTTTCCTTTTCGGTGCACTCTGTCAGGTTGTGGAATCGGCTACCGGCCGCCTTCAGGCAGTCACAATCAGTTGACTCCTGAAAGGGCAAATTGATGAAGTTTTGGCTTGACCCTAGCTCCTAAATTAAATATTGTATCAACTGTCCTTTACATAAATGTAGTTTATGTAAGTTTAAGTATGTATATTGATTTATAAATATATATTTCTGTGTCTAGCATATTTATGTAAGTATTTGAATGTAGTTAATTTTATGTTTATAGTTTGGACTTATTTGTATGATCTGATCCTAAAGAAATTTGTAAACTTGCCTACTCGATGCACAACCTTTCACTTTTCTCAATCCCTCAAGGGTTAGCTGGAAGAGATCCCTTAAAGGGATAAGTTCGCCTTTGTACATTATTTTCTGGTATCTTCATTGTATTGTTTCTGTTTTATGTTGTACAATAAAGTGTTTACATACATACATTATTTAAAAATATTTAATTTTAATTGTGTTATTTTTTCATTATTAATAATAAGTTTAACCGCCTGTTTCACAATCGTCAAGTAACGCATATCTGTCAAATAAATTTGGCCCTTTCCCTTTCTTACACTTGATAATATTAGACAAAGACAGGGCCATCTTTAATGGACGGATAAATTTACTTGTCGATTGTGAAACAGGCCCTAAGACTAATAAGTTACTTATAGAAGAAACGCAAAAACGCGGTTAGTCTCATTGGTGACCCTGCCTACGAACGGCTAGCGGTCCTGCCTGGGTTAGATTCCCGGTATGGGCAAATATTTGGATGAGCAAGAGTATTTGTTCCTAAGCCTTCCTACCTTTAGTACAAGACTATAGAGGTTAGTTTAGAACTAGGTCAATATGTATGTGAATGTCCCCTGACATTTTATATATATGTGTCCTCCAGTAACTAGCTGCTAAACTGGAACTGTGTAAGCCAGGCTATACCGATCGTTTCACCATTTTAATTAGCCTGTGTCCAGTAGAAATGGCCGCTGACCGACTTTCTATAGTAAGGGCGCGCGCGCGCACCGGATACATCGTAACAGCCAATATCGATTGGGTTAGCCATGCCTATCAATATGTTAGGTAAAATGTGGCGTGTTCCGAGTATATGTAACACCTTTGTCCTAGCGCATTGTAAATAGATAAATAAACACCAGAGAATTCTCGGATAAATTGACCTAGTCCCGCACTAAGCTCTAGTCTTGTACTAGGAGTATATGGTGAAATCACCTACTATGGACAATGCTCCAGTGATGCACAGTAACATTTTTTTAAATGATAATTCTCAGTTGGCGTGACTAATATGTAGGTACGTTCATGCCAAATTACAGCTTTCTAGTACTTACTAAGAATCTCTGAGCTAGGCTGCGGACGGACGGACATAGCGAAACTATAAAGGTTCCTAGTTTGACTACGGAACCCTAAAAACCAGGGGACAATCTCGCACGAATTGATCTAGTCCCCAACTAAGCCTTAGGCTTGTACTAAAAGTACTAGACAACGATATAAATACGTTAATAGAGAAATAAATATGGTGAAATCACCTATTATGGACAATGCTCCAGTGATGAACAGTAACATTTTTTTTAATGATAACTTGGCAATACCGAATAATTTCGACACAATCTAATTGTAACGCCTAAAAGCATATCAATCTCTAAAGCTTATATTTATGAGACTGTACATAATAGGAGCTTTTACTTTAATTATATAGAAAACATTCAAGAGTCAAACAAATAGGTACTCGCGCTCATCACACAAGGAAAAATAAGCTGACGAATAGAGAATTTATTTTTTGAAGCCGTTTCAAAATAACTCAGGGGCTCTTTACATTACATAAATTTACTTTTTACATTACAGAAATACCAACAACTGTAAAAAGACTTGTTGATAATTCTGTAACCACATTTTGCACAATCAGACCAAGAAGTTAACTAGTGTACCTAGTGTAGTGTAGTGTGTGTGGGTTGCAAGCCCATCGACTAACAGTACTACAAGCCCTTATTCCCTCAGTCGCCTCTTACGACATCCACGGGTAGACATGGAGTGGCACTATTCTAACCCGGCAACCACACGGGGAAAAAAAGTATTAATAAAATAAAGATTAAGACAAAAAAGATGCTAGTGTGTTTACTTGTTCCGTCTTAAAAGTTTAACGCCATATTGATGGTAAATACCTTGCAGGCTTGTGGTCAGGCATTTTCTAATTACCTGAAAAACAAAACAAAACCATTAAAATAAAATTCAAAGTCGCGCAAAGACCCATTACATCGTCATTATCACGGCGTCCGAAAATGACTGTTATCACATCATTATTAACATACATTACATATATAAATGTGAAAGTTTAAAGAGTTTGTAATTTTTTACTCGCTCACGCATTAATGTTACCAGGTAAATAAATATCATATATACATAACGTCACGCCTTCATTCCCAGAGTGGTGTAGGCAGGGCTACAGAATACCAACAACTCTGAACTTGTTGATAATTCTGTTACCACATTTTGCACAGACAGGCTAAAATCGTTACCAGTGTATTAGTGACAGGTTGCAAGCCCATCGCCTAACAGTACTACAAGCCCTTATTCCCTTAATCGCCTCTCATGACATCCACCGGAAGACATGGAGTGGCACTATTCTAACCCGGCAACCACACGGGGGTAAATAAATATCAGGGGATAATATTACGCAAATTAACACAGTGACATTACCGGCCACAGCGTTAATTTCCGATTAACGGGGAGGAAAAGGAATTACGGAGAAATTAAAACAACGTTGGCGTGACTGTGTGTGGTTACAGGATTATTAAGAAGTATTTTTAGAGTTGTTGGTACTTCTGTAGCTCTGCCTACCCCACTCTGGGAATGAAGGCGTGATGTTATGTTATAGAAAGACGAATAATTTAATTTGCGATCATGAAAGAACGCTATGTGAAAATTCGCTACTATGAAAGAAAGGGATGTGAATATTCGCTACTATGAAAAAAATGCTTTTGTGAAAATGATCTAACAAATCGTATTTATGTATGTAATCATGGTGAATTGGCTCGTTTGGTTTTGTTTAAATCTTTTGCAAGTTCAATTGATACATACTTTAGGCTCGTTCTATAGATACCAGATAACAATGATATTATTTTTTATATATAGTTACTTAAATACATTTGAACGAACGAACGCGAAATTTTAACTAGGATTAATAAAAGAAATGTACTAAAATAGTTTGCCGAGATATGCGGCGAAAGTGTTACAGGCGACTTCGCGGGAGAACTTGCTAAAATTAACCTCAATGTGTAATCCCGAACTGAGAAATTAGGACAATTGATGTTCGATCTTGCAACGGCTGTATAAGATTATTCCATGGTCCTGTAAAGACTCCTAAGTGTTCGACTATTTTATGTTTTATTCACAATTTTCATAGCGCTAGAGGGGGCATTTCCTTCAAACTAACACCATTACACACACAACCCATTGCCCTGCCTTAATTTGGGTCTTCCGTCGATACTTCTTTTTCGGAAGCGGGGGTGAGGGGAGGCCCTATAGATGGGGGGCGACCAAAAATAAAATAGAGTACAAGGCCTTTTATTAAAAAAAAACTGACAGATAATACGTGACTTCACGTGTCATTGTATAATAGGAAGTAGAACATTTTTTATAGTCTGCTCGCGGCCTACTTCACATTACGTCATACGAGTTAGACTCCAAGCTAATCTTCAACGCACACTTGCGCAAGAAAACTGCAAACTTTGCTTTATCTGTGACCTATTTCTAAACGAAAACCAACTTAACTTTGCGCTCGGCATCAGCGCTGTACTCCTAAAATAATTCTAATAACTGAAGTTCTAAAATTACCCACGCGCAATAGTAACTTTGTATTGTACAAATGAAAAACAAAAGAAAATTAAAATCTGGTTAAATCTTAGATTCAATAGCACTGTAGTAGGATTCGATTTGGAACGAATCGGTTTGGACTTAGTGCGCTTTGGTTTTACGTAATGTTAATATTGGTCATTGTTCTGTCAAACGGTCATTCAACTCGTTTTGGCGGCAAAGGAGGCCATCTTACACAGATGGCGCGAATTTGAATTTTGGGTCACGCTTTAGCTATTTATGCAAACTTTACAATGAAATATGGAGTTATTATTATGCTTGGTATGTTGACGGATTGGTGCTTGTGTATTTTCTGTAAAACAGAAAAGGTTTGAACATTAGTTACGATTTAATACTAAGCAGTTTACAGCGGCCATTTTGACAGGCTGACGTTTTGTATTTTATATTTATTTATTACCCGTGTTAATGTAAAATATGCGTAAATAATAACTGTATATTTAATTACATGGCCTCGCTAAGACTTTTATTTTATCAGTCAAAGTAAACTGCGAGTTCACGGATAGTCATTTTCAATAAGTCGTGTAAATTGTACATAAAAATATATGCACTTGTGTAATTATGTTATGACGAATGTATCGCTTTGAGGTTATTTAAACAAGTTTTGCATACATTTCCCATTCATCACCCGCGAATTACTTACCTACTAATTTCTTTTTTAAATTATAATAGAGAGTTGCAAGTTGCAAGAATAAAATACACATACAAAACATCACGCTTTCTTTCCCAGATTGGGGTAGGCAGAGCAACAGAAATACCAACAACTCTAAAAAACTCGTTTATAATTCTGGAACCACATTTTACACAATCAGGCTAAAAAGTTTACTAGTGTACAGTGACAGGTTGTAAACCCATCGACTTACAGTAACACGCCCCTATTCCCTTAGTTACAAGAATAAAAAAAAACAAAATTTAATGTAACATAAAAAAACGCTACACAGAATTAGAAACACAGGGTTCAACATGGCGTCTAGTCATACGCATCAAGCTACATCGACCTTACTCTCTACTACCTTACGTTCATTTAAGCTTGAACAAGTTTCTTGTTAACTATGTTAATACTCATAGTTGGACTCAAGACACGGATGTCTAGTTTCTCAATAGGGTTAACACGTTCAATGCCTTTGACGCAAAATCGGGTCTATTTTGTAAGTAATTTAGAAAGCCGGCATATAATAAGTTAGGTTTTTTAATGCTTTGTATGAATATAGGAAATCTTGCAATATGGTAAGTATTGGCAATAAACCGAATGCTGTGTGATTTCCTTCACTATTTCTTTTAAGTATCTTATCTAAATAAAGCGTGGTCACCGGGTTAGAATAGTGCCCCTCCATGTCTTCCCGTGGATGTCGTAAGAAGCGACTAAGGGAATAAGGCCTTATAGTACCTACTGTTAGGCGATGGGCTTGCAACCTGTCACTAATACACTAGTAAACTTCTTGGCCTGATTGTGCAAAATGTGGTTAATTATAAACAAGTCTTTTTAGATTTGTTACTATTTCTATAACTCTGCCTACCCCACTCTGGGAATGAAGGCGTGATTTTATGTATGTATGTATGTATCTAAATAATAATATGCTTACTTTAAATTTTTTATACCGGAAAATGACATAGTTCTCAAATTACACTGGATATTGCAAGTCCCGTTCGAACTATTAGCCAAATACAAAAAAATACGTAAGTAACTATTTCTTAAAAAACTAAAAATCAATGTAAGTAAATATAAAATAACTTATTTATTTATTTATTTAAATTTTATTGCACAAAAACAAGTAAAAATGGCTGACCTAATGCCGAATGGCATTACTTATCAGTTTTGTAAGCCTAAAATTAATGTTAATAAGTATTAATAGTTTTTAGTTCCCAATAGCCAATTCCCGCGGTTTCTGAATCCTAGTAGGTACCTTCAAAATGAGTTAAGTCATAGAATACTTAGTAAGTAAGTTACCTATCTATGAAGTATTTACCTTACCTCATTTTGGAGTTATTTTTTAAGTATTCAACATAAGCAGTGCATTTCTTCACACGATCCACTTATCCGTTGTGTAATCCCCAGAGCTGCAGTTATTAGAAATGCATCACGCGCAGCGTTTTGCAATTAAACCGAGGCAGATTGCCGAATTATCGTTACGTTTTTAGGTCGCGGCTGGAGATAAGAGATTTTTGAATATAAATAACAAGCGAGGATTTTGATGCAACAGAAAACTCAGTTAAAGAAGTGAAGTGCGCCCTCGCTTCACTTCGGTGAGTTTTCTACACCCGAACATAAACCAGAATTTATTATAAATAAAAACCTTACAAGAAAAATGCCCAACTGACAGTGAAAACCGCATCAAAATCCTTCGCGTGGTTTAGAAGGATTTAACGGATAAACAGACGGACAAAAACAGACCGACTTAGATGAAATCAAAAAGAGGAAGTTATAAGATACTGGATTATCAGGAGGACCCCAACTTCCCAGCTCCATTAAATGATACGGTCAAGGTTTTTAATTGCTATGCCACTATGGAACCCTGTCACAATGACAGCGTTAATCATTAATTTTATATTTCTTTCATGTGGTTCGACGCTGTCATTATCACAGGGTTCCATAGTGGCATAACAATTAAAGTCCTTGACTGTACAGTATTTTTTAGGGTTTCGTTTCGGACCCTATTACTAAACCTCCGCTGACCGCTTTGATGAAAACAAAAAGAGGAAGATACGTGACCAGGCGCGCGGGCTTGAGCGCCTCAATATAGGCGCTGAGCACCTAATCCCAGTCAGTTGTCCGGCCGCCACCGATCAGTCAACACGTGTTTGAGCGACATGGCGTTATATAAAGTTTACGCTTTGCATATAAGCTTCCTGTAATCTTTCGCGTCTTTACATACATACATAACATCACGCCTTCATTCCCAGAGTGGGGAAGGCAGAGCTACAGAAATACCAACAAATCTAAAAATACTTGTTTATAATTCTATAACCACATTTTGCACAATCAGGCCAAGAAGTTTACTTGTTTATTAGTGACAGTTTGTAAGCCCATTGCCTAACAAGCCCTACAAGCCCTTATTCCCTTTCGCATCTTTATTGCGACATACAGGGTGACTTCAAATTGGTAATACAAAACACTTGATTGTGGCTTAGTTAATGCCACACAGTATAATACATTAACCCCTTTGTTAAAATTAACTGTATTTAATTAATGCTAATTTTCGAACAAAACAAATAATTAAAGTCCCAAAGTGTGGTTACACTACATTTACAATACAATCTTATTTTCTTTGATAAGTGACAATTACTAATCAAAACACGTTTTCTTCATAAATTGCGACAGGCGACGGATAACCAAAGAGGAAAGTGTTCATTTGAAATTCTTTAAACTTCTTTGTTAATTATTATGGTAGGATAACCATGTTAAGCCAACAAAAATGGGATACTTAATTTAAAAATTAAAAAAAATACATCTGATTATTTTAAAAGTATGAGACTTAATTGAGGGGCTAAGTTTACGGGAAATGTGTGTAAAACATTGATTTTGTATTACGATATTAGGATGTTAACTTAAGGCTAAGAGATCAATCATGGACCCTGTAGGGCACAGCAATTTTAAATGTGAGGGCCACTTATAGTATACATGTGACATTTATATTGCATACTAGTTATTATATAATACCTATATTTTATACATTTAAATGGATATAAATGTTTATCTAATACTAGCGACCCGCCAGCGGCTTTGCCCGCTGCATTTTTTTTTTACATCACTTAGGGGTATGAAAAATAGATGTTGGCCGATTTTCAGACCTACCCGATATACACACAAATTTTATTAAAATCGGCCCAGCCGTTTCGGAGGAGTTCAATAACGTACACCGTGACACGAGAATTTTATATATTAGATATAAAATTCTCGTGTCACAATGTTCATTCCCATACTGCTCCGAAACGGCTCGACCGATTCTTATGAAATTTTGTGTGCATATCGGGTAGGTCTGAGAATCGGCCAACATCTATTTTTCATACCCCTAAGTGACATGAAAGAAAAAAAAATGCTGGCCGGTCGTTTGTTTATCTATAAATGTTTCTTTACAAAATAACTTATCATCTAAGTATTCCATAACATAACATCACGCCTTCATTCCAAGAGTGGGGTAGGCAGAGCTACAGAAATACCAACAGCTCTGAAAAGACTTGTTGATAATTCTGTAACCACATTTTGCACAAGTAGGCTAAGTTGTTTACCAGTGTATAAGTGACAGGTTGCAAGCCCATCGCCTAACAATACTAGAAGCCTTTATTCCCTTAGTCGCCTCTTACGACATCCACGGGATGACATGGAGTGGCACTATTCCAACCCGGCAACCACACGGGGCTAAGTATTCCGTTATCGAATAATAAAAATTTTCTTCTAGGCTCTTTACATACTTACATAAAATCACGCCTTCATTCCCAGAGCGGGGTAGGCAGAGCTACAGAAGTACCAACAACTCTAAAAAGACATGTTAATAATTCTGTAACCACATTTTGCACAAGTCGGCTGACATGTTTACTAGTATATTAGTGACAGGTTGCAAGCCCGTCGCCTAACAATACTAGAAGCCTTTATTCCCTTAGTCGCCTCTTACGACATCCACGGGAAGACATGGAGTGGCACTATTCTAACCCGGCAACCACACGGGGCTATGACATGGATATGACAACATGAGTGCTATCTGATTGGAGTTTTAATGCTTCTATGCTAGGCATTTCACCGGAACAGAACGATGCTTGACGGTAGGTTAAAGGATAAAATGGTGGTAGTGATCCGGATGGACCCTGCACAGGGTCCTCTACCTTTAGTTTAAGCAGGGTTTCTTAGAGTGAGGTCAGTGTCATGTAAACGGCACTTGGGTTCAGGCAGAGCTAACGAAATACGCTATACATTTTATTCATCACTATCATCACTATCAGCCGGAAGACGCCCACTGCTGGGCAAAGGCCTTTCCCAAGGTTTTCCACAACGACCAGTCCCCTGCCATTAGTGATAGCTAAAGGGTCATATAGGTGAAAAACTTAAGTAAAGGAATGTTATATGTAGTAGTAACACATCTGTATAGACCGTTTGACATTCTATATTTGAAATTTGACGTAAGTTCCATATTATTTTTGTACACAACTACATACAACAGGTCTTTAAATTTTTCACCTATACACAGATTTAGGTTACCGTCTTTCCTGTGGACACACCGAAAGTTAACGTTTTTAAGGCCTAATTTTCGGGCTAAGCCCATACCCGCAAAAATGCCGTCAGGACTGCTTTAGACCTATCATACGAGTATAAAAGCGTAACTTGTATGCACACAAGTTTTTAACTATTGACCACAGAAGAGACAACTTTTTGTTTTTAAGAGTGTGTATGACGATGAAGTCATGTCACGTGGCATAGTAAAGATCCGTGCCAAATGGCAATGTCAAATGTGAGCTGTCAGTCTTAACAAATTTCCAATAATATGACGTAATTATTGCTCTCATGTAAAATAAGGGTTTTGAAAGACACTCTTAAAAATGGGTTAACTTTCCAATTCGATTGAAATTCTCCCCTAGCGTCCTAAGTCCGAGGTCGGCCCAATAGGGGCGCCCTTAGGCATGCTAGTGTAAAAACCCTTTACAGCGTGGACTCCCATCAGAAGTCCGCCCTCTCTCCGGCGAAGTAGTCAAAGCCATCAGAGACTAACTACGTAGGTCCCTCAAAAAAAAAAGGTTAACTTTGAAATTTGATGCAAATAAAAGGTAGGTATGTATAAATTACACCATTAACTAAATGTTTTTGTCACTTTGTTCTAAATTTTTTGTCAAATTGTCATCATGGTATAATTCCCATCTAATAAACCAAGTCGTTTAGCTTCATAAACATCGCATTGATCAAGTGTAGGTACCTACATAATTACTACAACTCATTCATACTCGCGTCACATGCGCAGTAGATACACGCGAATGTTTTTTTATTAATAGCCAGACAAAGCAATTGCATACAGCCATACAACCGGGGTTATCTGGGTGCTATCTGTGGCATACGCCGCGTTATCAACGCTGCGGAATACGCCATTTTGGATTTTAAAATAAAAAGGTTGTTTAATGATCACATTTCTTTGTCTGTTTGCAGATAATTAACTCTAACTTTTTAACTTTAAGAGGATTGTGAAATTGCCGTGAGTAGGTAGTGAGCCTAAAGAATTAGTGTTCCGGGCGAAGTTTAGAAGTTTTTACCCCTGAACCCCAGGTAGTGGTGGTAGGACACTGTGCAGGGTCCGTCCGGATCGCTACCACCATCTTATCCATTAACTACACGCCAAGCAGCATTCGCATTGCTGTGTTCCGATGAGCAAGACAACCGGTGAAATTACTAGCATAGAGGCATTCCATCTTAGTCCTCAGGGTTGGCAACGCATTTGGGGTCTTAGGAATGCAGTCTTATGATTATGGTCTCGCCCTCATTCACAGAGTGGGGTAGGCAGAGCTACAGAAATACCAACAACTCTAAAAGACTTATTGATAATTCCGTAACCACATTTCGCACAAGTAGGCTAAGCTGTTACCGGGTTAGAATGGTGGAAAATTTAATAGTTATGAAGCAATAACTAATAATTTCCCGCTACTTCATTCACATAGAACTCTTCAAATATTAGTCGGGAACTATATTTTTTCTTTAAGTCAATAACAATCCTACGTTAACGCTTAAATTTCTTAACGGATTTGTGGAAATTTCGTACACAAATATAATACATATTCTGGATTAGGATAGTAACAAATAAACGTGTTATAGGTACACAGACGAATACGCGGTCAAAGTCTAGTGAATAATAAGGAAGGAAGCTATATGATAATTATATAAATACACTTATATATTAAACCGTTACGTTATGCCGGAAAACAGAGTATTTAAAATCAAATTATCACAACTATATAAAATCACGGTACCTAAACATCAGGCCTAGTTGGTTGTGAACTTAGAAAGAGCAAATATGTGTAGGGTCCTATAGAATAGAATATAATAAGTATAGAAAATATTTATTTAAAGCATACGGAAGAAAAACATTTTTTTTAAAAGAAGACATTCTGTAAGTTGAAGATGATCTCTCTCAGCATTGTGCCACAGTGAAACTGTGGCGCTGATTTTTAGATGAACGGAGGCAGGAGAGAACTATTTGTACGACAGAACTCTTCGCTTCTAATCCGGAATCCCAAATAGCCATACATACTGTGAGCAGCAAAACTAGGTACTTACAAATAAATAAACATGTCAATATGTTGTTGTGTACTAAAAAGAAAATACTGATAAATGAATTCTTATAAATCACGCCGCCGTGATTGTCAATTATAATAAAATGTCGCTCGATAACTGTCTCATTTAACAATTATCACAATTTATTGTCATTATTCATTCGAAACGACTTTAAATACTTGAATGCACTTGAATGAATGGAAAAATATTCACTTACGTTGTTTATTACAGCAGGAAAATAGGCGGATAGTGGAAGAGCTCAAAATTATCTATACACGCTCTTATTCTTTTGACATTAGAAACGTGTGCAAGCCTTCCGTCCGTCCATCTATCTGTAAGCGGTCTATATCTCGAGAACCGCAAAAGCTAGACTTAAAATGTTCATAGAATGTGTATTATAATTAATATACCCGTTAAAACAAAAAAAAATATAATTAAAGGGCATTTCTCTAAACAAGCAAGTATCCAAAGTAGACTAGACTAGTTTAGCACTAGGTCAATAGTGTAAGATGTTTCCCGGATATTTTTTATTAATGAAACACTCCTATTAGAGCCTTCAGTCTACAGGGTAAAACCTGTAGGCCTAGGATAAGTCAATATTTTTATTTGAGTTTTAGTTTTCGATTTTTGCCGTGGTGTCACCAAATGGTTCCTGCGGAAGACCAGCTCTGGCCTAAAAAACAGTAAAATCCTGAGCAGGAACCATTTCGCTCCGCCTGGTTCAGTCATGTTTTATCTTCTCTCTGTTCTTGTGTTAGATTATTTTTTATACCATAACGGTGTCAAACAAGCGTACATCCCGCCTGATCTAAGCGGTTACCATAGCCTATGGACGCCTAAAACACCAGAAGTATCACATGCGCGTTGCCGACCCTTTAAACACCTATTTACTCCACTCTTAAAGAACTCCATATTATAGTCCCCAGGGAAAACCTCAGCAGATAGCTCATTCCACAATTAGAGCGTTTGCGGGAGGAAGTTCCTTTGGAATCGCACAGTGCGCGACCATTTGGGTTCCAATGGGTTCCAAAGGGGTTAAAAGGTGTCCGTTAGCATCATGTCGGAAAATTCCTCGGAACACCACACAATCCATTCATTATACAAGCGGATGTAAGTGAATAAACGCTTTTCCTTTCTTTCATCCTAGAATAGAGGCCCTGAGCATTTGACAGGCATAATCTACTACGCTGTCGTCGTAGCCAATATACCGAGTCAAACGGGCAACGGTACCTGTCAGTTATAATGTATAAGCCAGCTAGTTAAAGCTGAACAAACGGGCAATAAGCGGTTACAGTAAGCGTATTGTTTGCTGACATTGGATTACATCACGCTGGCCTTCCTTTCGAAACGTTTGGACATCGTTGCTGAAATACGATTGTATTCGTGTGGTCAGTTCACAAAGTGACTGAAAGCCTGACACCATAGTTTGACCCTACTATCGAGAGAGGATACTGTTTAGGACCTGTATGTATGTATGGTTCTTTGTTCCCTCGTAGACGCGTCGTTAGATTTATCAGAGCCTCAAGAGCAGACCTCCATAACTATTTAATACAAGATACTGGCAACACCGGTGGGAAGATGGCGTCAGTCGGCCCAACCTAACTAAAGCTTACGCGTGTAATTAGTGCCTGAAACTAGTTTCGTACAAATAAATGGTGTAGTATAATGCGCTTCTATACGACATGTTATCACAAGTTCACAATGAATACTATTACATGTCTTTGATCTATACTAATATTACTAATGTCGTTGCCGGGTTAGAATAGTGCCACTCCATGTCTTCCCGTGGATGTCGTAAGAGGCGACTAAGGGAATAAAAGCTTGTAGTACTGTTAGGCGATGAGCTTGCAACCGGTCACTAATACACGAGTAAACTTCTTGTGGTCTTCTTCTTCTAGCAAAAAGAGTTAAAAAAGAGACTTCCGTTTGAAAATTGTAATTTGTAGCATCGTGAACCGGCATCTGGTATATGGTTACAGAATAATCAACAAGTCTTTTTAGAGTTGTTGGTATTTCTGCAGCTCTGCCTACTCCACTTTGGAAATGAAGGCGTGATGTTATTAACAAGTATATCATTTGATGGTTATACTGATCGGAATTAGATAATTTGTTGTAAGCAAAATGAAAATAAGCATTTTTGTTTTTATGTCAATCATTACACCAGTTTAACGTGTGTGTATGTTTATCTGTGTTAATAGATTCGAATGCGATTAGTTTAATCAGGATCGTTCTTAGCTAGTTTCGGTGAAAATCGGTTGAGCCGTTTAAGAGACAACCTCGAAAGAAGGGGTCATACTCGCTCTTATACATACATATCTTCACGCCTGTCTCCTAATGGGGGAGGCAGAGACTATGGAGCGCCAGGTGCCCCGGACTAAACATACAACTTTCGCTTCCTCTACACGCACGTTGCGTCGATTTCGGGGGTGTTTTGATTTGGCCCTTATTCAGTACATCGCGAATCTGATCACTGTTTCTGCGTCTAGGGCATCCCCTACCGACATCTCAACTCACTTTCGCTCGCCATACCTCTTTCGTAACTCTTCTTTCATCGATCCTTTCTAAATGACCAAACCATCTTAGCATGCCCTTCCCGATCTTCGTCACTACATCTTCTCTAATCCACATTGTTCTCGGTTTTCGCTATTTCTTACTCTATCTACCATCCTAACTCCACACGTACTTCTCAGAGCCTCATTTCAACAGCATTAATCCTGATTTCATTCTTCTTCTGCTATACCCATGATTCATTACCATACATTAGTTATCGCTATTATATTGGGGAGTTCTTATCCATTTATCCATACTAGTGGGTAGCCGCATAACTAGCAACAGCGATTTTAAGAGCTCCTTATGTTTTTGCTTCCCTAAATTGTTTACATAAACAATGTTTTGTGTTAATGGACATCAAAATTGAGCTTAAAGTGCCAAGTATATGCTAACATAAACAATTCAGTACATCGTGTTGTGGATTTTGTGTAGTATCAGTGTGAATGTACAAATTGTGAACAAAAAGTGCCGAGTTAATGAGCGCTCCGCTCTGCGGTAGCAGTGACTTGTCATCGTGTTGTGTGATGACTCATATTCCGCTCGGATACAGGCATTGAAATTGGCGAGTCAGTTAACGACCGGGCTAGCTATGGGCGTCTAACAGTCGGTTGCTAAAAGAGAATCGGAGGTTCAAATCCTAGTGCGTATTTTTTTTTTTTTTTTTTTTTTTTTTTTTTTTTTTTTTTTTTTTTTTTTATTGTTATATTATTGGAGACGCAAAAATGAGTACCTGCTACGCTTGCAATAAGAATGTTAAAGTTAGTGAAAAAATCTCATGTTCAAATTGTGACACCAGCTACCATCACTTATGTGTTAGCATTCCTACACTAAATTTTAAAAAGATATCAAAGGAGGAAAAAGCTTCTTGGATCTGTCCACAATGTAAGATTGCGTCACCTAGACCTAAGGACAATGGTAACACTCCTATAGCCAAGCCAGTAGGCCAGTCTACAATGGAAGTGAGCTCGGATGAGGAATCCATCAGAAAAATAGTAAGAAGCGAAATAAAATTGGCTCTCAAGGACGAATTGCCCGGAATCCTGAAGGATATACTCAAAAGTGAATTAGCACCATTAAGGCAAGAGGTTAATGATCTTAAAGACACAATAAAATTTTTGAGCGCCCAACACGATGATTTCATTGTGAATTTAAATAAAACTGCTTCTGAGACTAAAGGATTATTGGCCAGGTGTGATGAACTGTCGATTACTGTTCAGAAGCTTACTAATGAGTTAAATACTCTACACCAAAACTTGCGTGAAAGTAACATAGAGATCACCGGTGTACCAGAAAATAAAACTGAAAACATTCTCACTATCGTCCAGCAATGTGCCCGAGCTGTGTCGCATGCAGTTCTAGAAACGGATGTCCTCAAGTGTACAAGAGTGGCAAAGCAAAACAAGGATGATACGAGACCCCGGGCGATTGTCGTGAAGCTTAAAAGCCCAATGTGCAAAGATCAGTTCTACTCGGCTGTGGCAAGGTTCAACAAAGCCAATCCTGTTAATAAGCTGAACACATCGCACCTTGGGTTCGGAGGTGATAAGAACCCGGTGTTTGTTAATGAACATCTGTCCCCGTACTACAAAGCCGTGCATGCTGCCACTCGTCGTAAGGCCAAGGAGTTGAGCTACAAGTACGTGTGGGTGCGTGACGGGCGAATCTTTATGCGTAAGGAGGACAATGCTGACGTGATCCTGGTAAAAAGCCACGAAACTTTAAATTTTGTTCGTTAGTCTCTGGTGGTTTCGTCAACCTAATCTAATTTATTGTATTTATTTTTGTTATTAATGGCTAATCTCAGTATATTTTACCAAAATGTGAGGGGTATCAGAACAAAAGTACAAGATATTTACACCTCGGTATTGAATTTGGATTTCGATCTTATTTGCCTTTGTGAGACCTGGTTGGACGACTCAATACACTCGCGTGAATATTTTGATGATCGATACACAGTTCTGCGTAGAGATCGTGACTCTTCATTTAAATCTAGATTTTGTAAAGGCCATGGCGGAGGAGTTCTCATGGCTGTATCCAAAAAGCTTAAAATAACCCATAAACCCGAGTGGCAGAATGATGTAGAAGATCTATGGATACAAATAAAATTGACATCTGGAACATTAAATTTGGGCCTAGTGTATCTTCCATCTTATATTCCTGAAAGTCTTATTGACGAGTTTACCCGAAAATGCGAAGGAGTGAGTTTACTTAATAATAACAGCGCAACGATATTAATTGGGGATTTCAATTTACCGGGACTCTCGTGGGTACCGGCCGGAGCTTGTAATGACTTCCTTGTGCCTCGAGGGCCTGACAATAGTGCTAAAACAACTAAAATTATCGATTTATTAACAACCTGCAATTTATATCAGAGGAATAGTATACCAAATGTAAATAACGTAGTATTGGATCTAGTCATCGCGAGTGAGAATGTAAGATTAAGAGTTTCTAATACACAATCTATTGGCAGAATTGACTCTCATCACCCCCCTCTTGAACTAGACATTGAAATCCATAAACCAGTTTTATTGAGGGAAGACAGGTCGAACATTCGATATCGATTTAGAAAAACTGACTTCAAGGCTTGTATCGATGAACTTAACCAAATCGATTGGGGATCGCATATTAATTTGAATTGCAATGATTTTCTACAAATGTTATATAACAACTTGTGGGAAATCATTGATAAATATACACCAAAGGGCAAACCAAAGGCTCAGAACTACCCGTCTTGGTATTCACATAGATTAATAAAAAATATAAAGGAAAAGTTCAAATTTCTTCAACGTTATAAAAGATACAGAAATCCCCGTGATTATGATACCTTTACTAGATTAAGATCTATATGTAAAAACCTTATTGATCTCTGTTATAAAAATTACATATCTTCAATAGAAAGCACTATTTCAACCAATGTAAGAGCATTCTGGCGCTATACTAAGGACAAAAAGATTACAAATGATATTCCTGATTGTATGAAGTATACAAATAGGACGGCATCGAGTGGCCAAGATATTGCGAATTTGTTCTCTCAATTTTTCGCTTCGGTCTATAACACATCGGCCTCTACCATAACACAAACTTCTGTTTCGTCAAAAATAACGCATGATTTGTTAATTAGTAAAATTTATATAGACGAGGAAATCATTTTGAAAAGATTAAACAAATTAGATATAAACAAGGGTGCCGGCCCAGATGGATTACCTCCACTATTTATTAGAATGTGCGCTTCAGCTTTAGTAAAACCACTGCAAATAATCTTTACAAAATCAATTTCAGAAGGCGTAGTTCCCGATTTATGGAAAATTGGAAGAGTAATACCTGTGCATAAATCTGGAAATAAACAAGATGTTTGCAACTACCGTCCTATTTGCATACTTTCATGTTTTAGTAAGGTTTTAGAATCTATAGTATATGAGAGTTTATGCTATCACTTTCGCCGTATTCTAAGTGACGCTCAACACGGTTTCGTGTCAGGTAGATCTACAACTACCAACCTTTTTCACTATACTAATTATATATGTAACGCTTTCAATGATAGGTTGCAGGTCGATTCTATTTACACAGATTTTTCAAAGGCCTTTGACCGCGTGAGTCATGAACGGTTAATCAGCAAACTTGGGGACGCAGGTGTTCATGGCAGTTTACTTCGATGGTTCGAATCATACATCCGAAATCGTAATCAAATTGTATCTGTTTATGGATACGACTCAATACCATTTCAACCATCTTCTGGAGTACCACAAGGTTCCAATTTAGGGCCCTTGCTGTTCATAATATTTATCAACGATTTGTTAACTTCAATATCTTCCAAATGCCTCGCATATGCTGATGATTTGAAAATTTATCGCAAAGTATCTGACTTAAGGGACTGCTGTCTACTACAAGAGGACTTGAAAACAGTGCAAGATTGGTGTATGCTCAACGGCATGCCCCTCAATACAAAAAAGTGTCAGTGTATAACATTCACCAAAAACAAAGATCCTATTATATATGATTATAGATTTCACAACCACTCCCTTGATCGTGTAGATGTGGTAAGAGACCTAGGTATCTTGTATGATGGACAGCTGTCCTTCAGACAGCATTATAATAATATTATAGCTCGGGCGAATAAAATGCTAGGCTTTGTCACCCGAGTAAGTAAACCATTTAAGCAAGGAAAGACAATATTGGTTCTCTATGAGTCCCTAGTGCGTAGTATACTTGAATATAACTCCTCAATCTGGAACCCAATCTACGTTGTACATAACCAGAGACTTGAGTCTGTTCAAGCTCGAGCACTTAGATTTGCCTGTATGAAAATTGGTAAACGCAAATCCATTCCGAGTTATGAAAATAGATTAAGTTTTTTTAATATGTGCACTCTAGAACATAGGAGAAATGTTGCTGATGTAACTCTTTTATATAAAATTGTAAACTTTATAGTAGATGCTAACACAATCCAAGAACTTTACTTTAAATATAGTAAGAGACCCGTCCGACATCCACGATTGTTTGCTTGTCCTCTTACAAATAACAATGTTTCTGGAAATAGTCCTACCATCCGCATGTGTCGCACGTTCAATAATATTTGCTCGAAATGTGACATGTTCTCAATGTCACTTAACGCATTCAAAACCGCTGCGGCACTTGCGCTTAATGTAAGCAATTAGGTTAATGATAGTATATTGGCTTTTAACAATCATTTTATAGCACTCATGTTGCAATTTGCAAATGCTGTGGGCAGTTGTCATTAAGTTACAAACATTGCCTTTTGTTAATTGTGTATTAGTTTGTAAGAAAGTGTTGGTTTGTGATTTGTTACTGTTCCTTTCAAATAAATAAATAAATAAATAAATAAATTTCATAGTTATTATTAAAGTAGGGTTAATTTGATGCGTCACATAGATTGTTTATAGTACAAACTCATAAAGATAAAGACTTAATAATTAAGCAAATTTAATGAATATAATTGCGAAGTTAATTATCAGTAATTATATGCATTAAGACGTATATTGTACAATGTTTTGTAAATTTAGGTCAGCCTGCTTTTACGACAGTCTTTTAGTGAAAAAATAATGTTTGTTGCTCCAAAGATTACTCACAACAAACAAACATACAACAAACCATTTTACATACACACACAGACATAACATCACGCCTTCATTCCCAGAGTGGGGTAGGCAGAGCTACAGAATACCAACAACTCTAAAAATACTTGTTTATAATTCTGTTAAACCACATTTTGCACAATCAGGCTAAGAACCAGTGTATTAGTGATAGGTTGCAAGTCCCCTTAGTTACGACATCCACGGGAAGACGTGGAGTGGCACTATTCTAACACAGCAACCACACGGGGAAATCATTTGACCTATTTATAATATTAGTATAGATCCAAGATACATATAAATATAATACTACTTTTACAGTAACTTAGCTGTTTACAATTAATGTTATCAATATTAATGCATTATTTATTAAGCTACCGGTGGTTAGGGCTGCAGAGGGAGAAACCTCCTCACAATTCTCAATACATGCCGTGTCAAGGAGTACTGCTTCTGTAGGTCTACCTATCTGGCCCTTGATCCAGCTAGCGAGTCTAGCGATAGATTATTGTTGTGATGTTTTCGTTGTATTCTTCTACCTAAATTATTAACATAAAATAACCGACGTTTGAAGAAGAATTCAAAGTTATTCTTTTAATTAAGAGTTTTTGTTGGTCACTCGATTGCACTTGTAAAAAGTTAACTGCAAAAAGCATTAACTGATGTCATAAATTTCTGTTTTTGCTGCGGTGGAATTTTCCACCGAAATACCACTAAACCTTTGTTTATAAGAAACTTACCTACCATACATTATCTACTAAATCAACAGATATCTTAATCCACAGATATTGGTACATAATCGTTGCAAATTTTAAACTAAATGACCTCACTTATGTGTTGATAATATATTTTAAGTATTTCCGACTAAAATGGAAATCAGAAAATTATCGATCCTTCGCTTCGTTTTGGTTTTCGATTTTTCTGGAACACCCGTACATAAAACAGATTTCTTTATACATTAAAACCTTCCGTGAAAAATATCTAACTGATAAAACCGCATCAAAATCCGTTCTGTAATTTAGGAGGAGATAGTGGACATACAGACAGATGCAGAAAGTGACTTTTTACGGTTCCGTACCGTACGTAGGGTAAAAACGGGACCCTATTAAGACTTCGCTGTCTGTCCGTCCCTCTGTCTGTCAGCAGGCTGTATCTCAAGAACCGCGATAGCTAGACAGTTGGAATTTTCACAAATTATGTAGTTCTGTTACCGCTATAACAACAAATACTAAAAACACATCAAAGTAAATATTTAAGGGGACCAATACAACATGTTTTTTTTGCCGTTTTCTGCTCGATCTTAATACAGACACCGTGGCTTACCATTACCTATACGATAATGGTACGGAACCGTTCGTACGCGTGTCCGACTCGTACTTGGCCGGTTTTTTTTTAAGTCGGGGTCCTTTCGAAAACAGAGGGACGGACGGACAGACAGCGAAGTCTTAGTAATTTAATAGGCTCTCGTTTTTACCCTTTTGGCACAGAACCCTAAAAACTAACTTAAATATCTATTACAAAAATGCTGCCAGCATCTTCGGTACAATGCCACCGGGCCCTTTTCGAGACTTAGCTTTTTAGTTTTAGCTTAGTTTTTATCCTGAAAGCATCGTGGCTTCAGCAGAAAATATAGTTTAATGAAATGAAATTCGATAATATGATACAATTGATGAAGTGAAATTCGATTAAATTGGGTTACCCATGAAGATAATTTTACACCCGATATTGTATGAACACGAGCGAAGTGGCGGGAAAATCTGCCCTGCTAACATAAAAGGCAGTATCTGAAACAAAACTTCTGTAGCAAATGTAACCTTATTTCGAACGGCTTAGGATTGAATCTGCTTTGGGCATGGCATCAGAGATACTGCATTTTGGCTTAGGAGGGCTGAATTCTAGTTGTTATTATCTCACATTTAATTGGTAAATGCGTGCTGTATGCGATTACTTGGTCATTAAAACATGAAGGTCTTCATACATCTGTAGTTAGTGGCCTTCGTTAAGAGCTTGTGGTACTTGTGTGTGGTATTAAGTAATTGTGGTTCATTCTTGGAGATCTGATGTGACCTACATATCTACTGGATAGTCCAGCTAGTATTGTAGGAGTGTTACTAGACATTATTTAGCTATGAAAATAAAGGCGAGTCTTACACAAATTGACCTAGTCCCAAACTAAGCTCTAGGCTTGTACGATGAAAATACTTATACAGAGAAATAAATCTATACTAATATTATAAAGAGGAAAGATTTGTTTGTTTGTTTGTTTCGAATAGGCTTCGAAACTACTGGACTGATTTGTAAAAATATTTTTTACCATTAGAAGCCGACATTATCCCTGATGAACATAGGCTTATAATACCTACTTTAACCCGAAGCGAAGCGAGGGCGGGTCGCTAGTAAATAAATAGAAAACAGCCAGACACAGGGAAAAATACTCGCGCTCATCACACAAATATTTGCCCTTACTGGGAATCGAAACGGAACCGCTAGTGTAGGCAGGGTCTCTACCAACTATAGGCTTAAAATATTACACAAAAAAAATGTTTATCTATAGATTTCAGGAAAACCTTTAAGAAATCTATATTTAAAATATAATAGGACATATATCAAAACTCTCCACGCGAGTTTAACTCGCACCGGTTTTTTTCTCAACCGCATTCTCCGCACCCATATTGTATTTATGGAAATACTAGCTGTTTCCCGCGTCTGCGTCGGGATAGAAAGCGTTTCTCGATATTCCCCCTGGAACTGTCAATTTTTTTGAGATAATAAGTACCCTATGTCAAGCTGGGCAGGACTCAAACTATCTCCATAGAAAATTTCATCTAAAGCAGTTCAGCGGTTTATCACACGGACTGACTTTCACATTGATAATAATAGAGTAATAATATATCCCGTGTGGTTGCCGGGTTAGAATAGTGCCACTCCATGTCTTCCCGTGGATGTCGTAAGAGACGACTCAGGGAATAAGGGCTTGTAGTACTGTTAGGCGATGGGCTTGCAACCTGTCACTAATACACTAGTAAACTTCTTGGCCTGATTGTGCAAAATGTGGTAACATTATAAGCAAGTCTTTTTAGAGTTGTTTGGTATTTCTGTAGCTCTGCCTACCCCACTTTGGGAATAAAGGCGTGATATTATGTGTTATGTGTGATAATAATAGTATATGACCATCCTTGAACTGTCAGTTAGCTTCGTCTGATTAAAGTAATAACTCACTTGTCAAGCGGCGGTGAACATTAGTCATTTTTGTCTCCGATACCATTGACATTCATATCGACAATGACGGCTAGCAAATCAAGACGTAAACAGAAACCGGAGGTTTCCATTGTTATCTGGGTCGTTCTACTTTTTTACCGACAATACATCGTCATTTTCTATATTTTGCGTTTTTCAACTATTGATAATTATTAATTATGGTTTTAATTTTTGAATTTAAAATACTTTGCGTGATTTTTTATTTGGACTAATGAATGATTATTTCGGTGGCGATAATGTTTTTTTCTTTATGGTGGTTTTTCAGAATATACCGTGACAGAGTGGCCGTTTTCAGAGGAGACTAAATTTTGTATTACCACTCGGTCACGCGATTCTATGAAAAACAAACTTATAAAAAAAACACTGGATAGAGAAAGTGAAAGATTATTTAGTACTAATAGATGAATATATGTTTGGACGTATATTCAAACACTAAAACATTAATAATCAATACTCTACTGATAACGTATGGTAAAATGAGGACCGGCAATTGTCGGTAAAAAAGAAGAATGACCCATCTATCATCCACACTAATATTTTAAAATATGGAAGTAACTCTGTCTGTCTTTTTGTTACAAGCCACTGTTACGTAGAAACCGCTGAACCGATTTAGATGAAATTTGGTATGGAGATACTTTCAGTCCCGAAAATTGGACGGTTCCTGAGGGAATAGGGATAAAAGACTTCTACGCGGACAGAGTCGCGGAAACAGCTAGTTAGGTATTTATATAATGTAATAGTTTATTTTTTCTAATTTCACTTTTTTGCATTCTATATTAACTTCTTTACGCACTACGGGTATCTTGTATTTTACGTTACGTTTGGCTATTTGATCTTTTCAAATATTTCGCAATCGCACATAGGGTAACTGGAAGAGACCCGTTAAAGGGATTAGTTCGCCTATATACCCTTTGTGTTTTTGTCTATCTTGTTGGTTTTCTACCGTGTGAAATATACATGCATTTTAATTTAGACCTCACTATGGTCGGATTTTTAATCCCACAGAAAAAATAAAACAAAGTTACGTCACTGTCAAAGTGACATTTCAGGGGATCTCAAAGTTCGGGCCAGCAACAAAAATAATATTAAGTTATCGTTTCGCTGGAAGAGTGATATTAAAACTAAATTAGGGAAATAATTTAAATTTAACAGAACAATTAACAAGAGTCACTGGAAAGCGATTACGGGAGCACGAATTGTGAAGCGAACGTCTCACATCAATCAAGCGGCCCTCAACTTGCCGACACGGGTGTATCGAGTCAGTGATACCAGTGCAATAAATAAATTCTGCATACGAAAACAGTATTGTCGTTTTAAATTAATGTAACAAAGAGTTTATTTAAAAATAAAGTTTGTCATTAACAAATTAAATTATTTCATGTTGATTGAAATATATTGTTTTTTTGTAGTAAGCCAATTTCTTATAAATGTGGAAAGTATATATATTTTGAATGCTGCAAATGTTTTTCGTTTGCGGCAACACCTTTGTTTACATTTTTTCTGTGGGAATAAAAATCCGACTTGAGTAGCGTAGAAGTAGTTTCGCGCTACTCCCTCAGGAACCGTCCAATTTTTCGGGATAAAAGGTACCCTATGTCCATCCCCGGGACTCAAACTATATTCATACCAAATTCCATCTAAATCGGTTCAGCTGTTTAGACATGAAAGCGTAACAGACAGAGTTACTTTTTTATGTTAAGGAGAAGGCACACGAGCTCTCAGGCCACGTGATGGTAAGTGGAATCAGAGACCCATAGACATTTGAATTCTCAAGACTATAATCCTAAGACCTCAAATGCGTTGCCAACCATGAGGACTAAAATGGAATGACTCTATGCTAGTAATTTCACCGGTTGTCTTTACATTCGAATTTATATTTAGTATGGAGGTTAGTTAGATATATTACCATTGCTTCTGGAACCAAGGTTCAATGCCATCACGTTCAGAATTTTATTAGAATACTTATTAACATAATTATTGTTCTTGACCCCCATCGCCTAATAATCAAATTATTCGAACTAGTTTGAGAAATACCTTGAAAATATAAAACTGGTCAGGTAAAGGGTCACTATTAAACTTATTAGATAACTCTTTAAATTTCTAGGCAGTTAATAGGACAGTTACGTAAGATACGTTGACACAACGGATATTATTACGTTGATTCTGTATTCCGCTATGGTATAAACTTGTGGAGAAATTACGCAAGCGAAGAGAGAATATTTTTCATTCAGAAATGGTGTATTAGAGCATTTTTAACACTAGGTGTTGCCCACATATAAAAATAAAACATACCCTATGTTATTCGCTGATAATGTGGCTCTTTCTTGAAACAATTTTTAAAATCAGACATTACAAACAAAAATCAAATCTTTTCTCTTTATGTTACCACCATCTTATCCATTAACCACCGCCAAGCAACAGCGTTCGCATTGTTGTCTTACGGTGTGGGGATAAGACAACCGGTGAAATTACTAGCATAGAGGCATTCCATCGTAGTCCTCAGGGTTGGCACCGCATTTGAGGTCTTAGGATTATAGTCTTGAGAATTCAAATGTCTATGGGTCTCAGATTCCACTTACTATCAGGTGGCCTGAGTGCTCGAAAAAATGTTAGTTTAGATACACTTTTTGGAACGAGTTGTTTACAGAGTGTTAGGTTACCAAATTTAGGTAAATACTGGGTTAATATCTACTATTTTTTTCTGTGATTCCCAAAATTGCATGAAACTGCTGTAAAAATTGTAAAAGAATGAAATTAAGATAATTGATATTATATTATTTTCTAACATATGATATATCTTACGATTGTATTGTTATTGGTTACTTTTGCATGCGATCTTGTTTTGCTTAAAATAAGTAATTGTTGTAGAATTATGATTTAATTAAATATGGAATTACATAATCTTCAAATACCCTCTTGGTTATTTACCCTAGTAATTTCCCACCTCTAATAAAGCAAGATACTCTCCTTCCTTTTCTTAATAACTAAACTAAGTTCAACTCGAAGTCTAGAAACAAATTGTTCCTGAGTCTTGGATGTTTTATATGTACCTATATAAGTATTTATTTCGCAAAACAAAAAACCGCCTTCAAAAACGCAAGAAATAACTTCTTTTACAATTGTAGTCACCTACCTAATAGGTTAGTCCAACTGAAGTCGGGGCTTTTTTAGTGAAAATATTGTGGTCGCCGACTTCAGTTGGACTGTTCTACGCCCACTTATTAGTTGATATGAAACTTTAAGTTTCAAGCGCGCCGCAAGCAACGCCGCCGGAAAGTCATAGTCATATTTCAACAAGTAAATATTCTTCGTTGTAGTCGCTCCACTATTTTAATCGACATTTATGTTAACGCCACCTTTGAACTAGGTACCGTGGAGGAGATCCAATGGCCACCTGTGGTCTTCATCATCAGTTCCACTTCCCCAAATGATACTTCCTGAATGCAAATGCTAGACTTCTTACTTAAAATACTAAAATCGCTACATGTTTGCCTACAATATTTGAGGAGTTCCCTCAATTCCTCACTGATCCCTTCATCAGATTCAGATTTGGTGACCATGGGACCACCTCGGAAGTATACTCTACTGAACCAAAAAAAAAACAAAATCGGTTTACAATTGACGGAGTAATCGGTGAACATACATAAAAAAAATACATACCTACAATTGAACGTATAACCTCCTCCTTTTATGGAAGTCGGTTAATAAATATGTTGTAACACTGATATTTTCAAAAAGAAAAGTGATACTGCTAATTTCAACACTCGATATCCGGCCAGACTTGTGCTTCCTAGAATGCACACGGTTTCGAAGAGTAAACATTGTTATGCTATGTGTATTAAATTGTTTAATCATCTGCAAGGATCGGACCAACGCCCGTCATTTTCGAAACATAACCCTGTTCCGTACAGCAGAGACTTCCTTAGGTATATTGTTAATAAATAATATTACATATTTTATAGATTTATTATACTATAATTTATTCAACGATAATTATATTATTGATTGACATTCTGGTGTCTGTGTTAGAGAAAAAATCAGTTTCGCCAATAATAAAGAATGACCATTTTTTTCCAAATTTTTACTTGTGAATTGAATAAGAAGAGACAGACCTATGAGTTGAATAAGTTTGTTCACAGTCTACGGACGACATTGGTGCATATCTAATCGTTGACATTGGTATACTGTTCTTCCAATATGCTTGTGGCTCGGCGTTAATTTTCTTCTGAATTTCTTTTACAGTAACATAATCAGGATTTCTATTTAGCTACACTTACTGGATATTTTATGTAAACGTGTTAATAAATAAATAATATAAAATATAATATCGTAACATCATAAGGAAGTCTCTGCTGCTCGGAACAGGGATATGTTTTGATAATGACCGGCGTTTATCCGATCCTTGATCATCTGCCAGAGCAACTAAAGCAACTACCTCTTAATAAATTTAAAATGAAACTGTTTACTTGGCTTGTAGAAAGATTCTTTTACAGTGTTAAAGATTTTCTTGATAAGACACATGGCTTTGTAAATCATGATAGGTAGGCTTTTGGTTTAATTGTTAATCGGAGTGCATTAATCAACACTTTTATGTTAAATATTTGCATGACTTATCTAAGTCTAGATGTATGGTACTAATTTTAAGTTTTAAGATCATCCTAATATGTAAACTATGTCTAATGCAAATAAATATATTTCATTTCATTTCATTTAGTTGCTGCCCAATACCCATAGTACAAGCCTAGAGCTTAGTTTGGGATTAAATGAATTTGTGTGAGATAGTCCACCGATATTTATTTATTTATTTTTAAAAGCCAGTCAACCATAAGTCACTGCACCTGCTGATTCCACTCAGTCACCGCGAATTTATATTCTTAGAATACAATTTCGCTTGCATTATACATTCGCGTGTGTAACAGTTTTATATAACTGTCAGCATTAGATAATACCTACAGCTGTAATTTAAAAGGAAGCCCATACGCTTTCCTTTGTTCCGTGGATAAAAGTAGAATTTGAATTTTAGATGCACTTACTACAATGTTAGTAGTTGCGATAAATTTTAAAATATAAAAAAAAACATGATATTTTTAAGTATTTAAATAAAAAAATAAAATACTTGTAACTTTACTATTTCAAATAGAAATACAGTAGTTCAATACAAAATTCAAAATATGTATTTTCAAAATAGGTTATCCAAATAGAATACCTTGTTACGTATTTAACTGATTTGAATACTAGTATTTGTTCAAAGAGTTCATCTTTCATGTTCCGTCTTGTTCAACAGTTCCAGGATTTGGTAAGCAGGTACCTATTATATTTAACGAAGAGTTTTTTTTACATTCGGATGTCAGTTCAAGGATTCACACTAGTTAATGCACCGTAACAGTCCCAAAATTTCCGTAAAAAAGAGCATTGTCGTTATCCTCGTCGACATTTGAATTAATTTGGATTTTAAATGTAAACTTTATTATAGTTTGCATTTATTATAACTAAGGGGATAATGTGGGTGGTAGGGGCGTAAAACAGTTCATTCAGTTTCGTGTAAATCTTGTTATTACTTCACGCTGGTTACAAATACTCGCCCACATGCTGAGTTCGAGCAATTAGTAGGTAATTCCTCATAATTTGAGCGAAACATTTATTTTTCCGCTAATTCCCAAGGGAAATACAGAGTTTCTCGCAAAAAGTACTATATTACAGATAAACTCAACCATGTGAACTCTAGCGACAATGTCAAACATAAAAGACTAAGCTTGTTGGTAATTCTGTAACCACCTAACCACACTTTGCACAAACAGGCTAAGATTAAGATATTTACTAGAGTATTAGTGACGGGTTGCAAGCCCATCGCCTAACAGTACTAAAACCGGCAACCACACAGTCAAAACTAACTACAACACTGATAAAAAATATTTAGTGTACAATCTCACACAAATTGACCTAGATTCAAACTAAGGTCTAGGCTTGTACGATACGCACTACACATACCATGAGAAACCTACTTATAAGTTTAGACAAATACATAGAAAACCCTCAAGACGCAGGAAAAAATACGTGCGTTCATATCATCACAGAAATAAACATGACCTTTTTGTGGAATCGAAACAGAGACCGCTAGCTTCGTAGGCACGGTCACTCTAAACTAGGCTAACGTGTCGTCCAAATGATTATTTGCTTAGTTTATTCTATTAATATATTAATGAATGTGAAACTAATGACTGCTAATGGTATTTAAATAGAAACTTAAGAGCAAGTGAACAGGGATAAAACGCATTTGGACGAAATTAGGCACTAAAATAGTTATTTGTCTTGTATAAGCCTGAGTAAAATCCCAAAAATTGGAAAAGTACCTATTGTCACTTTCTATCAAATTAAAATGCCACAGTACAGATAAGGACCACTTATATTTTCATTACACTTTAGCTATTGTGCGTTTATGAGTTAGTATTTGCCTAATATACCAGGTAAATACTCACTTTTGGGTGTTTGATCAGGTAGTTTTCTCTTTCTAGGGTAAGTAAGGAAATGATCGTCATTTAATATAGTAACAACGGTCAAATAGGACGTGTAATAACAGGTTGACACTCCTAATCACAAAGTTACCTTGTTTTATAAACGTTTTAATTGAATCAAATTTCGCAAAGTTATGTTGTTGAAGTTGGGTTGTAAATGTTGCAATGTAAACAAAACACATTTGTTTCAAATTGTTTATAAGTTTAGTATCATATCTAATTTATTTTTGTAAATAATGATTTATTGAAACGCAATTAAATTGACGTTATAATCAGAAGTCGTGATGGCAAAATGTCGTATCAACATTGGACATTTATGCGTTCAGCATAATAACATCACGTTAATTTCAAAGTTCACTTCGGATGGAGCAATACGTTTACTGTTGTTTATTTACTTATCACATATCTCAACAAAAAACACTCTTACTTGAATGACAAAAACCCAATAGCACTTGATGCATCATTTGCGTAAAGTTTAAAAACATTCGCATTCCATTTCCAAAAATTCAAAAAGGTCAAATCACTCGAACTAACCTCGAATTTTTTGTGACCTTGGTCCCGTTAGTTCCAAATTCAAATTCGTTCCCGCCAAAACTTCTAACCAATGGTACATCACCTTCCGCCATTTCACTGAAGTTTTTTTTTAATGCACTCGCGACGCGTTGGCTGTTCGGCAAGCCACTGGCGACTGAGGTATATTCGGTTATTGATGCGATGTATGTAATGATGAGTCCGCTTCTCGAGTCGGGTAACACTCGGTTTGTTGTGCTATGATAATTGGATGCGTTTATGCGAGATGTATGCATTGTGGCAGCGACGCGGAAAATTTTGAAGGTCGACATTAAATATATTTTTTTAAATATTTAATATGGATTGTGGTAAATAAAAGACTATAGTATTTTAGGGATTTTCGCTTATTTATGATAAAATAATAATCATAAAAGATTAAGGCCAAGATTTACACGTCAAAAACAATCATTTATTCCACTACTGAGAAGAAGCGCCGCAACAGTCAGTCATTCTTTGATCATATTAATTACGTTTTAATATGTTCCGATTGCATGCGTTTTGCTATTCTTGTGTAACTATTTTATATAAATACTCACGAGGTAAATGTATTTTTGTAACCGTCGTTAAAATCTCTTTACCACATAAGAAAAGGTTTTTTTGTATCAAGTACCTATTATTGACAGACTTTTTTTTCTATTTAGGTGGCATTTGCAACCAACGAATCTAGAGACATCTCGTTTGGAAAAACCTGGGATCCGACCAGCCTCTTTGCGGAAAACAAAACAAATATATGTACATACGTAGGTACATACTACATGCAGGATAAAAAATGCGGATTCATTTAATACCTTACTTTTGAAATAGTAATGAATGTAATGATATCATATTTCAAAGATAATACAAACAAAAACATAGTAGTTATTTGTGTAACAAAAAACCAAAGATGGTTTTTGTTGCGAGCGTTGATTTTGAATCCCGAGTAAGGGAAGGATACCTACTAGAATTGAATCACGAGCGTAGCGAGTGGTTTTTGATTCTAGTTTAGATTCAAGGACACGAGATGCAAATAACTTTGGTCTCGTGTTGCACATACAACTTTTCACCTCAGAAGCGAGAATGCCTTTATATATATATATAGTTTAATTACAAACACACGCACGGAAGATATGTATATATATATCTAGAGAATAATTTAGATTTAAAATTAATAAATGTTTATTTTTTTATTTTTTGTATTTAATACCTGTGTACAGGGCTGGGATTCTACAAGTAAAAACGATATCGTATTTGACCTGTTTCCGTATTGTCAACGTTTTCATAACTCTTATGTCATTTACAATAATGGCGACTGTGACATAAACGATTCTAAAACACGTCAAACACGATATCGTTATAACGCAGTTGAATAGAGGCCCAGGACAACGTCTGACGGGTCCGCTAGTGCTATTACCTAAAAGTGAAAAAGACAACATGGTAAAAAATCAACTAAATATGTGCACATGTATATTTGCCACCCAGCCGCACACATAGCATTGAGGCATTCCATCTTGGTCCTCAGGGTTGGCAACGCATTTGAGGTCTTAGCATTATAGTCTTGAGTATTCAAATGTCTATGGGTCTCAGATTCCACTTACCATCAGATGGCCTGAGTGCTCGTGTGCTTCTTATCATAAAAAAGGTCTAAAAAAGGAACACCACACCACACCACCACATTTATATATTGAGAAAAAAAGAAAAATATGGCATCCTGTTTTTTATGACCGAAAAGATCGTCCCATCCCAACCAAGGTATATTTATTTTTTAAACCTGTAAATCCAAATCAGCACTATTGTTTTTAAACTCTCCATCAGCCGCATTCACAATCAAATGCATGAGAACATTAACAAAACTATAACGATGTGGTTAAAGACAAGGTAAAATAGGCACCGTGTGTCATACAACAAAGTCGTCACTCGCATTGTATCCATTTCTCATAACAGCTATTTCTAGAAGGAACTTAAATCGTTGTAATATCGCCAATCGGCATACATTGAGTCGAAATATTTCGCAAGTTACGTGTCATTATGTCCTTCATTAGAAAGCGTGTCCTACTTTCGCCCATTGCTTATCGAATTTGGCAAATGAGACATTTGATGGAACGTGCTACCAATAGTGACCAAATATCAATAAAATAAAATTCTGCTTTTGGTTAAAAATATAGTGGGACACCAACTACAGTCTGACTGACCTATGACCTATCATTTTAAAAGAAGTTTTTTCTTGCTTTTTAAAGACAGTTTTTATTTCTTTTAAACATTTATTTTATTTCATGACTTTTAGTGATCATAATAATACTGTTATGTCGTCCACGTATAATAATTCCTATAATATTTGAGGACTTATACAAACCCACAAATATCTACTAAAAAATAGTCAAGTGTGAGATGGGCTCGCACTGATTAGATTCGAAATTGAATTCAAAATGGAATCTAATGGGCGGTACGGAACCCTCGGTGGGCGAGTCCGACTCGCACTTGGTATGCGAGTGTAAATAAAACTAAACTAATACACATAGCATCACGCCTTCATTCCCAGAGTGGGGTAGGCAGAGCTACAGAAATACCAACAACTCTAAAAAGACTTCATGATAATTCTGTAACCACATTAACTAAACTAATAGGTTTGTACTATATAGGTACTAATAAAGAAATACTAAATAAAAACATTCAAGACTTAGGAACAAGCTCGCTTTCATTTCACGTATTTATTACCTATACCAAAACACTTCCTCAGGGTTGGCAACGCATTTGCAGTCTTAGGATTGCAGTCTTGTGAATGCGAATATCTATGGGTCACAGTCTCCACTTACCATCAGGTGGCCTGTGTGCTCGTTTGCCTTCTCAATGCAATAAAAAAAAAAAAAAAAAAACACTTGGATAAGTTTTGTACAGAAATCACCGAGCAGTCAAAACGCGTCACACATCGTACAAATTTACATACATACAATTATGACCCATTTCTATTGCTCAAGAGAGTTACATAACAACAATCTCGGAACAATAAGTCACAGCATCGAAAGGGTTACAATGACACATTGTTAGTTGTTTGTTTATTTGTTTGAAGGTATTGTAACTGGTTAGCTTTGTTGCTAGTTAATAGTTGCCTGTAAGGGTAGGGTTAAGTAGAACTTAATTACTTATAAGCAAATGATCAATCATCCATTCATTCATCCATTCGTTCATTCATCTATCCATTCATCAATTCATTCATTTATCTATTCATTCATTCATTCATTTAATCATTCAATCTTAATGTTAACAGTTGACTAAGGAACAACGATATTAACGATATTCAAGCCCCTTTCAAACCCCCAACGCGGAAAGGAGTGTTATATAACTATATAACTTTAACTAGTGTATCTAGAAAAATAAAACATAGCATATGGCACTGAAAAAGAACGTGGCTATTAGTAAAATAAATTTAAAAATTGATTCAGTAGATCCAAAGATTACCCCCTACAAACTCACAAACTATACCTCTTTATAATATTAGTATTGATAGTGACTAATCTAATTAGAGTCAATTACATTAACTGACATTACCATCAATGAAATAGTAAAATCGAGATATTACTTTTGTACAAGAATGTTCTATTAAAACATTAACAAATTGATGTTAATTAAGTATCAAGGAGTTAATGTGGTTAATAATTATTATTAAGAGTTAGTTGCTCCTCCTCTGTATTCCTCAAGGTTGGCAACGCATTTACGATGTTAGGATTGCAATCTTTAGATTGTCATCTTGAGAATGCAAATGGGTCACATATCCTACTGTTGGGATCCTATCATTTCATAACCAACGTTTCATAAATGATTAATTTCACAAACATATCATTTGACTATCCGCGATTTTTTTCCGAAACTGTAGCGGATCGACAGAGGAATAGGTTGCAAAACGATGCATTTTTCAAAGATTTGTCGGCGAAAAGGCAGAGAACCCCTACTGTTACGTGTGTACTCGTTTGCCTTCTCGATGCATCAAAAAACTAACAAATCGTTAAGCTTTTCAGACTCCGGATTGCATCATTACCCCATTAATGTCGTCATTTAAATAAGTAATTAAAGTAAAATTATTACGAATAAAGCAACAATTAATTGATAATGTTAGTAGGTACTTATTTTATTTCAACGAACGCTATTTTCTGCTGAAACTAAATTGTTTTCAGGGTATCTTAAACATCTAACCTACCCTAACCTACGTAATTAATGTTTAAGACACCCTGAAAACATTATGGTTTCAGCAGAAAATAGCGTTCGATAAAGTGATATATTCGATGAATTACACATACATACATAACATCGCACGCCTTTATTCCCGGAGTGGGGCAGGCAGAGCTACAGAAATACCAACAACTCTAAAAATACTTGTTGATAATTCTGTAAACACATTTTGCACAAGTAGGCTAAGATGTTTACCAGTGTGTTAGTGACAGGTTGCAAGCCCATCGCCTAACAGCACTACAAGCCTTTATTCTCTTAGTCGCCTCTTACGACATCCACGGGAAGACATGAAGTGGCACTATTCTATTCTAACCCGGCAACCACATGGGCTAGAAGAAGTGAAATTCGATAAAATGGAGAGTTACCATTAGTATTATTACCGGTGAATGGATTAGAAACATGTAACGTGTAAGAAATTGAATGTGTTAGACTGCATTAATACTTTCTTAGTCAAATAAAACTATCTTACCATTTATATTATTTACTTTTCTCTGAGATGATAACATAGTTGCTAGAATTAAATCTCTAAACCTACAAGGAACGAGTTGTCTTAAGCTTCTGATAACAGCTTCTTCCACAGTGACGGCATAGCATACAAATAAGCTAAAACCCCCTAATTCTAAACGCACAATAACTAAAGTATGCTTCAAATATACAATACAATACAATACAATACAATACAAATATTCATTATTGAACATCACATACAAATACAGCATGAAAAGTAAAACACAAATAAAAACTAGTAATAGTTTGTGTGATCTTTCATTGTGACATTTGAATTTGACAAAAAAAAAACAAAAGCATACTTTAACTAAAACACCTAACATGCATAACATCACGCGTTCATTACCGGAGTGGGGTAGGCAGGGCTACAGAAATATCAAACTTTAAAAATACTTGTTTACTTATAATTCTGTAACCACATTTTGCACAATCAGGCCAAGAAGTTTACTAGTGTATTAGTGACAGGTTGCAAGCCCTTACGCCCTTAGTCGCGTCTTACGTCATCCACGGGAAGACATGACATGACAAACATATCATCTGACAAACCGCTTTTATGCGTACCTTATAGGTTAGGTCAGGTTAGTATTATAAATGTCCTGAAATATATACAGTTTTATAAAAAAACATTACCAAATGAAATGAATCAGTTTGTAAAACGATTTTTGGTAAACATTTGTGAACCTACGCAAGAAAATGAATATTATACACTAACACGGATGAAGTTGGTCTAAAGCCCAAAGATATCTCTTTTTAACGGACTCATGTATTTCTAGTGTATGTATGACTATTTCTGTGGCACGAGTCGTGGGAGCGATATAGGCTTTATTTTAATCAGATTAATGGTTAGTTGTTTTAATGTAATACATACAATAAAACTTATTTACTAATTTAAGTCCCAAGTCCGATTCCCGGTAAGGGCAGATATTTGTGTGATGAGCACGAGTATTTTTTCCAGAGTCAAGGATGTTTTCTATCTATTTAAGTATTTCTGTGGCCTAGAGCTTAGTTTGGGACTAGGTCAATTTGTGTGACATTGTCCCGTGATTTATTTTTTATTTTTTATTTTTGCCGTGTGGTTGCCGGGTTAGAATATTTTGCTACTGTAAATGCGAAAATTTCCTTTTGGGGACTAAGGTCTATAAGAAAAAAAAATAGGTATAAAAATTACTATAAAGAAAATTGGAGAGAAGTATTTATTGGCTAAGCATAAAAAATCCGACATTTAAATACGTAGGTAGGTTTAGGTTGTGCCAGTTTTGTAGCAGGCCCGGAGGGCCAAACCACCCAGAAATAGGAGCTCCGCGGGAGGGGAGCTCCGTCGACACTACCTAATTTCAAATAATTACGTATTTGAATGTCGACATTTTTATACTTAGTCAATAAATCCTTCTCTCCAGTTTTCTTCCTAGTAATTTTTATACGTATTCATTTTTACTTATGCTTAGACGCCAAAAGGGAAAAATTGGATGCATGGACGTTTGTTACCAGATCACGCCAGAACAGCTGATCGGATCTGGATGAAATTTGGCACAGAGATAGATTATAGGAATAGGACATGGCTACATACATACATACATAACGTCACGCCTTCATTCCCAGAGCGGGGTAGGCAGAGCTACAGAATTACCAACAACTCTAAACAGACTTGTTGATAATTCTGTAACCACATTTTGCACAATCAGGCCAAGAAGTTTACTAGTGTATTAGTGACAGGTTGCAAGCCCATCGCCTAACAATACTACAAGCCCTTATTCCCTGAGTCGCCTCTTACGACATCCACGGGAAGACATGGAGTGGCACTATTCTAACCCGGCAACCACACGGGCGGCTACTTTTTATGTCGAATAATTGGATGGCTCCTAAGGGAATTGCGATAATCGACTTCTACGAGGACGTAGTCGTGAGGAAAACAGCTTGTCTTGTATTTTTTAAATTTATATCATTTATAATCTGGAAAAAATATTTTTTTTTGTAGTTGTTGGTATTTCTGTAGCTCTCCTTACCCCACTCTGGGAATAAAGGCGTTATAGTATGTATGTATGTTCTTTCTAAAAGCTCTTTTAACTCTGTGTTATTTTACACAATTTTATTTCACTAACAAGTAAAAACTCAGTTTTCTGCCCGCTTCTGTAAGCCTTTAAAAATATTTGAAACAATCCCACATAAAACTCCACTTGTTTGAACTGCAGCGAACACATAATCTTGGTTGTTTACAGCATAACGCTGTCGGGTCATAGTGGTACCACGCGGTGTCATCCGCGATCGACTCACGCGCATATGGCCCAGTCACAACGAAAAAGCAACAACTCTAACCAGAAAACCATTCAAAACTATACCTTAACAAGCGAGCATAAAGTTCAAAGTAAACTAAAGGTTGTGATCATTTGTTACTTTTTAAATGGCCGTGACGTGGCCGGTTATTTGTGTAGATAGCCTTACAAGAATTTGATTGCAGATGTTTTTGTTCTGTTTTTTTTTGACGTCATTGCTGACAGGTTTTTATTTCGGAAGTGGTTATCAAGTTAGGGGAAGTTGTTTGCCGGTCATCAATTAATGTTTTCTTTTGTACTGTTCTTTTCCGAAGGGTGTCTAACGGGACCCTATTACAAAGCCTACGCTGTCTGTCTGTCCGTCCGTCTTAGCTGTATCTTTTGAACCGTAAGATAGCGGTTTATGTTTCCAGAATATTTGTGTTATAACGGCGGATTTACTATCAAAAAACGCTTTTCAACGTATTTTTATTTTTGTTGTATATTTAAAACGGTAAAACATATAAGTGACAAATTTGGTGTAATTATAGTAAGTACAATCCCTAAAGAAAAACAACAAATACTAAAAATGCCCAAGTGTGTTATGGGCTCGCACTGATTCTATTCGAAATCGAATTCAAAACAGAATCTATGGGTAGTTGCGCGGCGGGACCCTCGGTGCGCGAGTCCATCTCGCCCTTGACCGGTTTTTTATTCGGTTTATTAGCGAACTAACAAACGACACGAAATCATTTAAACTAGCCTGTCGGCTGCTGTCCCGAGTATCAGAATTTTCACTATTCGCAATCTGTTACATTATAATATAGTATAAGTTGTTTCTCGCAATTCCCTTAGGAACTGTCCAATTATTCGAGATAAAAAGTAGCCATGTCCTATTCCTATAATCTATCTCTGTGCCAAATTTCATCCAGATCCTTTCAGCGGTTCTGGCGTGATCGGGTAACAAACATCCATCCATCCAAATTTTCGCATTTATAGTAGCAGTCGTTTATCACTATTCCCTTATGAACAGTGATCGGAATAGGTAGTGCAATTTCGCGAGACTTCGGTGCGTTAGTTTAGTATGGATATAGCTTGTAACCCCGGTATATTATAATTGCAAAGTGTTAAAGTTTGTGTTTAATTCAGAAATGTTTTTTATGTCGAATAGTAATGTCGAGTTGTTCGACTATTCGCCAAAGTGAATGGCGATTAATCGGTATTCGACTATTCGCTATAACCACTATTCGCGGCAACTCTAGTTAAAACTACCCTTTTTAAGGCGAGCAACCTGTGTTAAAAAAAAACTGACCTAGGTATCTATATTGATTTTCAATTAAGCCACTTCTTAGAACCCACAATAGAAAAATACACTTGCTAAACTAAAAATAACCATAGACAAGTCACGTAGAGAATTTAAATCGGCCAATCAGCATTCACCAAAATTGGCGGGAAAATCTAACGTACGTGATTGGCCGGACGTGTGCGACCTATAATTGGAGTTGCCATAATGCGTGCTTTCTCTATTTGTTCACTTTCGCTTTGGATTTCGTTTTCTAATCCGTTTGGGAATAGACAATAATTACCAGTAGGATTTTCTTTTAATTGATCTTTATCAAGGCTATCAGATGGTGCATATAGTACCTATAGGTATGTAAGTATACCTATCTTAACAAACTCACCAGTCACATCAAAAACATCGTGAGCAAATACACCGGCACATTTGAACAGCTGAGTGTGTGATAGGGAACACGAATAATTTTATTTTCCTACGCTCTCTGGAAAGTACTATGAAAGAGAAGGATAACTGCATACGCGAAACAAACTGTAGTGTTATTTATTTTTTAATATGAAGCTTTAAAAAGTCATAGTTCAGACCCCCTGCAAAAACACTGCACAAAATCGACGACAGCAATGACGTAACAGCTTTTGTTGCATGATTAAAATATACGCACTTTGTATACAAATTTGCATTTATTTCAGCAATAACTATGTTTAAGCATTTAATTAAATTATTACCTAAATAAAATGAGAATGCTGAATAAAACAATCTAAACTTAAAAATAAGTTTAAATTTTTTAAGAAGTTTTGATTCTTAATAAACGGATCAACACTCAGCTAATGCGTTGTAGGTACAGTCAAGGTCATAAATATGTACATCATGTATGTCGTATGTATGTCATGTATATGTCCTTTGGTACCTTGTCTATTTAACGTCATGTTTAAACTGTCATATGAAGTGGTCACAGCGATTAAATTGACAAGGTACTAAAGTGTATACATATTTATGACCTTGACTGTACGCTTTGTTAACATTGTCTCCCGAAAAATTGTAAGTATCAATGAAACTCAATTCTGTTTTTCATGCATGTTTCCTATAGCAAAAAAATCCTACAGGATCGAACTAAATCCGAAAAAACCGGCCAAGTAAGTGCGAGTCGGCCTCGCACACGAAGGGTTCTGTTGGGCCCCGCTATAATTTTCAATTTAATTAACCGTCTTCAAAAAGAGGAGGTTCTCAATTCGTCAGGTTTTTTTTTCTATGAATTATTTTTTTCGTTTGATTGTATATTGTTTCTAGTTGGTCCCATTTTCAGCACGTCAAGATCTGATGGTGGGATCTTGGGGAAATCGAGGGAACTGCTCAAATATTATAGGAATACACAAGGGCACAGTGTACAATTTGACTACAGGGGAAATTGTGCCCTTGTCCGGTAGAACAAAGGCACAATGTACAATGTTACTAAAGGGGAAATTGTGCCCTTGTCCGATAGAACAAAGGCACAGTGTACAATGTTACTAAAGGGGAAATTGTGCCCTCGTCCGGTAGAACAAAGGCACAATGTACAATGTTACTAAAGGGGTAATTGTGCCCTTTTCCTACCGAAGGTGCGATATAGCGATTTTAGTATTTTCAGTGACAAGTCTAGCATTTGCATTCATAAAGTATCATTTGGTGAAGTCGAACTGATGATGAAGACCACTGATGGCTGCCGGAACTCCTCAACGGTACCTATTTCAAGGAGAGATAATATCTCGATTAACCTCGTAAGGCCTACCATACTACAAACAGGGAGATTTTTGTGACTAAGAATTTGAATTTACAAGCAAGGAAATAAAGTTCATTTTCCCTTGCTCTTAAATGGCATTTTCAAGTTTGAAACAAATTAAAGTGAACTTTATTGTCATTGAAATAAAGTTCAAACTAAATTGGCTTGATTATGTACTTCCTATGGAACACCAATTCTCAGGAGGATAAGGTAGTTGAGCTACTATGACGAAGCACATTCATTTGGTTTAAACATAATGCCTTTGACTTTCCCGCGGCGTTGCTTGTTTCTTATTAATTGAGATGTGGGACCACAGAACAGTATCACTAATCACTAAAAGTATGAAATAAAATAAATGTTTAATTAAACAAAAAACCGTCTATCAGTCAGTCCAACAGAACTATATTTTAGCCTAAAGCCGAAATCAGTTGGACTGACCTATTACCTACCAATCACTACATAGTATAAAACAAAGTCGCTTTTTCTGTCCCTATATCCCTATGTATGCTTTAATCTTTAAAACTACGCAACGGATTTTGATGCGGTTTTTTTATAGATAGAGTGATTGAAGAGGAAGGTTTATATGTATATTACTTTAATCCGGAGCGAAGCGAGGGCGGGTCGCTAGTTTTAAATAAGTTATCTCTTGCTTTTTAAAGAGGCCTTTTTTCAATTTTGTTACTTGTCGTTGTTGCGGTAATATAGTACCTATTCCTCGGTTCAGAAACCCGCAACCGGAGATGCAACGGTTGTTAAGGTCGTGTGAAACACACCAAACATATCACGTTTCTTAATTCGATTCTCTTTTTTTTTTCATTTGTTACAGCGGCTGCAGAAATACATACTTTGTGAAAGTTTCAATTGTGTACCAATTACTGTTTATGAGATACAGCCCGCTGACCGACAGACATACAAGGTCCCGTTAATTGAGCTTATCTGTGCAAGATAAGAAAAGATACAAGGGCCTGACACGCTTTGACAGAGAAAGAAAGCCTTATTGCGATTCCTGTAAGAGGAAAAAGGAAAGATTTCCATGTTTTGTCACTATCACCGATCGGGCATTTTTTCATAGTCGGATTATAGGCACACTTCAAACTGTCAGCAACATGTGTGCCAAACAAAAACCAGTCAAATTATGAACTATACAAAATGTACATTTTGACGTCATCATATCTTTCTATTACCCCTGGTCACTCGGTGTCATATCTATAACTATACTATATCTATGAAAATATGTATAAGACAACGACACGCTAGTCTAGTTGGTAGTGACCCACCCTTCGAAGCAATTGGTCCCGGGTTCAAATCCCGGAAAGGGCAGATATTAATGAGAGGAGCACGAGTATTTGTTCCTTAGGCTTGGATGTTTTCTATGTATTTAAGTATATTTTTCAATATAAGTAAGTTTATCGTTGTCTAGTACCCATAGTCAAGCCTAGAGCTTAGTTTGGGACTAGGTCAATGGAGAATGTCAGCCAGTTGAGATTTTTGGCTTATCATATTCTCCATTAAAAACAAAAAATACTGTAAAAAAATCATTTCGATACGTCAAATAGTTTCCGAGATATTGAATTTTAAACTTCGTATCCGGCGCTCGAAACCCGGCGGCGAGCGCTCACGGGTGATGACGTCATCATTTAACCGCGGGTCTCGCCCTTATATGAATGAGTAAGTTTACAGGGCTTATATCTTTTTAACCGTAATAAGTAGCCAGTTGAAATTTTCACAGAATATGTCTTATTATAAACTCTATCGTTTAAAATTATAAAATGAACGATAAATCAAATCCCAAGAGGGGTCCCCATACAAGAAATATGAAAAAAACCCAATTTTTTTAGCATTTTTATTCGGATTGTATGTTTATAATGGTTTATTATTTTGATGCTACTTCAAGCTTAAGTTATAGTCTAACTTTCATAGTTTACGATTAAACAGCAATCTCAAGTAAAACTGCTACAAATATGTCACAAAACTGATTTTATCAACACGATGTTTTAAGCGGTCACCCATCCTGTTTTAGACTACGCTCTTAGTTGCTTAACTTTGGAAGTCGAAATACTTTTACGAATTCGTTTGGATGTTACTACTTATGGTTATGTATTGTTTTGTATTACATACCTACAGTTTAAATAAACTGTCTGTTACTGACCGGCTTTTCAGTTTGACATGTTTGTCGAACAAGTTGGTTAAATAAAGTTAGAATAAAAGGAAATCAAGCACTTAGGTACCTATAATTTTGGGTCACCGTATTTTACATAAAAATACCAAAAACATTAATGCATAAAGTATAATGTTGATAGCTAAAGTGAAACATCCCCAAAACTTAAAAACAAAGCGGGAGACAAACAAAGCCAGCGAAGCGAGTGTTGCAGGCATGTATACCTACCTATTTAACTAATCGCGAGTGAGCGACTTGGTGTCGATCGCGCGCGAAATTTGAAATCGATGAAATGAATAAGTACACAAAATAGGTATCAGAACTCAAAAAAACATATTTTATAGTTCATTATTTTATACGGTCGCAATATTAATTCTACATACCTATCACGAAATTTGTAAAGGAAGGCCCACCGCCAAAGTTTAGCAATCACCGCCACATTATCGTGTTCATTTAAACTAGGCACTTCTTAACACAAAGTTTTATTACTGTTTGGTCGTAAACTATAGGTTAGTATGGAGTTTAGATTATTATTTAAGCTTAATGTGACACCGAAATAAAAAGCCATCATACAAATACAGCCCTTACTTCGCCTCCCAAAGTTAAGCAACTACAAGCGTAGTCTAAAACAGGATGGGTGACCGCCTAAAACTCCGTGTTGATAAAATCAGTTTTGTCACATATTTGTAGGAGTTTTACTTGAGATTTCTATTTAGTCGTAAACTATGAAAGTTAGACTACAATTTAAGCTTAAAATAGTATCAAAATATGAAGCTATTATAAAAATACAATCCGAATAAAAATGCTAAAAAAATTGGGTTTTTTTCATGTTTCTTGTATGGGGACCCCTCTTGGGATTTGATTTATCGTTCATTTTATAATATTAAACGATAGAGTTTATTATAAGACATATTCTGTGAAAATTTCAACTGGCTACTTATTTCGGTTAAAAAGATATAAGCCCTGCAAACTTACTCATTCATATAAGGGCGAGTACCGCTGTTAAATGATGACGTCACTGTAGCAAGATGACGATCGCACGTTTTAATATTATTGTCCGAAATTTTAAACGTTCGTAGAATCAAAACTACTGGGTCTATTTGAATGAAACAAATAGTAGTATGTTTGTTTATTTTTAATCTTTACTGAAACAAAGTTTCAAGCGATTTGGCGTACCTACCGACATTCTCCATTGTGACATTGTGCCATGACATTTATTATTTACTTATTTATTACTTCAACATTTTTTCTCCGCTATATTTGAATTTCCAGATTCTAGAGGGAAAAATGCAGACGAAGTTGTGGAAATAACCTACTAAGTTATAACAAGGAATGTGACAACAAGTAAGCGGTTCTTCAAAAGTTCTTATCATTTTCCTTATAAAGATAAAGTCTCGTTACCATATCCATTCGGTGCCAGCTAAACTAATTTCCATACGAAATGAACACACTTTAGTGTCCTTGGACGGACCAGTCTGCACACAGTACACAATGCAATAAACAAAGGAAAAATCTATTCAATCACAGAGTTACCTAGTATTCTTCTTAAAATGACGCGAAATAATACGAGCAAGTTTTAGGCTGCCCAATTTAGAATGTGCTCCCTATGATAGATCGCCCTGACAGGACAACTCAAACCTGCCGGTTAATAATTCATTCATTGAACGGGTTATGTTATGAATCACCTATGAATTTTCACACACCATATTTTGCAATGTCATCGGTTTTACAGTATAATTACAGTGGCCAAAAACAATTGAAAGCTAAAAGTAGGTAATACAACAAACATAAAGGGTTAAAAAGCAAGCTTTCTAAATCCGCAAAATGCGGCCAAAATAATGAACTCCCCATATTATGATTAAAATATTAAAATCTGTGTCACTCCCACGAATGTAATGACGGTATCCCTAATTTTTCATAATTTTATTTGTACTAATTTCATTTGCCGTTATGGTCATTGCTATAACCTTCATTTTCCCTAATATCACATACCATAATTCTTCAGTGCCATAATACTCTAGTGTCGGAATGTTCACCCTCACTAATATAAGATACCATTATAACACTTTCCATAATATTTACTTTCTATAATGTTCATAATCCCTAATATTTTATGCCATAAGAATCTTAACAATCTTTAAGCCATAATTTCGGAAAAAGCAAACCCAGACTGTATCAGTGTTCAGTGGGTATAATGAACTACTGGTACAATCTGGAATACGGACTACTATTATAATAACCTATCTATTCTACCTTAAGGAAGGTGTCCGTTAGGTACGACAATGAGCGAAGCGAGCCGGAGTGTTAGGTTAGCACTGCGACCTTGCAGCTCCGATTTGTACGGCAAATAATTATTATGGCATTTTAAATTTATAGCATACAATTATATAATGTATGGCAAACGTATCGTTATAGCACTTAACAATTATGTCAACTGAAATTATGCCAAATGATCATTAATGCTAATGATACTTTATGCCATATGAAATTATGTCAAATGAAATTCGGACAAACGATAGGGATAGTGTAACGACACTTTATATGTTAAAACCCATAAAGCCGTTTAAGCTGCGGAGCGTGCCAAAGAAACAGACAAACATACATATATACCTGACGCAGGGCTAAAACAAGACCGTTTTCCTGTATTTTTTAAACACAAACTTCTATCACAACGTATTAAGAACTTGTAATCCAACGGATGTACCAATTGGTCGTGCACATTATAATATAACCATGATACCGCAGTTTTGGGATGCATTCTGGACTTCCCCACCGGCGAAGAGACGGGATGACGTTTTTACGTAAACATAAAAATATGTGTCATACAGCAAGAAACGTACAAAATCTGTCAAGTACGATATAGATTGACGCAGTTGGAACTCGTTAATTTGTATTAGAAATATCGAGCAGAGGGCCAACTAGACCTTCGAACCAAGCAAAGATTTGTTGTGAGATTGTTTGAAGTCAGAGATCAACCGTCGCACTTTTTATATCTTACTGTGTCGAAACATATATATATACAGGAAATATATATACATATATATTTATATATATATATATTGTCAACGTTAATTATAACATACAATACAAAACACTTTATTTTCCATCACACAAAAACCTTACAGAGAAAGAGTATACAATTCAAAATAGCACAAACAACAGTGTTCGCATTGTTGTGTTCCGGTGTGGGGATAAGACAACCGGTGAAATTACTAGCGTAGAGGCATTCCATCTTAGTCCTCAGGGTTGGCAAGGCATTTGAGGTCTTAGCATTATAGTGTTGAGAATTCAAATGTCTATGGGTCTCAGATTCACAGGTGGCCTGAGTGCTCGTGTGCCTTCTCCTTAACATAAATAAAGCAAGAATAAGTGGTGGTAGGACCCTGTGCAGGGTCCGTCCGGATCGCTACCACCATCTTATCCATTAACCACCCGCCAAGCAGCAGTGTTCGCATTGTTGTGCTCCGGTGTGGGAATAACACAACCGGTGAAATTACTAGCATAGAGGCATTCCATCTTAGTCCTCAGGGTTAGCAACGCATTTGAGGTCTTAGGATTATAGTCTTGAGAATTCAAATGTCTATGGGTCTCAGATTCCACTTACCATCAGGTGGCCTGAGTGCTCGTGTGCCTTCTCCTAAACATAAAAAAGGTGGTCTTATCGCTGATTTTTCGTCGTTATAGTTCTTATCTACTGGGCAGTAATGGCGGCAGAGTTAGGCCGCTTCCAGACTTGTCTGTATGCTTGCAGTAAAACACGGATTCGGCAAGGGTTGCTAGGCAACCAGTGGCATCTACCAATCAATGCGCAGCGTTTAGGTACGCCGCCTGAACGTTTTACTGGGCCTCTATTCAACTGCGTTATAACGATATCGTGTTTGACGTGTTTTAGAATCGTTTATGTCACAGTCGCCGTTATTGTAAATGACATAAGAGTTATGAAAACGTTCACAATACGGAAACAGGGCAAATACGATATCGTTATTACCGATTTTTACCAGCTCTACAGATTCCCAATTCTACAGATTCTCAGCTCTCCAGATTCCCAATTCTACAGATTACCAGCTCTACAGATTCCCAATTCTACAGATTCTCAGCTCTACAGATTCCCTATTCTACAGATTCCCAATTCTACAGATTCCCAATTCTACAGATTCCCAATTCTACAGATTACTGTATGCTATAGGGTCGATCGAGCTCCGCCTGGCGGAGCTCCTATTTCTGGATTGTTTTGACAAGTCAGGAAGCGGCCTTAGAAAGCGACTACACCGGAGCTTAACGGTGCGTAAATTACGGTCCTTCAAACTGACGCCATGTGATTAGTATGACCCATTCTTTTGTTTACGCAACGTCACCGTATTTTATGCGCCGGTGTGGTCGCTCCCTAAAGCAACAATACCATAACATCTCAAAGCTATATGGCTTTCCAGAGCGCAGCCTGTGGACTAGTAATGCATTCCCAGTGCCAAAGGTATAAATAAAATGATGCTTTCATGATACTTTCAACTAGTAATTATAGATATTCTAAGAGCGTCGGTGGCCTAATGGCTTAAGGGACTCGTGATCGTAAGGTACCGAGTTCCCCCGCGGTCACCATGTACTTATTGGTTAGGGTGATAAATAAGAGATTGTTTTATAAATGAAAATAAATCATTTATTACATTATTTACTAAGAGACGTGTTCTCAACAAAACTGTGCGATCGATATGGGGTGACCCGGAAAACTAACTGTTAGCAAACATGTTGCTTTTAAAGAATCCCTTATAAAACAGGGAACACTTGAGACTGTAAATTATTCTCCATATGTGTGAAAGAGATCGTCTAGCTAACTACTAGTTTGAGTAGGGCGGATTTATTTATGTGAATTCCAAAAGTACCATTGAGTTTTTTCTAACTTAAGTACATGACCCGATGATCTTACGGTGAAGGAAAAACATCGTGAGGAAACCTGCACATTCGAACAGCAGGTTGATTGCACGAATGATCCTAAAGGGGTCGACGTGTATCCGAAAGGGCCCATCTATAATATAAGTGTGCGTGTGTGTGCTGTTTGTTTCTATTTTACTCTGCAATGGCTGGACAGATTTGGATGAAGTTTGGAATGGATACAGCCTTATAGCCTGAATAAACACATAAGCTACTTTTTATCACGAAGTTTTTTAAAGTTTCCGAGGGAACAACGATAATCTAAATGTATGCGGTCGAAGTCGCGGGCAGAAGCAAGTTCACTATAATGTATAGATACACTGTCGTATCTTCAATTTGATATCGTCACTAGTTTGAAAAAACCTTGTATCTCATATTTCATGATGCATGATTTTAAACTTTAACGTGAAGAGAAATAAGATTAAAATCATACATCACGAAATATGAGATACGATGTTTTTCAAAGTAGTGACGATATACTTCCTTATGCTCGTGATCCTACATGTTTGCGAGTAGCAAATTTCATCGTATCAGCTGACAAACTATTTGGAAGGCACTCCCTAATGGGTACATACTGATACCTAGTATTTTAACCTTATAATAGCTGTTGCCCGCGACTCCATCTGGGTAAAAAGTACCCTATGTCCTTCCTCGGGGCTTAAGCTACCTCCATACCAAATTTCAACGAAATCGGTTCAGCGGTTTAGCCGTGAAAGCGTAACAGAGAGACAAACGACGTGAGGTGGCAGCAGGCAGGTGAGTCGCGTGAACGCACAGAAGTGCTGCCTAATTGAGAAGGCACTCGTTAAAATGTGTTTTGTATGCTCCAACGGGACTTCTTAAACTTGCCGAATAAAACTTCGCCTTTGAGATCGACGCAGCGCTGTGTTGAGAGAATCACCCCCCTGATGGTAAGTGGGATCTGTGACCCATACACATTTGCATTCGAAAGAATAAAGCAAGAATAAGTGGTGGTAGGACCCTGTGCAGGGTCCGTCCGGATCGCTACCACCATCTTATCCATTAACCACCCGCCAAGCAACAGTGTTCGCATTGTTGTACTCCGGTGTGGGGATAAGACAACCGGTGAAATTACTAGCAAAGAGGCATTCCATCTTAGTCCTCAGGGTTGACAACGCATTTGAGGTCTTAGGATTATAGACTTGAGATTTCAAATGTCTATTGGTCTCAGATTCCACTTATTACCATCAGGTGGCCTGAGTGCTAGTGTGCCTTCTACTAAGAATATATATAAATAAAACTATCAGTGTTAAAATAACCATTTCCACCGAAGATGCGCGAGGGAATTCTAAATGTTCATTTCAATGCAAATTTAAATTCTCGCCTCGACTTTTAGAAGCACCTTTAGATGGTGGTAGCGACCCGACCCGACCCTGCACAAGGTCCTGCCACCACTGAAACAGTGTTACTTTCGCATTTATAATATTATCAAAATCAAAATGTTTATTCAGTAAATAGGCCCCCATGGGGATCTTTTACACGTCGGCAATATGAAGTGAATTTACTAGCGCTTCAGATAAGACCTTCATTGCGGAGAAGGAGCGCCCAGAAACTCCAGCAGAAGGTTATTTTTTGAAAAATAAAGTACAGTAATACTAAAAAGTAAGTTACATTACAAGTACTTAATAAAGTAATAATTAGTATCCATAGATACCGTAAGTACACCGCGCGCGATTCAATTAAAACGATGTAATAAACATTTATACGTACAGTCAAAAGCAACACAATTATAAATACATAACATCACTCCTTCATTCCCAGAGTGGGGTAGGCAGAGCTACAGAAATACCAACAACTCTAAAAATACTTGTTAATAATACTAAAACCACATTTTGCACAATCAGGCTAAGAAGTTTACAGGTTGCAAGCCCATCGCCTAACAGTATAACTACAAGCCCTTATTCCCTTAGTCGCCGCTTAGGACATCCACGGGAAGACATGGAGTGGCTCTATTCTAACCCAGCAACCATATAAGTGTCATTAATCAAGAGGGTAAAATTATAGTAGGTCCCAATTGAGAATGTACAGAGATAGATAAATCTTATAAAATAAACACCTGTGTGTATAGTTTTCGGGCCTAAGATCTAAACTAAAACATGATAAATATCTAGTCTATGGTTCTAAAGTGCAACGAACGTTACGAGTCACGACCGAATGACAAAATGGCGACATTTAACTGTACTTCGGTTCAGGTCACGCCCGCCAGTCGAGGTTAATTTCATTTTAGACCTGGCTGTTTAGTCTTCGCCTAATTCGAGAGGAAGAAACTGAAATGTCACTTTTAAGGTAGACGTCAAAAGTTTTGCCAGATTCGCGCGCTTTGGAATTTTCTTTTTTTTAAGATGGTCCATGTAGCTAAAAACATACATTATATTAATATTTTACTCTACTGTAAATAGTACGCAATGCTGTGGCGGATATTTCAGTTCTAATCGTTAATTTATAAGATTTTATAGTTCAGACTTAGTAATAAAATACCGAGTATCCCACGCAACGTTTAATGCGTTATTAATTATTTATTAATAGAATTGCATCAGCTCTCGGCAAACCGCATCATAAACCGTGCTCCTAAGCATCCTCTTTCATATCATTCGTCTGCAAAAACTTAGCTAAAAACATTTGCAAACATTAAAGAGAAAAAAAAAGAAGTTAGTTTTTTGTCATGGAAACATATTAGCAGAAGATTTCAATTATGGTTATTCCCTCAGGAACTTTCAATTTTCTGGAATAAAAAGTAGCCTATGTGTTAATCCACGGCATAAGCTATCAGCATTTCAAATTGCATCCAAATCTGTCCAGCTACTGCAGTGTGAAAGAGTAACAAACTAACAAACACATACAAACTATCGCATTAATAATGTAACGAGGAAGTGGGATATATTGCTTTGTATATCCTATCGCATATCCAATGTTTTGTTTCCCAACTTTTTCATTTGTCCGAAAATTCACACCTACCTACCTACTTACTACTACTACCACTTAATGGCGGCACCTCACTATAACCGAACTAGACCGCCTATTGACTCACTTAGTAACTTTATATTTGTATTTTACATTTCATGCTGTATTTGTATGTGGTGTTCAATAAAGAATATTTGTATTGCGTCTCCCTCTATCGACTTACTAACAATAAGTAAATGAGATGTAACCAAACATTAGACAGATAACATCAAAATGACCATGTCGGCATGAAGTCAGTGTGCATAACACTTTATTGTGCAAAAGAAAAACAAACAAAAATGTGCACAGACGAATTCATCGCTTTACGGGACCTCTATAAAAGCCCTTCAGAGATTGGGAAAGTGAAAGGTGTGCATTGGGCAAGTTTACAAATAAACAAAATGAAAAGTGAAGTTTTTAAATTAGAAGTCTGCAAGTTTAAAGTTGTTCACCTCGTTGCATGACTGCCTCAATGCACAGCCGACCAATTTGATTACTAGACCATCAAAATCTTTCTCTAAGTGACAATCAATAAAACCGTAAGAGTTCTACGATATAGCTGGGGCAATAACTGGTCATGCATTATTTAACAAACACACACTCTAGTATCCGTGTGGTTGCCGGGTTAGAATAGTGCCACTCCATATCTTCCCGTGGATGTCGTAAGAGGGACTAAGCGAATAAGGGCTTGTAGTATTGTTAGGCGATGGGCTTGCAACCTGTCACTAATACACTAGTAAACTTCTTGGCCTGATTGTGCAATATGTGGTTACAGAATTATCAACAAGTATTTTTAGAGTTGTTGGTATTTCTGTAGCTCTGCCTACCCCCTGCCTACTGCTCTGCCACTCGGGGAATGGAGGCGTGACGTTATGTATGATACATACTCTAGGTGTTACAGACAGCCCCCTCTGCAGAGTCTGTATGATGGCAGAGGAAACTGCTGCCCACGTCATCAAAGAACAACAAAACGATAATAATATGTCAAACGCAATATGTTTTTCTTGAGTACAATACAGACAGAGCCCCAGATGTTTAATGTAATGTTGTCTAATTATTATAATTCTAACATTATACAGCGTTGTTTACCGATATAAAGGGTAATTTTTTTATCAGTGCACAAAATTTAACATGTGATTTTAAAACGAGTTCAAAAAAAAAAATTTTTTTTGTTCCAAATTATCTCTCTTTTACTTTCTCGTGTGGACACAAAGTCACACTAGAAATGATGACGTGGGTTGTGAAGCTGTAGGTATGCGATACACTGTATTGACATTCGAAATTTGAAATTTCATGTACAGCTTATCAGACAACAAGCCCCCCCCCTACTGATATTCTAAATTTTAAATTTCATTAATTAACTTTTACAACACTCCCCTCTCCTCGCACCCCTGCATTAGAGGGTCCATGAATATCGTTAAGTTATTGGAATCATTGAATCGGCAATATCTCTAATATTTTTTAAGCTAGAGTAAAAATAACACAACATGTGTATTGATTAACAATAGCGAAGCAGATATTAAATTTTGTGCACCTATTAAAAAATTACCCGGTATATTTGCATGATTTATGCGGCTCCAGCGATTAATCCCGATATAACGCGATCTCGTTACGAGATATGATTTAATAAGTGGGAAAGTTACACGTTTTAGAATAATGAGATCGCTCGGAGAAACACTTGTGCTTTCGATGTTCATTCTGTGCATACATGGCATAACACGGGCCTGGGCCTGATTCTACTGCGTCATAACGATATCGCGTTTGACGTGTTTTAGAATCGTTTATGCGACAGTCGCCATTATTAGTAAATGAAATAAGAGTTATCAAAACGCAGACAATACAGAAACACGACAAAGAGAATATCGTTATTACCGTGTAGAATCCCAGCCCTACCTTACCTTTGACACGTGTCAACGTACGTTATCCATCGCCTGTCACTAAATTCACTGATGCACTGGGAAACATCTTAGCCTACTTGTGCTTAATGTTAACTACATTATCAATAAGACTCTAATTGGGCGGTTTTCAAAAAAAAGTGTACATTAAACAAAAATTAAGAAACCAACTTTTCCGTTCCGTCACGAAAATTGACGTATCTAAATGTACCTACGGCAAATTTTGGAAAAACGAAATGGAAAAGTTAAATTTTCTTAATTTTTGTCCTTAGCGATGTACACATTTTTTGAAAAACGCCACTTTAGAGTTGTTGGTATTTCTGCTATGCCTATACCCCACTCTGGGAATGAAGGCGTGATGCTATGTATGTATGTTATCCATCGATATAAAATACATGTTATCGTATTGTTTTTAACCTTTTCAACGCCATTGACGGATATTTCAGTGATGGTCGACAGCGCAAAATAAACATTCGCTGTGGTTTTTTATTCGACATAGCGTTGAAAAGGTTAACTGAGCCGCCATTACAGTCAAGTAAATAAGAGCTATCGTAACGTTGACAATAGACATTGTCAACGCAAAAAAGCAAAAAAGCAGTATCTCAGATTTAATGGCCAGAGCAGATTCAATCCTAAACCGTTAGTAATAAGGTGCATTTTATGTTAGCAGGGCAGTATCGTATCTTGAAGGCAATATGGTATTATCCAGTAGAATAGAGGTCCTAATGTTAAGTGGGAACTGTGATCTGATAATATGCAGGGTGAACAAAACCGGCCATGTACGATTATATTTTAATTTAATTATTTATTTTTAACTAGCGACCCGCCCTCGCTTCGCTCCTGATTAAAGTATTATATATATAAACATTCCTCTTCAATCACTCTATCTATTAAAAAAAACCGCATCAAAATCCGTTGCGTAGTTTTAAAGATTTAAGCATACATAGGATATAGGGACAGAAAAAGCGAAGTGAATAACTAAATACAAACAAAAGAGATAACAATTATAAAATAGTCAAAAATATATCAGGGTTGTTCAAAGGCGATCTTGTCCCTTTAAGGGATCTCTTCCAGTTAACCTTTGTTTTGTATACTTAGGCCTAATTATATTTCTTTATTTTAAACGTCGTTGATTACACCTCTTGTGTAGTGACGTATCTAATATTCCTACACTAACCGATGGTTATCCGTGGGAGCATATTTCTATAGTGTGAACTCAGGGACAATCGCCGGTTCGTGTCCCACCACTAAACTAAATTAAAGTTGTCTAAGGGAGTTGGCTTCGGCTCCATGTACGCCTTCCAAAGGTCCGGGACTTCCATAGTCCCGTGTTTGGTAGAGACATTCAAATAATAACTAATAAAATATCGTAGGTACAATATTTTTTGGTAGATGACGCGTATTTGGTAATGCTTACAACGCTAGCGGTGCCTAGTTCGATTCCCGGTAAGGGCAAATTCGTATGATGAGCAAGAGTAATTGTTCCAGAGTGTTAAATATTATTTTGTGAATTTAAGTATCTATACATTTCTTCATACAAGTATATTTATCGTTTTCTAGTACCAATAGTTACAAGCCTAGAGTTTGGATCTACGATTACGTGTGAGATGGTCTTCTGATATTTTAGCGATATATTAAATTAGGTTATGTACAAATTTCTCCAATTGCAACTAAATTAGCAGCCATTCTTTTTATACACAGACAGTTAATAAATAATATTATGGCCGTGTTTATCGGTGAGGATAAAACGTCTGTCACTTTCTGACCAGTTATAGGTGCGAGAGTGACGATGAGCGACCACAATACGGACCCAATCAAATCTGACCTTGTATTGATCACCGATGATCACCACCCGATTATCGATCATGACACTTTAAGGACAAACACACACATACGGCTATGAATGCTATTATCACTTCACATCGCATATTAAGCGTGAAACAAACGTGATTGATTTATAATGTCATGATAACCTTACAATAAATGGATATAGTTAACAATTAATTACATACATAAGGTATGGTCGGAATAGGATTTTTTATAATACAAGAATAAATTCTAGTCCAAGTAGATATAACCTGGGCAAGACGAAATTGTAAAAACAAACCGCATTGAGAACCTTTTTTATCTGTAATTGGCAACATTATATATTTTTCAACGGCGTCTTTGTAACGATAAAGGAGAACTTGACGATATTCTAGTTAGAGATCACCTATTTTCTGAGCTTATACAATAATGTACAATATTTTTAAATAGCAAAACCGTTTGAACCTAATTCGTATTATAAAAACCCACCCGTATAATTGATTAAAGTGCCATCTAGTGGCGCTCCGCGCAAGCCCCAGACGAGTTCAAGTATCTATTTTCACCTTTTTCCACTTTCATAACAAGTTAATGTGCCTAACGAGTACGCATGCGTTATTAATGTACACTAATAACGTAAAATAAGCGGTTGTAAACGGTATAACTACTGACTAGGTTCTAGTAAAGCGCGAGAAACTTCAGCCTCATATTGCACCCGTATTCCGGTGACTTTGGTCGTAGTATAAATAGAAAAGTAGCTAATCTCCTGCCCTTTATGAGTTCCTGGTACCCATTACCGTTTGGGCGCTAGGGTTTCCTATATAACGATTTCGTCGTCGATCCGCATCGCTCGATACTTAGTACGCACGCAACTAAACACGGCGAAACGGCGCATTCCTGATTGGAACCGGCTTGGTCCGTCCTGTTGAGCTTGCTGGCGTGCACACATGCAAGCTGCGATATACCTTTGCTTGAAGATGAACTACTGTTATTTTATAAGCTTTTTAACGTACCTATGTATTGCAAGGAAGAATTGAACCGCTTCCCGGGAGCCGATACAGCTGAAATTTGGTATACCTGTGTAACCTCGATGACAGTACAATAATATGACACTCTATCAAGCTGGTCATAGTATAAATAGGTCTGATGATGGAGTCGGAATTTGTCGAAAGGATCTCCGCTATACTTAACGTTGACACATACATATTTAGGACTCACTAGGTAGGTCATGATAAGCAGTTAATTACATGAAAAGCTTGTCTTAGAAATATAATTTTTGTCAGACATTTATTTCTACTATTCTTTGATTGTCGTACGGATTTCCTTATATAATATGATTCGATCACGTACAGAAATGCCGAGCGTAACCCTCTCCATTGCCCTTTGAACTGACATAGCCCTAAGAATTGCAAGACTTAAGTGGCAGTGGGCGGGGCACATCGCTCGCAACAGACAGCCGATGGGTTGAAGAGTTCTCCAGTGGCATCCACGTAGGTACTGGAAGACGCAGCGTACTGCGTGGTAGATCTCCAACAAGGTGGACCGACAATGTGGCTATGGCTGCCAGAAATTGGTGGGTCCCGTGCAAGCGGCGCAGAAGCGGTCCTTGTGGCAAACCTTCGAGGAGGCCTATGTGCAGCAGTTGACTTCAGTCGATATGAAGTATATAAGTATGACGTCACTGGCACCAGTCTATCTGAGACCATGGCCGATGTAAGGGAGCGACCACACCGTAGCTTAACGGTGCGTAAATTACGGTCCGATAAAAATGACGCCACGTATTTAGTATGATTTATTATTTTATTTACGCAACGTCACCGTATTTAACGCGTCGGAATAAAATAATATAAAAATGAAATTATTAATTAGCGGTCTTAAGACCCGTTTAATATAACTAATAGAAAAAATGTTATAATTACGGGTAGGGATATTTTTTTATGGCGTGGGGAAGGCATATGCCATAAATAAAACGGTTTCCCTATGACTGCCTTTATTTATGTTAAGGAGAAGGCACACGAGCACTCAGGCCACCTGAGAATCTGAGACCCATAGACATTTGAATTCTCAACACTATAATGCTAAGACCTCAAATGCGTTGCCAACCCTGAGGACTAAGATGGAATGCCTCTATGCTAGTAATTTCATCAGTTGTCTTATCCCCACACCGGAACACAACAATGCGAACACTGTTGCTTGGCGGGTGGTTAATGGATAAGATGGTGGTAGCGATCCGGTAGGACCCTGCACAGGGTCCTACCACCACTAAAACCGTGCCTATTCGTCATTTGTTCTAATGCATCGTTTTATAATTTTTGTTCATCCCAAAGCCATTTTCGCCTGTATTTTAAAAGTTTTCACGGTTGTTATAATATAATCCTAAAAACTCAGTGGAAGACAAACGATGCGTTAGGGCAAACATTAGGAATTCCAAGGGGCACCCAACACAAACGCATTTTAATTAATTACTTGCTCAATAAACCAGATTCTATTTCTACCCTCCATCAGTAACAATAAAACCACTTATACATTAAATTCTCAAAGAGACGTCCCTTTTTCTGATGTAACGTGCGTGCTGTCCCTCACCAACTGTACTTGTGCGAGGAGGAAAGATATTTGTTTACATTACTCAACGCTTTCCGGTACGCCGTAACTGTTACGAAACCAATCCGGAAGGCGTTACTGAGAAAATAGTTCAACTGCGTTACTTGAAGCAATCGCTGGGTTAATTGACGAGCTCCGCACTGCAGATATTTCTAGGGTTCCGTATCCAAAGAGTGCCGACGGGACCCTATTAGGCTCCACTGTCCATCTGTCACGGCTTCTTTTGAACCGTAATAACAACTACACTTGAAATTTTCATACTGTATCTAAGTCTAAGCCCGACATTACAACAAATAATAGTAATAAATAGCGACCCGCCCTCACTTCGCTTCTGTTTATGATTGTTTTTTGTAACACCTATACATAAAAACCCCTTCCGTCAAAATTAACTAACTGACGGTGAAAACCACACCAAAATCTGTTACGAGGAGTTTGGAAAGCGACTTCGTTTTATACCAACTATGTAAAAAAAGATGAAAAATAATTAATTATAAGGAAACTAGATTTTTAACGTTTTTGGCTCGATCTTAATATTGCGCGGTGGTACGTAACTCTCGGCTTGGTTTTTTATATCTTACATTTCACTGTAGCCAGCTATTCGTCCGCGTCAAAAGCTTTCTCGGAACTGTTAAATTTTTCGAGATGAAAAGTATGTACTCTTTGGGCTATAACCAAACCAACTTCTTGTTGTTGTTCTCCAAATGTTACTCGTACATCGTGTGGTTGAGGCGTTGAGGCATAAAGACTGAACAAACAAACACTGACACATCTTCGCACACCGCTCCGCTCCCTCGCACAGCTCTGGTGGAAGCGCCGAACCGATATCGATGAAATTTTGGATATAGCTTGAGTCCTGTGGAAGGACATAGTGCCTTCTACCCGCGAGTAGCTATAAACGATTTCTACGCGGAGTTTAAGGGTCTCCCCACACCTATCTATGCGGAATCGGCGTTAGCTGATCAAAAACTCTTTATGTCTACGCAATAAGAGCGAAAAGACGTCGAATCAGCTCGGCAGACGTCGGAAGGCGACGGCGGAGCCGATCAACGTCTTTTAAATGACCCAAAAATTAATAAGTACCAGTAAACCAGAATTAGCGTTCTTGATTAACGTTATCGTGTATTAAAGAGAGGCTCGTTCGATACCCGGATCAGCCCGCATACATGACATCACCACGGTAATAAGAAACAAACACATGCGCACATTTATTACGACTTGAGTAACACCTAGTGTTAATAACCTTTCCTATGATCCAAAATGTCGGTTCGGTAAAAACAACAATGCTGGAACTCATTTCCAGTCATCCTTGTGCCGTGTGGTTGCCGGGTTGGAATAGTGACACTCCATGTCTTCCCGTGGATGTCGTAAGAGGCGACTAAGGGAATAAGGGCTTGAAGTACTGTTAGGCGATGGGCTTGCAACCTGTCACTAATACACTAACAAAATGTGGTTTCAGAATTATAAACAAGTCTTTTTAGAGTTGTTGGTGTTTCTGTAGCTCTGCCTACCCCACTCTGGGAATGAATGCGTGATGTTATGCATGTATGTAAATACGCAACTTACTGACTAACAGGCAAAATACTTTTTAAATATCTTTCTTACAAAAGAAGCGGGCGTAATTAATTTATTAAATGTCTCTGAATACAGCGGTAAGGGTATTAAAGTTACAGTCCTAAAAACTCTCAATGGTGATTTAAACTGGTGAGCAATATATTATAGTAGTAACATTTCAGTGTGTACGTATACATACATATTGAAGTTGTTTAGAGATTTCGTCGACATAACGGCTCAGCTAAATTACCTTACTCTGTCTTACGTATTAAGAGCGTACGGGGCAACAAGAGGCCACATTTGCTGGGTGTGTTTCCTATGTGTCTGTTCTTTGGATATACCTATATTCTATATAGTGAAAATGAAGCGCTGTATGTGTTGGTAATCGCAAATCTCGAGAGCAGCTGAACCGATTTCGCAAAAAAAAATTTTATTGTGTTTATTACTGAGGAGAAGGTTCGAAAAAACTGAAAAATACACCGGGAAAGTCAGAAAAATGCAGCGGGGACAAGCGGGGGTCCGCTAATATTACATAAATACAATAAATCAGGCCTGTTTCCCCAGAGGGGTAGGCAGAGACCACTTCTTTCCACCTGCTACGAACCTGAAAAATCTCTTCATCGGTTTCAGGTACTTAAGATTTGGCTTGAGCATTTTGCAGACTTATGATTGAAGATTAGGTATCTATCTATTATTTTATCGAAACGCCATCCATCAAACGTACCATTACGCAAAATTTTCGTTTCATCGAAAGACATTTCTGGCAGCATGAGTGATTTGTTTAGTCACTAGTCTTAGCTAACCTAACCTACGTAATTAATGTTTAAGATAATCTGAAACTATCATGGTTTTAGCAGAAAATTGTGTTCGATGAAATGAAATTGCCCGTCACCGGTCACTACTTTGATAAAACCGCGTATCTCATATTTTGTGACGCACGATTTTAAAGTTAAAGTTAAAAAGAAATAAGTTTAAAATCGTACATCACGAAATATGAGATACGAGGTTTTTTCAAAGTAGTGACGAATGATGCGGGTTCTCACGGGAGGATGTTGCGTGTGAGAAATCTCACTAAACCGAAGCGAAGTGAGGGCGGGTCGATAATATTTCATAAATAATTAAGAGACGACATATTACTCTCGATCTCATCGTCGAGTTACCAGAATGACACGGCAGCCATGTTCAACAAAAGATAAGGTGTTCCCACACGTGTTTATCAAAAGAATCGACTAGGTATTAAAATTCTCGTAATCGATAAATTAGTCTATGGATATCGATCGATTTCTCCATCTTACCAAATCAAAAACAATAGTTACCATTTTCAGTCAGTTTTGCAACGTTTTCCTGCTCAACGATAGATACGCATAATATTTTTATTTTAAATTCATCACTACATAGTATAAAACAAAGTCGCTTCCCGCTGTCTGTCCCTATGAATGCTTAAATCTTTAAAACTACGCAACGGATTTTGATGCGGTTTTTTTTAATAGATAGAGTGATTGAAGAGGAAGGTTTATATGTATAATACTTTAATCCGGAGCGAAGCGAGGGCGGGTCGCTAGTTGTTTTATATAAAGCTAGGTTAAGTATTATCATTGTCATGTAAATACCTATATACCTACAAGAAGAAACTGACTTGAGTGACTAACTGACGTACTAACGCACAGGCCAAACCGCTGGCTCTGGATTCCGAATTTGGCACGTAGGTTCCTTATGAGGTCTAAGGATGCACAAAGAAAGGATTTTTGGAAATTCATCCCCTAAGGGGGTGAATCCGGTCAAAACTTTGTACTTAATCGGGAAACAAGACCGCTGGACTCAAAAATGGTAATTTGCAGGGAAATTCCTTTGGATATCCTATGATGCACTAGAGATTTTTGGAAATTCTTCTCATGGGGGACAAAGTTGCGGACGACCTCTCTATAAGCAATCTTTAAAAAAACACTGACTGTTGAGTTTCTAGCGGCATTTTCTCTCAGCAGTAGGTCCTCTTGGGAGCGCAAATTATTGGTCTACATACATAAATCACGCCTGTTTCCCAGAGGGGTAGGCAGAGACCACTTCTTTCCACCTGCTACGATCCTGACAAATCTCTTTTGCTTCTTCCACATTCATACGAGTCATGCATGCACGTCGGTTTCGGGTACTTAAGATTCGGCCTTTTTCCAGTATTTCCCCGATTTTATTAAAAGAAAGTATGCCTAGGGCGGCCCCGACGCTTCCACTTACTATCGCGCTGTATATTTCTTTCGTCAATCGTTTTTCGTCCATCCTTTCCAAATGACCAAATCATCGAAGCTGCCCTTTTCAATCTTAGTCACTACATCTTCTTTCAGACCACACTTCTCTCTGATGTTTTCATTCCTTACTCTATCAAATAGTTTCACACCACACATACTTATTACTCAATAAACATCTTTTAACCTTTTTTACATTTAGTAAAGGTTCTGCTGGTTCAAATGTATGCATAGAGAGAGAAGGCAAACGAGCACACAGGCCACCTGCGGGACAAGATTTTGAGATGGGCTAGCCTATAGGGATAGCGGATTTTGTTCCACCAGTTCAAACAAAATCGGCCTTGAAAAAACGTATAGGTCGGTAGGTACGCGGAGTGAGATAGAAAGTAGAGATGAGGTCTTCTTTATATGTATTTTGGAGTAAATGCTTCTTTTACACGTATTATTTTTTCATGTCCCAGATTTGTAAATGAACCAAAAACACAAAAACGTATAAGAGTCATGCCGGCACTTCCCTTAGCAGTATTTGCCAAATACTGGTCTCATCTCTTACATTTATCTAGGTACAATAGCTACCTACCTATTTGATAAATAAATAATGCAAAAAATAGCTCAAGTAATAAGGGACTACTACCTGTTGATGACACTAGGACAGATCTACCTAGTCTATAATATAAAAATGAATCGCAAAATGTGTTGGTAAGCGCATAACTCAACAACGCCTGGACCAATTTTACCAATTCTTTTTTTAAATGTTCGTTGAAGTCCAAGGATGGTTTTTACGGCGAGAAAAAATCGAATAATTTCCGGGAAAGTCAGAAGTTTGCAGCGGGCGAAACCGCTGGCGGGCCGCTAGTCTATAATATAAAAATGAATCGCAAAATGTGTTGGTAAGCGCATAACTCAACAACGCCTGGACCAATTTAGCAATTCTTTTTTTTAAATGATCGTCGAAGTCCAAGGATGGTTTTTGCGACATCGCCATCGAGGACACTCCATAAGTTGTACCTACCTATACACCAGTTTTTTTGCAGTTAAGGCTAAGGCACATTTATAGAGCCCACACATATGTTGGCAAAAAAACGGCCAAAGTAGGTAGTTCTGTCATGAGGCTTTATAATGGGGCCAAAAAACAAAAATTTGCCATTGCCCGGTAAGCAAATATAAAACAGCTTTTAAACAACACACAAATATCGCGTTATAAAACCGGTTCGGAAATTTCTATGTCAATAAATAACCATGAGTCAAACACGACATAATCCTTTCTTTGGGTACCTTTGTGCTTTAAGTACCTAGGTAGTTTATTGTTAAGAACTTGTTTTTTTTTCTAAATTAGTTCATTTGTATTTAAGTTGTTGCAAACACTTATGTGAATGCCAAGTACTACTTACATAGAGGATAAAACCATAGATTTGATGCGCAAATCGAAAATTCCTTTCGGTGCTCCACCCGACCGCGCACCTAATGACTCAGTTTCTTTGAATATAAAACCCTAAGAGAAAGCGTCGACAACATAGGTCCACTTACCTGGTTCGAACGACACTCGATTTCACTCCAAACGACCAAAAACCACTCAAAAAACTTGCTAAATTCACTCAAAACTCAAAACAATGCTCACTTATTTTACCTGCAAAAGAAAAGTTGACTTTATATAACTGTGTACTTCCTATAAACTGGTTTTGCTCCGGGTTTTTACTTTTTAAATTCGTTTTTAACTCACTGGTTGTTAGTTTGACGTTGAAATTGCTTTGTCATCTGCGTGATTGTTTTTTTGGGCCTTGAATAGTTGGCGTGTGAATAAAATGATTGAGTTTTCGAACGGCGAGCGTGCGGTTACTAAGGGAACCCGCGTCAGACTACCTGGTCGGTAAGCAATGTTGCCAGGCTTAAGAAAAGGCTGTACCAATTACCAACACAACGTACGCTAACTTAAACACTTTTTTTCAACCATGCTGTTAACTCAAGCTGTTTAAGTCGAGATTTGTATAACTATGCTTTTTAATCGGCAAACTTAACTTTGTTTATAAGTTTAATCGTGATAAAATTACAAAGGAGGATTTATCGCTGAATAGAAGAAAAGGAAGTAATTGTATGAGATTTGTTTGAAAAAAAGTCGATGATTTCACACGTTTGTCCGTCTTTACCTAGTGTTTAAGCGTTGATAGGTAAGACAATGTTCAAGGCTTGCCTACTTAGTTGCCGCATTTGATTCTAGTTCTTACCTCACTATTATTCTCGAGTCCAGACAAAGAAACATTTGGTAACTTGCTAATTATTTAAATAACAACGGCCATTGAGGAGATACAAGGCAATGCGTTAAAATTTAACCGACATACGCATTGCCTCTTAGCAACTTTGTTATGAAACTCGGTGCTTTATATCTATTGAGACTATTGAGACAGACCATAAATTAATAATTTATGTATGTAAAAACTGGCGTGCAAAAAACTATTACTCCGCCAATGTACAATCGACTTTAATTGAAAGAGACCTTGGTGCTTAGAAGTTAGAAGATATTTAAATCATAAGGCTTAATAGGTACATATGCTTTATTTGTATCGTGTCTATGATCGAATTTCAAAACAAAAGCGAGTTCGTCGACCACAAACTTAAATACGACTCGCTACGTGTCGTCACCATACGATATCGATCGATCGGGGGTCGATTTTTGCTTTTTTTTTTTAGTTTAATAGAAGCATTCCATCATAATCCTCATAGTTAGCAACGCATTTGCGGACTTTAGGATTGCAGTCGTCAGATTGTGGTCTTGAGAATTCAAATGGCTATGCGTCACAGACCTTATTTACCATTAGGTAGCCTGTGTGTTCGTTCGCCTTCTCCAAGTCATTAAAAAGTATTTATGTATGTAACTTTATTGTTCTAAAGACTGAAAAATAAATACAATATTCACAGAATAGGAACGTACAAAGGCGAACTTATCCTTTTAAGGGATCTCTTGCAGGCTTTGCAGCTAACCTTTGAAAAAAAAAACAGCAAAAAGTAGTAACGAGTAGACATGAGTACAAAACAAAGTTTACAGTAACTGTATGAACTAAATTTAAGACCTAAATCATCGTTTTCCTTTAGTTAAAAAAATAACACATGGTTCAGGACTTTCAGGTATTCAACTCACCAGCGTGCATACGTTAGCGGATTGAAAGCCAAATAACTCAAAGTCTGCAAAATTGACCCTAGTGAGAGTTCTCAGTCTTTAGTGTTAAACAGCGGCAATTCTGGTACAATGGTATGTATGTATGTATGTATGTAAACACTTTATTGTACAAAAAAAAAACCAAAACAATACAAAAAATAAAAATAAAAAGATGTACAAAGGCGAACTTATCCCTTTAAGGGATCTCTTCCAGCTAACCCTTGAGAGATTGAGAAAAGTGAAAGGTTGTGCATCGAGTAAACAGGTGTACAAATTTATTTAGAGCACCGAAAAAACAAAAACTAACCAAAAAGACTATAAAAACAAAAAAAAAGAACCATAGAATAAAAACAATACTAATACATTCAAATACTTACATAAATAGATAGAAAGATAAACATATACATAAATAAACATACTTAAACTTACATATACTAAATATATGTATATATCAGCATTTGGATAATTGATACAATATTTAGGAAATAGAGTCAAGCCAGAACTTTTTTAATTTGCCTTTCAGGGAATCTACCGATTGTGATTGCCTAATACCCGCTGGTAGCCGATTCCACAACCTGACAGAGTGCACAGAAAAGGATTTGGAATAGGATTTAGATTTGTGAGACGGGAAAGCGAGGGTGAGATTGGCCTTTGAGCGCAAACGGTTTTGGGAGCCGGTGGCCATGAAGCTAAAACGCTCAGAAAGGTAGGAGGGAGAACGAGGATTAAAAATAGTGTTAAAAAGCAGCGACAGGACGTGAACATTTCGGCGAAAACGAATTGGTAACCAGTTTAGCTGTGCACGGAAGTGGGAGACATGATCATATTTCCGCAGACCGAAAATGTACCGAATACACACGTTCTGGAGGCGCTCAAGTTTATCGAGCAGCCGTTCTGAGAGGTCCATATATGCAACGTCAGCGTAGTCTATGAGAGGGAGGAGGAGAGATTGCGCTAAAGTTATCTTGGTTTGCTGAGGAAGAAAATTCTGCAGGCGCCTTAGAGAATGAAGTGAAGCGAAGAGCTTGCGGCTGACATCGGTAACCTGAGTTGACCAGGAAAGAGTCTGATCCATTGTGACACCCAAATTTTTAACTGTGGAGGAAAAAGGAATTATGGCACCGTCAAACATCAAATTGGGAATCACAAGGTCAGACAGCCTCGAGATGTAGTGCGGGCTTCCAACAACAATTGCCTGCGATTTCTTTGCATTGACCTTTAATCCAAAATTAGTGGCCCACTTCTGGATCGTGGCAAGATCGTCATTGATAAGGTCAATCAGGGAAGGGAAGTCATCAAAACTAGCACCCGCATAAATCTGCAAATCGTCAGCGTATAAATGGTAAGAAGAGAGAAGAGAGGTCGTTATACCATTAATAAAAATAGAAAAAAGAAGAGGAGAGAGCACACCTCCCTGAGGGACACCAGCAGTGAGAGCATTCCAATCTGAATGATTATCATCCATCTTAACGCGCTGGCGCCTTCCAAGGAGGTATGACTGAAACCACATAAGGGCCGATGACGAAAAATTTAAATTTTTGAGTATGCCGAGAAGAATATTGAAGTCAACTGTATTGAAGGCACTACTGAAGTCCAACAAAACCAGGACAGTCAGATGTTTATTTTCTATATTTAAACGAATGTCATCGGTGACCTTGACCAAAGCAGTGACGGTACTGTGCCCGGGGCGGAAACCGGATTGGAAGGGATTAAAGAGATTGTGCGTATTTAGAAAACGAGACAGCCTTTGATTGACAAAGTGCTCTATTATTTTGGAAAGTACAGGAAGAATAGAAATTGGACGATAATCGGAAAAGGATGCAGGTTTTGACAATTTTGGGAGAGGGAGCACATGTGCAAGTTTCCACAATGTAGGAAAACAGCTAGATGAGAAGGAAAAGTTAATGATGTCTGAAAGGATAGGAGCAATGAAATCCGCCACCATCTTGAGCATGTCTAAGCTTAGGCCATCCTCACCGACGGCCTTCGTTTTAATAGATTTCAGAAAGTCTATGGTCTCCTTTGGAGTAATAAAACCTAATTCAAAAGCGGGAAAGTCGGGGTTCGGGGCATTAGCAAGAAGAGATAGTGTATGATTCTTTACGGCAGGGTCTAAAGCGACCGGAGAAGTACTAAAATGCTTATTCAGGGCGTTGAGGTCCATTTTTTGGTTAGAAGAATGAGTTTGAGATTTGCCTACCCCTAATGACTTTAAGAATTTCCATAATTTATGTGGAGGACAATTATGTATAGACTCATGAATATAACGACGTCTTGCTTCCCGACACTTCTTGTTGCAACGATTTCGCAGAATGACATAGTTACGCTGACGATCCTCAGAAGGGCTGTGACGCAGCCGCACGCGGGCGCGGTTCCTCTTCGCCATCAGGGCTTTGATAGGTGGTGGCAATGGTGGTAGGATCATGTACAGGGTCCGTCTAGATTGCTACTAATTAACACCTTATCCTTTAACCTACAAAGGCTTCACAGCACTACCTAGCTTACCGTCGAAAAGTTGTCTGCTTGTCGGAATTCTATAGACTGTACTTCGAGGAGAGTCCACAAGAGCTCTACGAGCTAAAACCACCTCCTTTCTACCGCCGGACTTCCAGACTCAACGTGAGATACCATCCGTACCAGTACGGCTAGCACATGACGGTGCGCGAGTACCTAATGACGCGCGCGAGATAGACTACCCGTCATTGTCTAATTAGAACGGTCAGAAAAAGACAGGTAGTCTATCTCGCGGGCGACATAACTCGCGCGCCGTCATGTGCTAGCCGTGCTGGCCCCCTAGCTAAGATGTAAAAGCTCCTAATATTTTTCTATTCTATCGCTCAAAATATATGAGATGACAGTTGACCACATGGTTTATCGTAACGCACGAGAATGTCATCGCACACGTTTGGAGTGATAGAAAAGAAAAACGTTAATAGCGTTTGCATCTTGGCTACCCCTTGTTGCAATTGGCTCGCTGTATCCTTCATAATGAGAACTGCAAAAGCTTGGAACCCGCTTCCGGCGACTGTATTTCCGAGTGCGCACAATCTGGACCTTTTAAAGCTAGGCTGAATAGGTTTCTTCTGGGGAGGTTGCTTCATCGTCAACTAAATTGTCTTCCAAGCGCCAAGAGCTAGTCGAGAGCAAATACATTTTCAATTTAAAAAACGCTGTGCCAATATTCTCAAGAGTAGGCACGGCATCAGACAGCTAAAAATATGAATAATCTAACCTCATGGTATTTACTCGGATGAGATAATTCGTCAGTTACTGGCCACTTTGCAATAATATGTATGAAGCGAAAGATATGCGATTAAACTAGAAGACCTCGATTCAGAAATAGTATCCAGAATACTGTTAAATCTATGTTTAGTAACGGCGCGAATGTTATTTAAGTATCAAGAAATGGCGCCGACTACTCTTAGGTTAAAAGTCATTTACCTTATTGTTTTATTTTTCGTTAACCGTTAAATATAAAATCTGTCAAGTTTACGCACACATATAATTAATTACATTTAATTTTTGCTTGGGACCAATATGAAAAACTCAATACGTAGATTTTTGGCATAATGTTTGCCAAGATTTTTTATAAAGTTTTCTTTAGCTTGTGGCAAAAATACAACACAAAGGCTCTTCTAGGCTCGCGTGGGTTCTGTTGACTAGTAGACTGTTGTTCTAGTTATATTTAAATTATTTATAACTTTATAAGCCTTTATTATTTTTATTAATATTCTTTTTAAATGGTTATCTGAATGTGAATACAAAATAATAAAATCGACACTAAGTCAGCAGCCTAAACTTACCCATGAATCATTATTCTGGGGTAATTTTCAACCGGGCAACACTAAGCAGGTGGCTTGAAATGCAACTGCATAGCATACCATAACGAAATTAATCATTTGGTATGTCAGAACAACCTTAAATCTATAAATAAAAATACACCATACTTGTAACACCATACAGTTGGTATTTAAATGAATTCTATAAAACGCCATAAGATAGCCTATTGAAGTCTGTTTAAACAGCAGTAAGTACAAAGTTACTTTAACCGGTGATAAATAAATGAACTAACGCCACTTGAAACTAACTAATAACAATCTTTCAACTACAACGCTAATTCTAACCGCAAAATGTAAACTTGTAAAAGAGCTCACTTGTTTCAAATTACGAACTATCAACGTGGAAACTGGTGCATTTTGAATTGAATCGTAACAACGACCTAATAAGACACACATTGGCAATAGGTTTGTGTTTCATTTAATACCTTTTGTATGACAACTTGATTACGAAGTTCGCGTGTGTTAGATTGTAACTAAATCAACATTAGAACAACCGTTGTGCATGTTGTAGTAAAGGCCTTTTTAAATTGGTCGTGTGTATTTAAGCGTCGAACATCCGTTATATTTAGAGCTCCGCTACACACATCCAAATCAAGTAAACGTCAAGTAATTACAACATATTTGTACATACGCAAGGCATATCTTAATTTGATTTAGATATACTAGTGAACGCAATTACACATTCATTGATAGATTACATGAACGATTGTTAGGTATTGCTTCAGTGGCTATAGTGCAATCAATGAGAAAATTAAAATTAGTAAGTAAAATAGGTACTGTTAAAACCTTCCAAGCCACAGGATCCAGGAGATTTAAAATAACACCAACTGACCAATACTTTAAATATAAATATATTTCAGTATAGAAAACAAAACCTTCCACATTAACACAGAACTTAATCTTCTAAGATGTTTACCAGTATAAATCCTTAACCAGAATGCTGTTTGAAATCGTTACAGATATAAATTTAACTTAATTTCCCGCTAGTTTTGTGGGTGCTTCTCATTGGTCGATAGAACAGCCAATAAGAAATATCCACCAATCATATTAGAACAAACCTTCAAAATATTGTAAAATCAATTTAATACTTTTAATTAAATAAATATCTTACTCTAATTATTTTGTTTGGATTATTCAAATTTTATAAAAATATAAATAAAACAAACTAATATAATTTGAGAATAGCTAACAAATTCGTCCATCCTGACTGCAGTTATCACGTCCTCGTGAAGTACCTACATTGAGTAAAAGTTTAACCTTATTGTTTTAAATTTTGTAATTACATCTAAATCTCATTAGCACAACTTGTTATGACTTAAAATTATATAATACTAAGTAAAAAAAAAAAAAAAAAAATGCAACTTAACAGTTGATACTATGCAATTTGATATGTTTAACATTTTCATATAACTTCAGCTAAAAAAAAAAAGTTATATTTTGCTTGTTATTAGGTAATAAAATATTGATATCCACAGTAATAAGTAATAAGTCAAAAACACATCATCTTAATTATGTTTCCTTAAATATTACACAATTCATATTTATGAAAATCCTTCCGGAAAAATATCCTTAATCCACAATGTTATTTACAAATTTACCCTGTGAAATATCCTTCCAAAATCCACAACAATGTATAAACATATTTATGTAAATCCTTCCTGTTAAATGTCCTTCCAAAATCCACAATAATGTATAAACATATTTATGTAAATCCTTCCAAAATCCACAATACCGTATAAACATATTTATGTAAATCCTTCCTGTTAAAATATCCTTCCAAAATCCACAATAATGTATAAAGATATTTATGTAGATCCTTTCAAACTCCACAATAATGTATAAACATATTTATGTAAATCCTTCCTGTTAAATATCCTTCCAAAATCCAAAATAATGTAAAAAACATATTTATGTAAATCCTTCCTGTTAAATATCCTACCAAAATCCACAATATTATATATTATTATAATATATTATTCTGTATTATTATTATTATTAAGGGAATAAGGGCTTCTAGTACTGTTAGGCGATGGGCTTGCAACCTGTCACAATACACTAGTAAACTTCTTGGCCTGATTGTGCAAAATGTGGGTACAGAATTATCAACAAGTCTTTTTAGAGTTGTTGGTATTTCTGTAGCTCTGCCTACCCCACTCTGGGAATGAAGGCGTGATATTATGTATGTATGTATGTATTATTCTGTATAGGTATTGCATAACTAATACAAATAAATCCATACAATGAAATATCCATGCTTTATCCGTAATATTCCTGAACCCGATCCTTTTTATTTATTTTATCACTTAAACCTAATCTTCACACACACATTCATCATCATCCACACTAATTTCACTTTTGTCATCCTCGCTGGAATCACTGTCATCTATTCCTTTAAAAGATAGCCACGGGTGAATCTTATCCACTGGATGTACACCATTATATTTTGCTTTACCCTTTTTTTTAGTCAATGGCGTATCCTCAACTACATATCTATCGTTAGACAACACCTGAACAACCCTATATGGCCCAGAACATTTATATGTTAATTTCTTACTTTTTCCTGGACAGGGAATATTTCTCTCTACTCTCACTAAATCTCCCACACTAAAGTTACGCGGCCTACACCTTGATTTATCAAACCTCTCTTTCTGTTTAACTTGTGATTCGGTGACATATTTATTAACTTCCGATCTAATATTCTCTAAATCAGCATCTCTTTCGACCTCCGTGTTATTATTATGTAAAACGGTAGCTAATTTACCCTCTGTAATCCCCGTCAACTTGAGCCCAAATAGAACCTCTGATGGAGTCCTGTTTGTGCCTTTGTTGACAGTATTGTTAAGTCCCCATTGCACGTCAAGAACCTTTTCATCCCATACATCCTCACTCCGACCGTAATTCATAGCTGTTAGAGCATCAAGAATGGTGCGGTTGTACCGCTCCACCTGTCCGTTTGCACGTGGAGTTGCAACCGCATTCATAATGTGACAAACGCCTAATTCTTTTAAAAATGACTTTATCTTCTTCCCAGTAAATGAAGAATATCTGTCTGTAATGATTCTAGTAGGGAGACCAAATGTGCCAAAATATTCTCTTAATATTTTAATTGTGACTCGTGCCTTAGTACTCCTGACCGGTTTTAAAACAATAAACTTCGTATAAGCTTCTATTATTACTAAGTATCGATTTTTGCTTTTACTGGGATTGAAGGGACCCAAATGGTCAGCGTGCAAGGTATGAAATGGTTTTGACACTTTTGGTATTGGGTGCAGAAACCCAGATTTTTTTCCAGAAGGAACTTTGCTATGCGCGCACTCTAAGCATGCTTGAACATATTTTTTTATGAATCTCCGCATTTTCGGAAACCAGTAATTCTCCTTAACCTTTTCAAATGTCTTATCATTAGAAAAATGACCTATATTGTCATGGCAAGCCCGCAAAATCTGCCAGCGAACGCCCTTCGGTACTAACCATTTAAGTCCATCATCAGTGACTTTATACACATTGTTATTCTTATAGCAAAAATTCTTTTTTACTTCAATGATGTTATTACTGTTAGAATCTAATAAAATATCTTTTATTCTCTTAACCTCACTATCATTAGATTGAACAGTCTTTAGCCATTGATCGCTAATATTAAATACTGTAGGCATATCTAAATTCGTAATATCATCGGCCATCGGGTTTCTACTTAAGGCATCAACATGCATCATTCCTTTACCAGGTTTATATCTAATATCGCAGTCGAATTCTTGTATGAGACTCCACCAGCGAGCAACCCTGGGCAGCATATCTCTTTTCGTAAACGTAGCACGTAACGAGTTACAATCAGTCAGTATTGTGAATGGCATGCCTAGCAAATATGTTCTAAACTTAATAAGTGAAGATACAACTGCTAAAGTTTCCAACTCATAGGCTGAAAAGTGTTGCTCCTCTGGTGAAGTCTGCCGGCTATAATATGCTACAGGTTTTAAATCTCCCCCTTGTTGCCTCTGTAGTAGTATACCTGCTACCCCCAGTTTACTTGCGTCTGTGTGCAGTTCGGTATACAACTGCGGGTTATATAAGGCTAAGACAGGACGAGATACTAACTTATTCTTAAGTTCCTCAAAAGCCTGATGCTGTTCATTATTCCAAACCCAAGTAGAATTATTTTTTACTAAACTTGTTAGAGGTTTAGCTATTGTTGCAAAATTTTTGATGAACTTTCTAAAAAAACTGGCTAAGCCAATAAATTGTCTTACGTTATGCACATTCTTTGGGACAGGGAAATTTTTAACAGCATTAGTCTTTTTCTCACCTGGTCTGATACCACCAGCTGATATTTCAAACCCAAGGAAATCTACAGAAGTTTGAAAAAAATGACACTTTGATAATTTTAACGTAAGATTTGCCGCATGAATTTTTTTAAATATGGTCTCTAGTTTTTCTAAGCCTTCTTCTATAGTTTTAGATGGTACCAAAATATCGTCCATATATGCAACAGCAGTGTTAAAACGAAGTGAACCCAGTGCTTTGTTTATTGCACGTTGAAACACAGCTGGTGCATTTGCTAACCCAAATGGCATCCTGTTAAACTCCCACTGGCCATCGGGCGTAACGAACGCTGTTTTGGCTTTAGATCCTTCAGTCATTTGTACCTGATAGTACCCACTGGCTAGATCTAACGCTGAATAATAAACTTTGTCTGCTAACCTGTTCAATTGATCCTCCATACAAGGTAAAGGATAATGTTGTTTGATGGTTTTTTTATTGAGTTGCCTGTAATCAACGCACAGCCTTTTATCACCTGTTTTTTTTTTTACTATTATTATAGGACTAGCATATGGAGAATTGGACTCCCGAACTATACCGGTATCAAGCAGTTCATCTACCATATTTTGGACTTCATGCCTCTCGCTCGCTGACAAACGATATGGTCTGTAAACAACGGGCTCTGCATCTTTGAGATCGATATCCATTTTTTCTATGGTAGTGCAACCTAATTCTTGTAAACAGTTAGCAAAACAATATCTATATTGGTTAACTAATTTAAGAAGTTTACATTTATCATTATAATCAATATTTCCAATCTTAAGATCATTTAACGTAAACGGTCGGTGTAAGTAGTCATATGGTTCAATTTTGTTTATCTTGTAAATTCCAAATGATTCTAAAATGATGTCGGCTCTAATAGTTAGCTCTCCCTTTATGAAGTTAATAGGTTTTGTTATGGGATTAACCACAACAGATCCTTTTCCTTGAACTATATTATAAACTCCCTCTTCTAAAAAATATTCTTTGTTAATTTGTCCTCTATAACCACCACTTACATAACAAGAGCCAGTGTAGTCTGTGTCACAATAAACATTGATCATGTCCGTTTCATTAATAACAGTATCTGCCAAAACTTTTAATTCAATACACTCCTTGTATGTATTATCAAAAGAACTTTCAAACAATAACTCCCTATTCGTTTTTACTATTTTAATATGGGGTTGCTCACTAAATGTCTGACCAATTAAAACCGGGTATTTTAAAAACAAATCTGGGACTACCACGCACAATACTTTTGCCTTTACATCCTGAATACTAATTTCTGTCAAACGTGATCCTATAGATTGTACAACTGCTCCACCGAATCCTAACATAGGATAATTATCAGTTGTGTCCCACTGTTTCAAAATGTCCCTAGCATCGCTTTCACGTATTAAGGTTAATTCACTACCCAAGTCAATAAATCCTTTTGTGGGTATGTTATTAACAAGTATTTCTTGAATATATTTATCAGAGTCACTGTTAGATGAACCGTTTTTATTTATTGCCATAACAGTTTTATCATTAAATTTGTATTTTTATCACGTCGAAAACATTCAGATTCAACATGGCCAATTGCTGAACACTTACTACATTTCTTTATAGGTTTTGGACATTTTGACACAGGGTGACCCTCCTCTTTGCAGTTGTAGCATCTAATGTAAGGTTTAATATGAGAATTCTGTTTTATGTTTGGCTTATTTGTGGTAATACTAATAGTATTTCCTTTTTTACTGTTTAAAAAGTCAGCCTTGCGCACATTTATATTCCTAAGATAAGCTAAAAGTTTGTCGCAATCTTCGAACTGTGCAGCTTCCGCTCCTAAACGTACCGACCTGTCGTCTATCCCATGCAAAACACACTCTACTGCCCTCTTACCAATGATCTCACACCTATTTATAAGTGCAACCTTTTCATAGAAATAAGTTTCCAGCGATTCTCCAAACTTTGCTCTTCGTTCTAACATATCGGATAACATTTGCCCGTAATTCTCATTCGCTGGAAACGCATTTCTCAATTTAACCTGCCACTCATTCCAATTATATAAAACGGAAGGTAAACCCTCGTGCCATTTTTTTGCTATACCGACCAGTTTTGGTAAGGCGTAATGTACGGTCTGCCTATCTGTCCATTCATACATACTAGCACACTCATTACCTTTTAAAATCCATTTAGTGATAGTTTGGTTCTTTAATGAAGGATCGAATTCTGGAATTACATTTGTGTTAGAAAAGGTTTCCTTTTTTATTCTATTATTTTTACTCATACTTTCCATAATATCAATAAATCTAGACATTAAATTATGATCTACTGTATTACGTTCATGATTATAATGTTCCCAATCACGATTATGCGAACGATGATTTCTATGTCGATGTCTGTAACGACCACGTGGCGAAATGCTGCTTGAACGCTCCGAGCTACGAGACTCGCGACTATAACGAGCTACAGTAAAACGCCTTTCAGAATCATTCCGCCGACGTCGTTGCGATTCCCTAACACGTGATGCACTAGTACGTCGGGTACTATTCCGGCTTCGGTTTTGCAAGTTAATACTTCATCCTCATGATCATTTAATAAATGTGCACGTCTACCTTGACTACGCCGTCTGTGTATCCTGCTGCTACCACTGCTACTGGGCCCTGCTGTCTCAGGAGTCGCCAGCCGCCTCTGTCGAGATCTTGATCGGCGTCGTAACTCATCCATATCGTCCAGCTAAGAAAAACAATAGGTACAACCGATGAAATGTTCACCAATATGTTTTAAAGGGGAGAATACTGACTAAATTGTAATGTAGCTAAACAAATAGATAAAAACAATAATCCCTTTTTGGTATACGCCATAGTTTAGTAACAAAAATTAAATTATAAGTGGGGTAGGTCTTTGCAACTAAAAAAAGTTTTATTTTTTTCAATTTCATAAATAATTTATCAAGAAAATACTTTACCAAGTGTGTGTGGGACTAAGAGTGTACAAAGAGTGTGTAAAGGATACATAAAGTATTCAGACATTACCAGAGAATGCTCCGACTAAATGCTTGAGTGATACACCTAAATACACAATAGGTATATAAATTTTACAATTCACAGTTTTTAAATTATTCATATTATCTAAAATAAAATTAAAAGTACGTACTTTGTGAACGTTTGTCGATCCTCTCTTCTGAATTTGTTAAAACCTTCCAAGCCACAGGATCCAGGAGATTTAAAATAACACCAACTGACCAATACTTTAAATATAAATATATTTCAGTATAGAAAACAAAACCTTCCACATTAACACAGAACTTAATCTTCTAAGATGTTTACCAGTATAAATCCTTAACCAGAATGCTGTTTGAAATCGTTACAGATATAAATTTAACTTAATTTCCCGCTAGTTTTGTGGGTGCTTCTCATTGGTCGATAGAACAGCCAATAAGAAATATCCACCAATCATATTAGAACAAACCTTCAAAATATTGTAAAATCAATTTAATACTTTTAATTAAATAAATATCTTACTCTAATTATTTTGTTTGGATTATTCAAATTTTATAAAAATATAAATAAAACAAACTAATATAATTTGAGAATAGCTAACAGTACCTTTCTCCGACCTTCCTTTGTCACCTATGCGGAAATTGTTCAACACTTCTATAGTGGCTATTCTAACCTACGGTGCCCAAAATCGGTCAATAACCGAGATTCAGAAGTCCATGATAAAAATGACGTTAGAAAAGAAACCGGCCAAGTGCGAGTCGGACTTGCGCACGAAGGGTTCCGTACCATTATCTATACAACCATGGCGACTATATTAAGATCGAGCAAAAAACGGCAAAAAAAACACGTTTGTTGTATGGGAGCCCCTCTTAAATATTCATTTTATTTTAATTTAACTATTTATTCTTACATTCAAAACTACACTTGTGTAAACAACAACATCATATTGTTGAGTAAACATCTCAGCCTACTTGTGCAAAATGTGGTTACAGAATGAACATGTCTTTAGAGTTGTTGGTATTTCTGTAGCTCTGCCTACCCCACTCTGGGAATGAAGGCGTGATATTATGTATGTATGTATGTCAAAACTACACTTATGTTGCCTTTATTGATATCGAACAAAAAAGGGCAAAAAAAATCGCATCTCTGGAGCCCTCCTTAAATATTTATTTTATTTTGTTTTTAGTATTTGTTGTTCTTGCGGCAACAGAAGGCATAATTTGTGAAAATTTCAACTGTCTAGCTATCGTAGTTCTTGAAATACAACCTGGAGACAGACAGACGGACGAACAGACAGCGAAGTTAGTAATAGGGTCCCGTTTTTACCCTTTTGGGTACGGAACGCTAAAAAACGTTAGAGGCGCTAGGCAAGATGCAAGCGCTACTATTATCTATTCTGTGGCGCTACTAACGTTTTTCTTTTCTATCGCTCAAAATGTATGGAATGACAGTTGACCACGTGGTTTATCGTAACGCACGAGAATGTCACCCCATATATTTGGAATGATAAAAAAAACAACAGCGTTTGCATCTTGCCTAGGAATCCTAGGATTCAACACGGTAAAATATCTTTGATGTATTTCCGTATTGTCAACGTTATTATGAATTTTGAGCCCTAACTCGGGTGTTTTCTATACAGTTACAATGTTATATTGTAATCGGTTGGGTTTTGGAAGAAAACTGACAAGTAATGGGTCAAAAATCATTTAGTGGCAAGAAATTGCTCTGACTGCAAAGAATCTAGTGTCAAACTTGGCACCATTATATCACTACTTTTGGGGGCACAAGAGAACTTGGTCATAATTATATTTACATACATAGGTACATACATAGCATCACGCCTTCATTCCCAGGGTGGGTAAGGCAGAGCTACAGAAATACCAAAAACTCTAAAGAGACTTGTTGATAATTCTGTAACCACATTTTGCACTCGTACGCTAAGATATTTAGTGACAGGTTGCAAGCCCATCGCCTAACAGTACTACAAGCCTCAGTCGCCTCCATCGACATCCACTGGAATTATATTTAATATTTAATTATGCTCTTACACATTTGACAATGGCGAAATCACAACGGGAAGCCATTTAAATAAAAAGAAGAACTATGCTTGCTTACTTTTAAACTGTCATAGGAGCAGTTTGACAGTTTGGTATTTGAGTGACGATATTTTTCTGTGTTTTTGTTATTTACAATTTAATATGACGTACTAGTAAGTATTCAATGAGTTAACTAACTACTAAAGATGGGCGCATACGTATGAATAGATTGCTTTCCCCATTGCTCTTCTATATCTTCCTGTTAAGGGTTTTAATTTCGAGAAATCATTGGTGTATCGCTATAGGAGTAGATATATATTCCTTTATTCCAATGGCTAAAGATCTATTGCCAACGAGATAAAGTATTACAAGGTGTATTATGGAGAGGGTGCCCAGGAACTGCATGACCTCATCCCACCCTCCACTTTCTCCCGTCGCTCGTCCAGGCCAGTAGGGCTTCCAATGTTTCAACGCAGCGGTTTACTGCGTCATTTCAGATTCACACTACCAAGGAGTCGAATGCTCTTCCTCCGTATAACTTTGGTGTCTTCAAGGCCAGAGTGAATAGGCTTTTGTCTGGGTAAGCGTACCACCGACCTCGTCGTCACTTAACATCGGGTGAGACTGAGGTCAAACGCAAATACATTTGTAATTAAAAGAAGTGAATCTTCCTTGGTTTTTTATCTGACAATCAAATAAGAAAATTTAATCTATTGTGGTTTTTAGTGCCGGGTTAGAATAGTGCCACTCCATGCCTTCCCGTGGATGTCGTAAGAGGTGACTAAGGGAATGAGAGCTTGTAGTATTGTTAGGCGATGGGCTTGCAACCTCTAATACACTGGTAAACATCTTAGGCTGTTTGTGCAATTTGTTTGAAATTGTCCCCTTGATGGATACCCCCTTGTGCAAAATGTGATTACAGAATTTTTAACAACTCTTTTTGTAGTTGTTGGTATTTCTGTAGCTCTGCCTACCCCACTCTGGGAATGAAGGCGTGATGTTATGTATGTGTATGTGATCACAATAAGTGCATATTCCAGTGGCAGATTTCGCCTCAGGAAGATAAAATTTACGTTAATTTCCTTTAATTTCGCTATACCCTCTTCTATACAGCAAGTCCTACACGTCCAGTTAAAAAACCATTTTGGTCCTGGGTTACTAGGAAGCATATTCGAAATTTCAGGTTCCCCTTCCTTTTACTCGTCATTCATTTAACTTAAAACTTTGATTTTCAAAGTTGAGTATTTCAGACTCGCACCAACGCTCGTTTCAGTTCGTGCTTCCCTTCCCCACTCAAATAAATAAATAAATATATTATAACCGAAGCGCCGTAGCTTCCACTTCCTATATATACAGTCGCCAGCCCCCCCCACGTCTTGCACCCCGCAGGGCAATCGCCTACGAACTTGTTCGCCTAGTTTTGCAGCTGTCGTAAAAGGGTTGGTGTTTTCCAGCTGTCCCCAGTGCAGCTTCAGCTCCAAATTCGAGAGTGCGCTGCTGATGCATCAGCAGCTGCATCACGATGGCCCCTGCTGTGACAGCTACCCTATCGTCAACCCTGCTGATCGTCGGAAGGTAACTAGATTATAATTAAGTAGAGGCCCGCGACTTCGTATGCGAAGAATTAGTTTCCCGCTAGGTACTCCTCCTTAGATTATCGACAAATCTTTGCACCCCTGGGTAAAGGAAGGAAGGAGTATTCCCTCAAAATTTCATTTGTGTACTTTTTACCGCGAGTAGCTATGAAAGACTTTTACGCGGACGGAGTCACGGGCAACAGTTAATGTGGTATATTTCAAAGTGTTTTAAGTATAAGCCTTATCACATCGGCGATTTGTGGGCGAGTTCGAAGCGAGGCGAGGGCGCAGCGATTTCCACCGCTAGCTTACAGCGATTTCGCCGCGAGTTTCCCGCGTATCGCTGCGCGCTCGCCTCGCTTTGAGCTGGCCCGCAAAACGTCTCAGTGCGATAAGCCTCTAACTAGTAATGGATGGAATGGCAAATCGACCCTCATAAGCCAATAAATAGGCAGTATCTCAAATTCCATAGCCAAACTTTATTCAATCCTATCGCGTTAGGAATAAGGTTTCATTTGCTACAGAAGTTTTGTCTGAGATACTGCGATTTGTTTTAGCAGGGTTGAAATGATATAGGACAAAGATAACTTTTCCTTGTGTTATTCTCGGCACGTGGTCGAATGGGAATTCCTCGATGATGCAATCCTTGATTGTTTGTGTTTAAGGAAAAGGCCAGCACGGTACCCCGAGTGCAACACTCCATGCAGAACAGTAAAGCAGATAAAGGAATGAAATGTAAGTTGTTTATTTTTCTCCGAAATGCTCGAAATTGTTAACCTTACTGTTGTGAAAACAACACGCGAAGTTCTGCGTTCGAGGCCAAGATAATATAAAAAAATATATATTATGTACAATTGGCAGCGGTATAAAAATGTATAGAATTTAATTATGTACCATTTTGTTTCCTTTTAAAAACCACATTGTACAATAATCGGTTCTTGGCTTGCTTATTTTACTTTTTGAAATGGCATAGACTAAAAAGGTTAACCTTCGACGTTTACAGTATACTTATTTAAAGGTGTATCAAATGGTTTTACTTTTTTTTAACGTATTGAGACATAATTAAAAAATGTAGGTATATATATATATATATATATGTATTATTTTAAAATTACTTACAGACAAACACTTAAATTTTATCAATTCTTCACTTCAAAAACGATGTTTCAAATTAAATTCAAGACTCATCAATACTTTTTCTTTCGTTTAAAAAATGTTTTCCTTTATTAGTTTGCATCGGAATCCCCAACAACAAACTCGAAGTTGGAATTCCCTATATTCCATGTGCATAAGTGTTTTGCTTTTCTTACATCTAGAACTGGTTGTGAGGGTATTTAAGTTTGTTTGATGATTATGATTTAAGCTCCAGGGTTGGCAACGTATTGACAATAATTAACAGTCGTCAAAGCTCTCAGCTATATTTGACCGACATCTTTTTTTTAAGTATCCATTTCTCCTAAAAAAGGCGCGAAGTTTATCTGCTAGCGACGCAGGAAACGCTTTCTTACTTTTTATATGAAAAAGGTTATGGAGCAGCATGCCTAGCTAGGTCGAAAAACGTAGGTAGGTCGAGGTTATGTTAGTCTTGCAGCAGACCCGAAGGGGCAAAGCACCCAGAAATAGGAGCAGATCAAAATTCTGCTACTAAGAATACATTATTTTAGAAAATAGATCTAACTAATCATAATACTTCTCAGGCATCTTTCTTTTCACTTTTCAGACAACTCGCTTGGTAGTCATTATACTTCTTAAGGTGGGTACGAATTAGAGCAGCCTCGGGTTGAGGCACGCACGGCTCACCTATTTTGTTCAAATTAGTACGCGCTCACGCGCTAAGCGCGAGAAGCGAGCGTGCGGCACGCGGCGAGCCGTCAAGAGTCGGTCTTTTGACCGTGCTCAAAGGCGCCTCGGTGTGCGTGCCTCGCGTAATTTGGACGTGTATCGGAGCGTGCCGCGGGCAGAACGACAAGTTCTAACTTGTCTGTGGGCCAGGCACGTACAAATTTGATAAAGTTACTGAGCCGTACCACCACCGAGGCGATTTATTTTTCTTTTTGTGAATAATTCAGTGAATTATGATAAATGCAGCCGCGGCTGTCATCGTGTCCGACGCCATTATGTAATGTTGGCTCGCGGCGAGCACGCTGCCTCACCCGCACATGTTTATGTGTAACAATTTGGCTCACGAGCAGCTTGCCGCGCGGGGCGAGCATGCCTCAGGCTGAGCCGCTCAGATTCGTACCCAGCTTTAGGCTTTATGCTTTACTCATCTTGCTTTGTAGGCAACTCGCTCAATATTCGTATGTTTATCGTTATTTAGCACCCGTAGTACAAGCTTAAGGCTTAGTTTGGGACTACCTTCAATTTGTGTGAGAATATCCCCTTGATGGATACACCCTTGTGCAAAATGTGCAAGTCTTTTTAGAGTTGTTGGTGTTTCTGTAGCTCTGCCTACCCCACTCTGGGAATAAGGGCGTGATGTTATGTATGTCCCCCGATATTAATTTATTTATTAATACGTCAGTGCCTGGGCGGACGCTGTCGGCGACGCGGCTGTTCGACCGGCTGCGCGCGCGCATCTGTCGCAGTCGCACGCTCTTCGCGCACCCCGAGGAGGACTTCAACGAGAACAATGTCAGTAATACAGGGTGGCTCATTCAGATCGGTCAGTATGGGAAACTCTGAAACTGAAAGACGTACGAAGATCTGTTCTTAGGAACCATGTCATCGATTCTAATAACAAGAATAACTGCATTCACACATTTAAAAAAAAAACATGTACTCAGCGCGGGAATCGAACCCGGACGTTTTGAAAAATAAAACTAACACTATTTCTATTTAGATACCGATTGTGTAGGTCTTAAGAAGCAAATGTTACTACAGAACATGATGTCTTAAATTATTAAAATTCATTGTTTTCATATCATTTAATTTATTTTAGTAGGTGTTCGAGATGACTACCATTTTTTCAATACAACATTCAATTCGTTTAGGGTATGAAAACAGTGCATTTTATTAATTTTAGTCATCATGTTTCATACTAACATTTGCAGCTCTAGACGTATACAATCGATAACTAAATAGAAATAGTGTTCGTTTTATTTTTCTTAATTTCCGGGTTCGATTCCCGCGAACCCGGAAACCTATACCCGCGCGCGGGTATAGGTTTTTTTTAATGTATGAATGCAGTTATTCTTGTTATTAAAATCGATGGCATGGTTCCTAAGAACAGATCTTCGTATGACTTATAGTTTCTGACTTTCCCATACTGACCGATCTAAATGAGCCATCCTGTATAACAACTTATAGTGATTCAATCCACGACAGCTTCGGTGCCCTTGTTCTGTTCAGACCAGCCTCAAAATTGCTTAGGATTTAGCAAGACCTTTTCGACCTCCATGGGCCGAGCACGCTTCCACGGGACTTAGTGTCAAATATTACTGCGAAATTATTAAAATGACAGCCACCCGGGGATTAAGTTGCTTAGTCACTACAATTTTCAAAGTAAGGCCCCTGTATTTATTTTACATTTAATTAATCCTAAGTTATGGTTTTAAGGACCTTTCGGAACCCAGCGAGTGTACGTCGAAAGCTTATCAGAACGAGTCACCGCTACTTACAAAGATAAGCGATCTGACTGTAAAAGAAGCGAGCAAGGAAACCTTTGGATGCCACTTATGCTCTTTTGAGGCTGACAGGTTTGTAATCTTTTTGTATTGTGATTTCAACACCAGACCCACCAAAATAGTAGATTGTTCAACAAGGGACTAAAGTGAGACATTATCACACGAGATATTTATCCACCTGAGCAAAGCGAGGGTGAATGAAGTGGCTTTTTAGTCTCGAGTTAAACACTCTACTTTTCACTTTAATTGCACGAAAAATCAAACTTAAATTATAACAGTTTTCACATAGACTCGTACAACTTAGCAGCGCTATCATATTTGAGTACTCTTAATCCGTCACTGTAATGCAGAAAGAAGTGGTACTGGTACATGAACAGGTTAAAATCTCACATTGCGTCCACTTGCACAATAAGGGTGAGAATCCACCAGAGCTGTGCGAGGTAGCGGAGCGGTGTGCAAGGAAGATAATCCACCAATAGTAGAGCTGCGCTAAGCGAGGCTAGGAAAATTAATTATTCCTATTGGTGGAATTTTTCCTCGCGAAATGCTCCGTAACTTCGCTCAGCTCTAGTGTCCACTCACCCTAAGCATTATAATGAAAAGAAAAAAACTACTTACTAAAAAAAACCAACCAACCACACCTACCAGTGATGGAGAACGGCATTTTATCTAAGTCCTGTCTCACGGTTGGCGACGTGTTTGCAGGATTGAGACTATCTTCGTGAGATTGCAAGCGTTTATAAACTACAGAGTCCTCTAACCATCAATAGGCCTAGTTTCCATAAGCACGCCACGTAATCTGTGTCATCTGATTCTATATGCGTACTCTAACTAGCGTTTTTATTCGTTTCGTTTTTAAACCAATCGCATTACTGGCAGATCACGTGACCTTTCGTATTACCTGATCTACCAGTGACGCGATTGGTTTAAAAACTAAACTAATCGAAAAGTTAGTTAGCGTACGCATCTTGGCAATAGGATCAGCTTACTTCAATATTGTATATTTTCGAAAATCACCAACTTAGCGTTATGTTGGTTATGCAGTTTAACTGGGCCCCCAGGTGGTCAGAGTGTTCGTTTGAGTTTAAAAAAAACTAACGAACTCACATTGCCTTCAATGCCTTTATTGTGTTAAACATCTAAAAATTTCCAGGATTACAGTCCTCGACCGCCACCTCCTCAACCACCACAAAATCGGCATGGAGAGCCTCCTCAAACTAGTCATGGCGAAGACCAAAGACGGTCTATCTGACATCGGCTCAACCGATATGTTTGGCTTACGGCAACCGTACTACAGACATCAAGAAGAATTGGAAGAAGGAGAGTTCATAATCGAGAATGAGACGCCGAAAATAAAGATTCTTAAGCACGCGTCGACTAACACCGAGAACAACCTGAAGGACAACTGTAAGATGATAACTAACGAGCTGGAGAAGTTGATCAATGGACCCAGTGAGGCCTGCAATAAGAGTGAGCTCCTGCAAAAAATGCAAACGCTTAACGAGTGTATGTGCAAGTTTGTGGACTCCTCCAACATGTTGAAGAAAGTGCTCACGAAGGAGTTTGATGCGAAAAGTTTGAGGAGCGATCGGGCTGGTGCGGAGCAGTTTTTCGATTTGAGATTGGGAGAGTAAGTTTTGTTTGTTCTGACAATAAATATTTCGTTCAAAAAAAGGGTTACTGACTGACTGTTGATATATTTAACTGTCAGATGTTTTTCAGGTATTTAAATAAAAAAATATCAGGGGACAATCTCACACAAATTGACCTAGTCCCAAACTAAACTCTACGCTCTCTGCTTGTACTGTGGGTACAACGATAAACTTACTTTAAACAATAAATAATTTACTATTTATTTTTAAAGTTGATAAAGCAAAATGCTTAAGTGGCTAAATGCCTACAAAGCAAATAACACCAAAACTAATCCCGTCCTCCCGCCACGCCTAAAAGGGTTGAACCAAAAACAGGTGCCATCATTGTCCACTACATCGGAGCTATGATACCTGTCTTCTTCGCCGTTATTCTCTCCTTCGCTAACAATTTTCCAGTCTATGTACATATTAAACTTACCGCTTCTCAGTCATGTTGCACATTTCAGGCATGCTGCTTCTTCGGTAGGTATTTCTCGTTTAGGGCAATCAGCCTTTTTAGTCGTCTTGTATTTCGGGCAAACTGCTTTACAGGTAATCTAAATTTAGGCATCTGCTTCTTAGTCAATTCACACTTCAGTCATGCTACTTCATACTTAGGCATCCCTCGTTTAAGGCAAACAGCCATTTCGGCAAATCTCATGTTTAGGTATAACACCTTCATTGGCATCTTGCGTTTACGGTAACTCGATCAAGAGGGTATTTATTTATTTATAATGTTTCAGCCACAACTCTCCTCGAGACTGGGATAAGGCGCACAGCGAGCAGATGGAGCGATGTAGGAACAAACATGGCGACAACAGGTGAGCTGGTGAATGCAATACCGGGAACCAACAGTTAGTTATAAGAGATAGTTTGGATGGAACAGTAGGTAAATCACGTTTGTTGTATGCGATCCCCCTTTTACTATTTATTTTATTCCGTTGATAATTTGTGAAAATTTCAACTGTCTAGCTATCACGCGGTACATGAGATACAGCCTGGTGATAGACAGACAGACAGTGGAGTCCTAGTAATAGGATCCCGTTTTTACCTTTTGGGTACGGAACCCTGGTATAGTGTCTAATGTTATATAGATAATGGCACGGAACCCTTTGTGCACGAGTCCGACTCGCACTTGGCCTATTTTTCCTTTCGCTATTATGAGGAAACAGCACAATAACAGTTTTTTTCTCTTTCAGGGGCGACAAGGGCAAGCTAAACTCCGAAAGCTTTTATTTCTAGCACAATATTTGTTAAAGTTATTAAGTTTTATTGTTGTTATAATATTTTTTGTTATTTAAATAAATGCTTTTGTATCTATTTTCTCTCTATTATTATGAGTGATCACACAAATAAGCGACTTACGAAACAAACAAGATGACACAGAAAAATGTTCCTTAATTGCACCCGATCCTAGTAAGCAAAAATGAAGCAAGATTCATCAGGAAAGTTTCTCAAAAAGACAGATTCTCATTAGGAAAGATTCTCAAAAAGACAAATTCTCATTACGAACGATTCTCAAAAAGACAGATTGTCATTAGGACAGATTGTCAAAACGACAGATTCTCATTAGGAAAGATTCTCAAAAAGACAGATTCTCATTAGGAAAGATTCTCAAAAAGACAGATTGTCATTAGGACAGATTGTCAAAAAGACAAATTCTCAAAAAAACAGATTCTCAAAAGGAATCTCAGAAATGGTACAGTTCTTGACACCATTATTTAATCCCTTAATAAAAACCTTGCACTTACTGCGAGATTGAGATCTTGTGGGAGACCAACATTTCGCTACTTTAAAACCTGTACACCCCAACTGCCATCAGGGCCTCTATTCAACTGCGTTATAACGATATCGTGTTTGAAATGTTTTAGAATCGTTTATGTCACAGTCGCCATTATTGTAAATGACATAAGAGCTATCAAAACGTTAACAATACGGAAACACGTCAAATACGATATCGTTATTACCGTTTAGAATCCCAGCCCTGTTCGAGCAGTTGTTTGCAATCCGCTATGCTATCGCTAAAGTTACCCTTTGGTTTTTACAAACTTTTTTTACACAGCTTTCAAGTGTAACGACGGTCCCACGAGAAGACTGACATTGGGGGGGGAAGGTGACTGCAGACACAAGCCTCCGCTAACGCCTATATGCTTCGTCACCCCACTGTCTGTTAGGCTCTGACTACATGCGTCCGGAATGCATCGGACCCGCTAAAAACCGGCCCCGGACTCAATACCTGTGTCGTATGCGTCCGGAGGCCATCCAGTACCGAATTTTACCCGAACGCAACCGGATCATGCTCCGGATGCTCCGGGTAACCGAACTGAAAATTTTACGTCTATCCCACTAGTCCCATAATGGGACAACTGATAAAATTTCGTCCCAGTAGTCCCATGGGATAAGTGGCACTAGTATTTTAGTCCCAAAAGTCCCGTTACTGTCATCACCAATTTTCTCAAGAGTAAATTCATCGTAATTACGTTCGTTTTCAAATCAGGCCCGGAGGGCTAGAACAACTCAGAAATAGGAGCTTCGTCGACTCTGTCAAATTAGATTTTTGGGAAACAAATACGATTAATATAATCCCAACTTTTGGAACTTTACTCATACGGTGATGGTGGTAATGGCACTTGGGACAAAAATATTAGTGCCATGTGTCCCAAGGAACTACTGGGACGAATTGGACAAAAATATTAGTGCCATTTTGTCCCATTATGGGACAACTCGATGGGACTAGTGAGATAGGCGGAAAATTTGTGTTAATCTTAAATGAAAAAGTTACTTGAAATAGTTACACCTTTTAGATTAACATAAAACATCCCGTACTGTAAAAATATTTATGTTTAACATTACGACTAAATAATAAATAAATAAACATCGGATACACGGTATTCAAATGTGTTTTTCTACCCGGTTGTACCACTCTATATTATGTTCTCTTGCGAAGAGTACGTATTTTGGCTCACCTAATTCCGATCACTGATGATAACACACACGTTGCGTGTGCAAGCGTGCGCCGCGGGCATCTATAATTTCATCGAATGTATCATTTCATCGAATTTAATTTCATCGAATGCTATTTTCTGCTAAACATAACCTAAACTAACCTAACCTAACCTGACCTACGTAAGTAATTAATGTTTAAGATACCCTGAAAACATTATTTTCAGCAGAAAATAGCGTTCGATGAAATGATACATTCGATGAAGTGATGAGTTACCTCGCGCCGCAGGTGCTTCCGTGGTAATACAAACACCCCACAACTCAAGTGACTACTTTATTGACCATAATTTGCCTTCGAAACTTTCTATTTACAAAAAACAAGGACAATCTTCCTCGTACCGCGCGTTTCGCCCAATCTTACATCGCTCGCAGATGACATAGTCAGTCTGCACATCTCGCTTATGATTTTTATAACGGCAACACATCAAGTAGACACTTTTGTCACTTCTATCAATACTTTTAATATTGCATTCTTGCTTGTTCAAAAAATCTCCGCTAGAAAAGCTGGTATCACAATACTTACAGCTTGGCTTTGTGTCACTTTGTAAAGATAGGTTTTCATCAGACTTAGGCGTGGTATAATTATCAGTTTTCACTACTGGTAAAACTCTGGGTCCACTTCTGACTTTCGGCCTGTTATTACTGTCACATCTATCCCTTTTGACTGTAGCAAACAACCTATTTACCTCGTCTATAGTGTCTTTTGGTTTCACTTTTTCCTTCAACGAATGCTTTAATTCTTCCAGTTTCATCTGTGGTATCGACGAAGACTTATGCTTTATTAGATCTGTGGCGTGATGTGAATGTTTCGGTTCACAACTGTTAACTACGCTGAACTTCCCACTTGAATTTGTGTTGGTTTCTTCAATGGAAAGTTGGAAAATTTTACTCAAAGTTAATTTCGGCTTAAGAACGTTTATTGAACTATCGTCTGTGGACACACTGGCATCTTTAAGTATGACAGTCTTACTTCTCTCTTTCTTGGACTCCTGTTGTTTCTTGGTTTGGAATACAGTTAACACTTCGTTTAGGAGATTTAGACCTTGAGAAACGTCTGGCCTAGAAGTTTGTACTTTCTTAGTACTTATATCATCTATATTTTTGGTATCAACTTTCTCCTTTATCTTTTCGCCCGTACTGACTTCGCATTCATAAACTTGTTTACAAATTTGACACGATCTAGGTTTTTTCTTAACTTCTGTTTCGTCATTTTTCGGTTTTGTGTTCAGGCAGATGGAGCAAATGAATTTGGGATGGTTGTTCGTGCAGTTGTGTTGCCTCTCCATTTTGCTAGTTGTGCGATCGTTTACGTTTTTGTACGTTGTTATATCTATCCTGACGGCTCCGCTGCGAAAACTTGATTTCATATGAAAGCGGAAGCTTCTGAAATATAAAGGAACACGTGTGAAATTTTCAAAAACAGATATCACAGTTGTTACTTTGATGGATTATATAGGAAGTGTTTTTAGCTGGCTTGATGATGATGATATTAATAATAACAAGAAACCAACTCATTTAGTTCCTTGTAAAATTGATGGTGCTGCTGGAGTTAGATCAGTTCAAGCATGCCAAAAAATAACCAGAATAAATATCAGGGAAAACGTACGACTACCTATATCAAGGTAACGTTTACAAAGTGTTTTACATTTTACATCATCGAGAAACACGTTATGGAAATCATACATAAAAACATTAAAGGAAGATTAAAACACAATTGCACCTTACCATGAGGTCTCCTAGAATTTCAAACGCATTATCTCATATAAGTATAGAACACCCAAGTTTCTATTAAATAATTAACTTGTAAAAAAACAGTAAATTACATACAAAAGATGACAAGTTAGTTAAAGAATGTGACAGTCATAGAGTAACTTTTTATACAAGAATACACTAAGTTTACACTAAGCAGTATCGATCTATGCAGTATGTAAAGGGTAAATAAAAAATCTGGCAGTTTCTAACAATGAGATCATTGTCAACTCTAAATATTCTGTCAACTCATGAACAAGTTCGGCATATACAAAAACCAACGCTAAATTTGTTCCGTATGGAAATCAACAAAGTATCTGGTAAGTAAAATACAAAATAAAGAACTTGATAATATATTTTCATACATACAGACCATTTTGTATGGTCTAAGAGTTGGCTGATTCAGTCAATCATTCGGATCAGCTCTGCTTAATAGATATTATTAGCCTTTTGTGCTCCACTGCTTGACAAGTTGGATTTCCAACGCTGACTGTATTTAGCGATAGCGGTCCAGTCGCTTCGAAATGTATCTGAATCGTCCGACCATCTTCGCCTTGGTCTACCACGGCGCCGGTAACCGTCCTGTGGCATACACTATCTGTGCCTGCCTGGGTACATTCGATTCCACTTTAACCTGGCGGCAGTAATACTGGACAATGGTACCTTAGCAGAAGCACTTTGTGAACTGTCTTAACTCGTTTCAGCATGAATGAAAGAGTGAAATCTTTTTATGAATGGAGCAGGGTACAGTTCGTTTTAGTTCATTAAACGAGACGAAATGACAAAATGGCGGCGGTGTGCGCAGCGACGTAATCTCAACTGTGTCCCGATCGCTCCATTGTAAAGCTGCCGTACGCAGCTTTGCAATGATAGCGCGTACCTAACCTGCTACGCGGTAGCCGGTTACGTGTGTGTTTACGCGTACAATGGAACGAGCGCGTCCTCCTTGACGCGCGACCTAGACGGACTGACTGCGGCTCGTGCGGCATGCGTGCTCCTAAAGTGTACGCGTGGCTGCAGGTGCAGATAGAGCGTTCCAGGACACGCGTAACCGACTACGCGTAGCAGGGTACGCGCTATCCGTACGCAGCTTAAGGGTACTGCCATGTAAGAGCTATATGTGGCATGCCACTTGTGCGCTTGCGCCTCGAGGCCGTTTCGCCTCTTGATTATAAAAGCAACTATGTACGTCTTCACGAGGGCTAGCACAAATGGTCCGTGACTTGTTTGTCGCTTGGATCTAGTCTGTAACGATAGAGACGCACTCAGCGACAATCGAGAAAACACAACTTGTGTTAAGCGTTCAGGGCGTATCTCGTACCTACCAAATTTCACGCTTTGACCGACTGAAATCAATCGACGATTTCGGTCGGTCAAAGCGTGAAACCGGCAAACAAATACTTTCACACTTGCAATATTAGTACTCAGTAAGGATATTTTATTTTCAGTTACCTAAATTTGTACATTACTTTTATACCAGTTAAATTATGATAAACAAGAAAAAATGAAAGAGAGCAAAGGAGTTTACGTCACAAAGCGAACCATGAAGCATGACTTTCAGCGCGCATGTGGGCATGAGAACAAGCAGAGGGTGAAGCACCTCATAGCCAGCTGCGAAATGAACAGGTATGATTATCTTCAAATTGTACTTTACTTACTACTTAATACCAAACTAGTTGTTTCCTGCGACTCCGTCCATAACCGTATCTGTCCAATTTTTCGGGATAAAAAGTTCCCTATGTCCTACACTGGGACTCCAAGTATCTCCATACCAAACTTCATCTAAATCGGTTCAGCGGTTTCTCCGTGAAAGCGTAACATACAGACAGAGTTACTTTCACATTTATAATATAAGTATAATAAAGTAAATTACAGTAAATATTTAATATTGAATGTTGTGTTAATGGTAGCAATACCAACCAACCAACTGTGTGTATGTGTGTTTAGGTATATGTGTACATACATTTGGTTGCAAGGATGGTCACACAATACTTATAACAGCTTACCCGGACAGTATAGGTAATTATAACTATGTTGATATTTTACACGCGTCATACTCGTGAACGGGTGCTGTTTGTGTGGTCCGATCTGTTCACGTTTGCAAGGACTGGTTCTTCAGTTTATTATTCTAGTTATGGCTTTTGACGTAGAGACCTCGTGGTGTTGTTCTCCTAGACTCATTATTTTTAGTTTAATGTTATTAGCCATAATTATTACCTATTTATTACTTTATTAAGTACCTACTTGTAATGTTACTTACTTTTAAGTATTACTGTACTTTATGTTTGAAAAAATGACCTTCTGCTGGAGTTTCTTGGCGCTACTTCTCCGCAATGATGGTCTTATCTGAAGCGCTAGTAAATTCACTTCATATTACCGACGTGTACAAGAGCCCTATGGTGGGCTAATTACAGAATAAACATTTTGATTTTGATTTTGATTTTGACACGTTAGATAGGTACCATCTGTAACTACCTGACCCCTATTTCGGCTAAGGTTGCTAGGTTTCGCAAGCAGTCGCTGACTGAACTAACGTTTCATCGACAGGCATGATAAAGCCACCGAGGAGATGGGCTGCCAAGTTGATGCGAAGAAGGACCTAGGATGTACGTGTAGACCGGCTGGAACCAAGCACGATGTAAGATTGATATATAAAGGGTTAATTGTAAAACACTAACAACCTCTCAGGGTTAAATTATTCACATCATAAGTAACAACTGTTGTTCGGTGACTTTTAATACATTCTTAAATTTAATCATACTTTTTTTTCATACAAAAAAATATACAACGAGTTACAAAATAGGGTGATCGCACCAGTGTTGGACACTTTAAGCTGACAGGAACCAATAATGGACACTTTACTCTTAATTCAAAGATCATAAGGTTATAAATTGATTGTTGCCAAACAAATGAATGACCTTTATTGCCTGTAAAATAAGAGTCAAGTGTCCATCATTGGACCTTGTCCATTACTGGTTCGATCACTGGTTGGATAGTATATAGCTATTAAGTTCACCGGATAAAATAGAAATGAATTAAAATGCTGATCACTACCCATCGATGTTATACAACGTGTTACAAAATAATCCGTAAAAAAGAAATTACAAAGGTAGTGTCAACCCTTATTAAATAACGTCAGTTCAGTATCTTAGGTATACAGTATACTAGGGTTGACACTACTTTCGTAATTTCTTTTTTACGGATTATTTTGTAACACGTTGTATTACTTAAATTGATCACTCTAAATGTAAGTAACTCTACGGTAGTACGGTAGTACGGTAGAAACGCAGTGGCGGGCGGGGAAAGGGGTGAGGAGGCAAGACTCCTTGACCTAATTATCTGCGCAGTCGTTTGCTTTGAATCGCCGGCGCCGGTGCGCACTGTGTTTCGGTAATGCGGGTAGGCAGTTCACGATGGCGTATCAGTATTCGAATATTGAGTAAGTACACGGAAATGGTGCGAATGCTCGCTAGGTGTGATGACAACGTATCGGAAGCCTGCCGCGAATATGAAAGACGATTGATTCCCTGATGTGCGTACACCAAGCCGAAGGACAATGCTAGCCGCCACACGGTTTTACTAATCACTTTACACCTGTAGCTCTCACCTGCACTTGCTACTTCACAGAGTGTAAACAAGCCTTAACAAGAAATGAGGCCGTGGAATGTGAAGTGAGCGCAAAGTACCCCCCAACTAAAAATAATTATTTATGTGATAAAATTACAGATCTAAAAAGGTATCAGATAGTACAACAAAAACTTTGTGAGTAATTTTTTGGGAAATGTATTACGTTTTGTAAAAAGTCTGTTTATGATGTAAATAATTTAACCCTGAGAGGTTGTTCGTATTTTACAAATAACCCTGTACATTATGAAACAAACAGTCATACAAAGATGTCATTACTAGTTATCCCACTAAACAGACCTACCTATAGTTTCCAAAGTTAAATATACATACATATATTATATAACATCACGCCTTCATTCCCAGAGTGTGGTAGGTAGGCAGAGTTACAGAAATACCAACAACTCTGAAAACGGGTCACTTACGAAAATTCTGTACTAAGTGATCCCTTTTTATTGCTCTTGACTATTAGTTGTCATGAACTTATTTTATTGTTATCAGCAGCGATACTTCAACGCAGCTGAGCAGATTTACACGTATCACGGCCTCCGCAACTTCACGAACACCGGCGTGGGCAGCATCAAGCCTCTGCAGAGGAAGAGGGTCCACAAGATATACCTGCCCGAGACGGTGGACCGCGGAGCCGGCAGCACCGATTTGTCATTATTTATTCGTGAGTGTTTATCACGTACGTAGTTTAGGAAGCCCTCCAGGTGGAGCGATGACAAACGAAGTGGTTGGGAGCAGTTGGAAACATGAAACTCAAGACCGAGCTCAGTGGCATGCCATGGGAGAGGCCTATGTCCAGAAGTGGACGGATGTGGGCTGATGAAGATGATGAGTCTTTTTATATCGTGATTTAATCAGCAAAGCTCGGACTAATCATCGCGAAACAAAATACAGATATAGAATAAGATGCAATAGTCGTCATATGTGTTTGGTTATTGTCAGAGATCGGACAAATGGGCGTCAATACTCGCAATAATATGGACATGTCTCCAATATTAATGAAACAAATTAAATTACATTAATTTATATCGTTCAAATCAGAAAAATCTGCTGATTTGAACGATATATGTAACTCAACATCACAAAAAATGTCGCTTATCCCATTTCGCCTTTCAAGCGTCGATATATAATACAAAGACGTCAGGAGTGGCCATTGATATGATAATAATTTAAGTACATAAGTTTGCTCCATTAACATCCTTGGATTGCGAAACGAGCTTTCACCTCATAAGTTTATTTTAGCCGTGAAAAGGAATAAATTAACCACAGAAAAATTATAAAAAATACTGTTTATTAGCTTCAATAAATCTACACAATAACAAGTTATTGTATCATCTATTTATTAATTATTACTTGCAAAGGATCAAAATTATGTGTAGGGTAAGTAATCAATTAATGTAGTTTAATTTGTTTAGTTAATATCTATGAAGTCATGTCCACATTATTGCGAGTGATGACGCCCATTTGTCCGATCTCAGGTTATTATTAAAGATGATATTTCCGCAATTAGCATTTGACTTAGTTAACTCAATTGCATTTCCGTTATAGCTTTGTCGCGTGAGGGTTATGAAAACTAAAATGCTGGATTATGTGTTCTAGTAGTTCTGTGGCTTAAATTTCTGGTTTACATTAAAGCCCCCCCTGGGCCAAAATCGGTATTCCCTCAGGACCCGTCCAATTTTTGGTAAAGTGGCTTATTTATTGAGAAAACTAAAGTTTTAAGAAAAAATATCGACAATTGATTGTAACAGATTGCGTGGAAAATATATCTCAGTGATAAGGTAGACGTCCGAGTGCTCGACATGTCAAGAGAAAATATTTATTTGCGTCGTGATATTACGTTCATTTTTATTGATGTGTTTTGGGAGATGTGACCTTTACTTTTGTTACATGGAATTTGGTTTATATGGTGACCATAGAAATTTCTCAAAATGAACAAAAATGTTAGTCAATCGGATTGTACGAGAAATGTCCGGTGATTCATTTTGAAAATAAGTTCTATATTTTAAAACTGGCGTGTAACATATCAAAAGTCAACACATTTCTCATCGCTAAAATGAGTTGGTAATAATTAAGTAATGTTGATCTTATATTATTTATCGCAATTCAAAGTATGATGTCAACTACTAGTACAGCTACGAGCACTCGGACATCCACCTTATAGATTTTGCATGTAAAAAATTTGTTACGAAGTAAATTTATCAGGGTTCATTTTGTTCCTACATACTTTTCATGTACCGTGTACGGTTTTCCTAAAAACTGGATAAAACCGCGTTTCGGGATACTTTCTGGAGTGCGGGTCACGAGGCTCTTCATAATAACATTACATTCAGCTGCTCATTTCTTTGGACATACATAAGTATTAGTAAATTTTGAGTCGTAGCCCTCAAAACTCGGTATTAAAAAAACCATGAGTTGTATAAAGTTGTTATTAACTTGGAGACGGGGTAAAAGTACATTTGCGGTATTCTCAAATATATTTTTTCTCGTTTTTTTTTCAGGTAAAACCAAATGTGCATGTGGGAGCAACTATGGGTCTAAAAAAACATCCTCTAAATGCGTCGGCGGCGCTCCCGATCTTTCCTATCCAGTTGTACACGTAAAGTTGTCACCGATTGTCAAGTGTAATTGTGCTACAACCGGTTCCGAAATGCCCCGGTCAAGTGAAGAAAACGGTGTTGAAATATCAACACAGGGCACATACACTGAAAACAAGAAATACGTAGCAACAACAACACAAGTTCAAATGATAACCAATTTGGTAGACGCCCCAGTTGATCCTATCAGTATTACAAAGGTAGCTAAAGAAGTAAAAGAGATTCCTAAGGAGGTATCGAAAACGCGACAAAGAAATAAAACTCTCGCGGCCAAGGCGAAAGCGAGGGAAGAGGAAAAGTTTTCTTCAGATTCGTTGGTTCAACATATTCATGATTTAGAATGCCCTAGTAAGTTGAGTCGACCTTCGGACGACCCTGTGATGGAGAACAAAATAGAAAGGGAATACAGACAGATATTCGCAACGAAATCGAAGTCTAATCAAGATCAGCCTGCACAGGATAACAGAAGCACCTCATTGTTAAGAAGGCGATTTGAAGCACTAAGGCGAGGACGTAAGAAAGAAGAACCTAAAAATACAGTGGACTTGGTCAGTTCTAGTCCTACTAGTTTGGCTAGCCATAAAGATGTTTCCATAGCATCTGATCCACCATCCTTAGAGGCGCGGTCTTATTCAAGGCCCGCTGCTCCATACAAACCTGCCGCTGCTCCAACTTATGACAGGACATCCTATAGAAGGTCAGTAACTGGCAAAAAAGATAGAGATAGTGTTCCTTCAATAGAAGATGACAATGAACTCAATCAAGGAGTTTCAGGTATGTTTAGATTATGGGGTAAGAAATTTAACTTAGATGACCAGAAAAAGGCTGTAAAAGCCGACGATAATTCAAAGATTGAAGAAAGTGTGGACGAAATTACAGGTGATGTGGAACTACCTCCGACAGGAAGCAAGGAAGTGGAGAAAAAGTCAGGCGGCAGGAAGTTTTCGTTCTTCAAAAAAAAGAGTAAGGATAAAACTAAACCTTCATATAAAAGTAAAAAAGGAGTGACGACAAATCGATGCGAAGTTAAGAATGGGTTAGTGCTTAAAATAGCAGGGACTTCTAACGCACAAGGTATTGGAACTGCAGAACCAAAAAAACAGATCGAAGCTGTTAGTACTGAGAAATACGAAGAAATATTGCGTAAAGCATGGCTGAAGAAATTCTTAACCAGTGCTATTGACTCCAGAGACAGTGTTAAAATACGGTGGAATAATACCACTTACACTACAAGCAGCAGTGCGGTATTTGAACTTATGGACAATGTTTACAAACACACAGGTATAGTTATAAGATCTAAAAGCGACATAGCCACCCACAAGCCCAAAAAACCTAATAATAAAAGAGTGAATTTTATACATCAAAATATAGAAGCTTGGATGATGCCTAAAACAATCCCAGACAAGCCAATGCTAATTCCGATACAAAATAAAAGTACACCTGATAAGGGTGACACGAAAAACATAGAAGTAAGTTTACCCGACCAAAAGTGGTCAATAGATACAGCCAAGACATTTTCACACAAAATAGAATTAGTGCTCCATTCAAATAATGTTGTTCAACTTACCAATAACGTAAGCTCAGACTTTTTAAGAATTGATATACCAAAAGATTTTTTTTCTGATTCTACCACGGGTGACGATCAAGACCATCAGTGCCGAACTAGCGATGAAGAAGTGTACAAAATAGTGGAATATGAAACTTTGAGGTCAAATTCTGATATTACAAAAAAAGGTAATTTCGATACGGGTGATCATGCATCTAATGAGATAACCGTTACAGTTAAAGTCAAAAACAGCCAAAATGTTGAATCAAAGGTTCTCGAAACTGTTATAAAGAGACCGTCAATGCAGAGAGATGTAGTAACTCAAGGCAGCGATGTTTATTTTCCGAAAAGGTGTGACGTAATCGGCGTAGGGATCATCACCCAGAGGGAGGTGCGGGAAATAAAACCCACGTGAGTATGCAAATAGGAGAAATTTTAGTAAACGAACTGCGAGCATTGCTGTATGTAGGTCTAATTGCACCTGTTCCTGTTCGCATTTTCACATAGCAGGCTTGTTCAACAAGCTGCCTGCGAATCGTTGGTCGCTAAAGACAGAAACAGTAAACAGTAAAACTTGTTCTATACTAGTTACTTATGGTGAATTGTATGTGAGAATGGGGGGTGGTACTTTTGGTGATGGCTTCCTTATAATTTCAGATTAAACATTGTAGAAGACTTCTCAGAAGACGAGTCTGAGCCCACGACCTACAGCCCCAAGAATAACTGCGAATTTGCCCAAAGTTACCTTCAAGACTACTACCGACATCTGATGCCACAAGGCATAGACCTGTTCTCCTGGTGTGTCAGCGATACCAACGTCAGATGTTCTGAAAAAGACTCCGGCATAACCTTGAACCAAGGTGATGGGTCCAAGTCCTGCCGGGACATATGTGAAGAGCTCCTTCCAGCCGCAACCGAAGCAGCAGCTGAAGCAGCAACTAAAGCCGCGACCGAAGCCGTAACCGAAACCTCAAGCGATATGACCTCGAGCAGCCACTTTGGCACCAACTTCGAAGAAGAAATAAACAAGAGAAGTAAAATATTTTTCGGCTTTACTAAAGATAAACGACAAAAAAATAAATGCGCTGCGAGTGAAAAAGATAATTGTGAGGAGAAGTGTAAAGCCGCGTCTAAAGCAGATAAACTCATAAGGGTGGTGCCTAAAGATTCTGTGGAAGTGTTTAGGAAACGAAGAATATACGCCGTTAGTCAGAAAAAGTCGAAATGGGACAGTGGTTCGCAAGGTTGTTCTTTGCCGAGTTTATATTGTATAAAACCGTGTAACAAAACGGCTCCTAGGAAGCAAAAGTCGACCTCGAAGCACGTCATTGTTACACGACCTTGTCCCAGCCCCCCTCCGCCTAGCTCTGAAACCAAACCTAGCCAGACCAACAAACCAGTTTGCCAGGCTAGTTTACCGCCTTGTCCGACCTGCTCACAGCCTTCCTCACCCAGCGAACAGCCTAGCCTATCCCACGAACCGCCTTGCCCACCCATTAGATCGCCTTGCCCATCCAGTAAATCGCCTTGCCCATCCAGTAAGCCGCCTTGCCCGGCCGAAATATCGCACTGTCCCATCATCAAACACCCTCGTCCATTCAGCAAATCCCCTTCTCCACCTTGCTCAGCCGACATACCGCCGTGTCCAGCCAGCAAAATACCTTGCCCGGCCAAAATCCCACCACCAACCCCTAAAAAAACAATCTCGTGTGATGCCAAGAACAAAACACATGACTGTCAAAGTTTTAATGGCTCATCTTCCTGTGATACGTGTAGGGCTAACAAAGGCATAACAATAGACACAAATGTGGTCGAAATGGATGAAACGGGCAAATCTAAATGCAATAAACAGATGTTCTCTGACCTTCCTTGTGCATCGCCCCCGTCGCCTTGCGTTACCGTAACACCGGTGTCCCCATCTAAGGATGAGACTCCTATTCACTCCAACAACCCTAGTAAATACAATCTTATTATTAGACGGTGTCCTACTCCCCCACCGCCTAACGTTGATCCTAAAATGAGGTCAATATCCCCAGTGACTTCTCTATTAAAATGCAAACGAAATCCATGTTGTCCTAAGGTTGAAACTAAAAAACGGTCTTGCTCTCTCTCTAGCTGTAAGAAAAACTTAGCAAATAAACCAGCAGCAACTCAAAAAAAAGCAGAAAATAATAAATCTTGCTCACTTCAATGCAAGTATTGCTTGACTCCACCGTGCTCTGACGAAAGCGACAGTAGTACGTCATCGACATCGACAACTGAATCCCAATGTCAATGCTGTCCTGGTTCCCCTCCATCGGGCCTCCATCGGAGCGCTGCGCCACAACCCAGGGTTCAACCCTCATACCAATCTCATGCTGCCGCCAGCTATCCTCTCGCGAACCAACCGAAAATTGCTTCTCACCCCAAAATCTCGTTACCAATTCACTGCTCATTTACAAACCCCCCTTCTCACTCTTCATGTTTATGTAATAGCTTATTTCCGAAGCAATCTAGTTCCCCTCCTTCATTCCCCCCTAATCACCAATTTGCAGTAAACGAACCTGATTCTTACCCCTCGTTAAGACCTTACCCTCCATCTACAAACAAAATCCCCTCATGTTTAACTAACCGCTCATTTTCGAAGCAATCTAGTTCTCCCCCTTCATTACCACCTCATCACCCATGTACAAACCAACCGCCTTCTCCCCCCTCATGTTTACGTAACCGCTCGATTCCGAAGCAACCTAGTTCTCCCAATTCGGTCCCCCATAACCGCCAATGTGCAGCAAACCAACTTGCTTCTCACCCCTCATCACCACCTAACCACCCCTCTACAACCCAATCAGATTCTCCCCCCTCATGCTTAGCTAGCCGCTTATTTCCAAAGCAATCTGGATCTCCCCCATCATTACCATTTAATCGCCAATTTGCAGCAAACCAACTTGCATCTCACCCTTCATCACCACCTCACCAGCCATCAACAACCCGATCAGCTTCTCCCCCCTCATGCTTAGCTAGCCGATCGTTTCCAAAGCAATCTGCATCTCCTCCATCATTACCACCTGACCGCCAATTTGCAGCAAATCAAATTGCTTCTTGCCTTTCATCACGACATCACCACCGATCTACAAACCGAATAGCTTCTCCCCCCACATGTTTACCTAGCTCATTACCAAATAAACCTGTATCTCCCCCTTCATTACCACCTAATCGTCAATGTTCGGCAAATCAACTTGCTTCTTGCCTCTCATTAGAATCTCCACACCCATCTACAAATCGTATAGATTCTCCCCCCACATGTTTATCTACTTGCCTAGTTCTGAACGAACAAAATACCCCGCCCTTATCACCAACGAACTTCCCTTGTCCCAGGCATGGAAGCAGTATGTCACATATAAGTATAATAAGGCAATCTAGTATTCCCGTCTCACCACCACCACCTGACAATGAACCCGTTTCTGGTAATCATGAGGAATGTTTATCTCCCTCCCCACCTAGATCTCCGATATCTATAAATCCACGTAAAAGTGGTTGTTCACCTGGTGTAGATATTTCGAACCAAACCGATGCTCCGGCTTATCCACCCTTGAATCAATCGAGCGCTCCCTATTTAAGCATACCTAAAAGCTATTCTCAAAGTAAACTCACAGGTGCTAATAATTCTACTCCCGCGTGCTTTTCTAAACCAAAACAATTCTGTCCAGTTTGCTCACAAATACCGCCATTAGGAAGCCCAAAACCCGGCGACAGTAAGAAAACCATGATCAGCGGGTTATTCTTAAAAAAATTACCATCGAAGAAGAAAACAAATGTGCGATCTGGCTGCGACGACAGTAAACATTATAACATAAAAGTGAACGACTGCTGCAGCGACCACAACAATGGGATCAGAGAGATGAAGCTCCAGGATGAGGATGGTTTGACTTTATGTGAGAGGACGGAATATAAAAAAACAAAACGATGTATCCACAGGCCCTCAGTAATAGGAGATATGTACGATGCGTCAACAGTGTGTCACAGAGCATCGACGGGTACATCAGAACATAAAGAAAATTCAAAGAGTAAACGGTGTATTCTACCCGAAGATAGTATCCAGAGCTTGGCCAATCTAGTGGAGATAGAGTTTAAAATGAAAGTGACACAGGGTGACAAGATAACTGAAATTAATATTGGCAATGTCGGTGACTCTGAAAAGGATCAAGTTACGAAATTGCAAGCAAAAACCTCTAGAGACGTTTACATAACCACAAACTCCAACCACATGGTTAATAAGGCATCAGAACCAATCACAGTTAATAATAGTCCAGGGAACAATATCGACATACGCATTATAATCAAAAATTTCAAACGCAAAAACAAGAAGGTGTCCCGCAGTAAAATGAAAAAAGAGAGTGTGGTGGATGAATTTACTAGAAAGATATCAGAGAAATTTCACACGGTTTCTACGGGGTACAGTGACATAGTGCATTCTGATACTGACCGCACCGGTCAACCAAGTAACGCTTACTCAGTTCACAGAGCTACTTGGGACTTGACTTGTGAATCTGATAACAAGATAAAAGCAGGCAAAACAAGCGGCGAGCTAAGCGATTATACTGACAAAGAAATAACTAACATAAATACAATTACTTCACTAAGTGCAACTAATTTAACAGAGTCTGTCATAAAAGATGAAGAAATTCCCGAGAAATATATAGTTCAAGAGAAACCGTGTATCAGTGTAATTCCAAGCGTTATTAAAAGCGATATTAGTAAACATGAAGAAGGAGAGCCAAACATTGTTACAGATGACACTGACCAAAGTACTGGCGTGGAAATCTGCGACATCACGAGTTCGGATAATAAGAGACGAGAAAAAACGCCTAAAGCGGAGAAAAAGAAAATGCTTAAGATGGTAATCGAGAAAGCGGGTAGAATTAAACATAAAAATAAAGACAAAGTGTCAAAAATAACCAGAATTCTCAAAACCATAATGACGTCTGACAGCAGCGATCACGTGGAGATGGCCGTCACCAAACATAATTTGGCTAAAGATATTACATACGCTTCGCTGCTTCCTAATGTTTTAAGAGATGCCGATAGCATGAATAATTTCTTCAAAACGAGTAGTTTAATGTCTGTCAATGAAGACAAGTATGTTAGGGTAAATACTTCTAGAGATACTGTTGATACGAGTAACGACTCTGAGCCGCCGGCGAAGAAAACTTGCGGAAGGCCATCTTGTTTTTGCACTCAAGTAGCAACCAAACTTGATTTACCAACCGGCGTCGGATGCTGTTGCCTAAGTAAGAAACCACAGAGAGTAGTAGATATGGAAACCAATTGTGATATCAGCACAGATGAAGACATGTTCCTTCTCAACTACGAAACATCGAGCTTCATGAATCAGGAAACGCAACGATCTAAACTTTTCTGCAGCAAAGCGAATAGCGGTAACGTTAGTTTTTATAAAAGCGTATTGTCAAACGAACTTAACATCTTTAATTTAAGCGAGGTCCAAAACATTCCATCAAACAATTCAGAAAAAAGTTCGCAAGAGGAAACAAAGATGATCAAACAAACGTCTCCAGCCGAAGCAATAGACAATGTGTTAAACTTATCTGATGATGACAGAATCATTATCGCTAATATGGAACCGACTAAATGTAAAATCGAAACGGTATATACTGAAATAACGCGCCGTAGAGAGTCGAAAGAAAAGGACAGATTGGATGATCCAGGTTCCGCTGATATACTACAGTCATATGAAACAAAGAAGGCAGTTTTAGAAATGTATACTGAAAGGAAGCTGTCTAAAGGAGGAGAGCATTTCGTGGCCAAGCTTCCCAAGTTCTCGTTGGAAAATGAGAGTGACATTATGAAATATGAGGAAGTTTGCACAAGAAGCTTTTTTTTTTCTTTGGAAAGGTAGTTCGAGTTTGTAATGTTTTTTTTTTGGGTTTTTACAAATTGATGTGCGTAAATCTTATTTATGAAGTAGATTTGTTTTATTTGCACTTACCTAGTTACTTTTTTGATAGCGGGTCTAGGTCCCTCTATTATACGACCTGCAACATGGTCTCCATACTACTCTGTCAAACAATATTTCTTTCGAGATGTCACTGTATTGTTTTTGACTGGTAACATGGTTTTACCGAATAGAACAGAGCCCCATATATTTGGTACCGATCCCAAACATATTTTTCGAGTTATTCCGTTTATCCAACATAAAACAGCCACCGTAAGGCGGATACTTTGAAACGCGTGTCCATCTATCCACCCTGAACGGGGTGGATATTCGGAGGTTACATTCATGTTGCATACAATTTATTGTCAATTTTGTTTAGCATAGCAACCGTTCATCATAATTGCTTTGGCATAAATTTCTTCGCATACTGTCATTTGGCACAATTGTCTTTGGCAGAATAGTACATTGGCATAACGTTGATTAGAATAATAGTTATGGTAGAATAATTATTTCGCCGAATTTTGTATGGCATACTATGTAGTTGGCATAAAGTTATAAAGCAGAATAATATTTTACTAGGTAATGGAACTTCTAACCTAACCTAGCTAGCAGTTTGTTACTAGTGATTTTGCTATGGTTCAATTATGCCATAATAAATTCGGCGGAAGGTATATACTGCTACATAAAAATCTGCGAAATGAAATTCGGCGATATAGTATTCTGATATTCAAAATTCTGCCAAATTAATGCGTTATAACAGTTATGCTACGTATACTATTATGCTAAAGTATCATTCGGCTAAAAATGTTTCTGCGATAACTGTTATGCAAAGTGTATTTCGGACAATCGATATCATGCCAGATGAAAGGAACCCGGAATTTACTTCCGATTAGCCTTCCGACTTTTTGCCCCAAGTACAGTCAACAGTTAAATAAAATTGTGCATTAAATTAAAATTTGCATCTTGTATTTTATATACATTCATTCAATACACTAAAAATACACAAGACAGAGTACATCCCAACGAAGCCGGGGCGGGGTAGGCATAGTTTTATAAATTCTGCAATATATCCAGGAAATGACCAACACTAATTTCATTAGTGAGTAGACATGGTTGTGTATCCTGGATAAATAAGTAAATCTCAATTAAGTGTACTCTACATATGCCTAATATTATACATTTAAGAAGGCAATTAAGGGTCAATTGACCCTGCGGCAGGTGTGTGAGTAGGCCGCTTTAGTTGTGATGACGTGTCATGTAACTTTATTTTACTACGAAATGAAAAGACAACAAAAACTCAATGTTTTAATCTCTCGCCATAAGGATTATATAAAAATAAAAAAACATGGTAACACTATCACGCCTATTTCACTACGTAATAAATAAATGAACACACATTGATCAATAAAGTTACATCTAGTAATGTTCCATCTAGTCATACACTTAGTTCTACATGTATGACTAATAAGAAAAAAAATCGCTTAGTTCTGCATCCATGTATGACTTCTTTGAACACGTACAATGGTACTTTTTTCTTCTGTCTAGTCATACACCTACGCGATGTGTACAAAACGAGTTGTACACAATAGTTATACTCCGTTAAAGGTGGGTCGTAATTTTAAGCCCTGTCTGCATTAGAGTCGACGGAGCTCTGCTCCGCAGAGCTCCTATTTCTGGCTTGTTTTGGCCCTTCGGGCCCGATATAAAAACGAACCTAACCTAACCTACCTATTCTTTTTAGTCATACATGTAGAACTAAGTGTATGACTAGATGGAACAAGCTAAAAAACGATAAAACGTGCACAGCAAACCTTAAAGTTATTACTTTAATGGACGGAATTATTATAATCAGGTAAAATAAATTATTTTAAATAAATTACTTTTATATAAATGCATAGTAATGTGATGCGATGATGCAAAACCAAACTTGCGTGAACAGCTTCTTCTACTCAAAGCCGCGTCTGAAATTTACGAACGAGAAGTTAGTATCACTATTTAAAATAAATGAATCAATAGAAACAAATATAATATAGTCTGATTTAAAACGTGTATTAGCGAATCACAGTAGAGGAATATTAACAAAAATAAGATTTTTTACAAATATCGTCAATACTTTGAAAAATCTTACACATACGATTTTAAAATTATTTCTCTTCATGTTTAAGTATAAAATTGTGCATCACGAAATATGCGATACGAGGTTTTTTTCAAAGTAGTGACGATATACTTCAGACTAACATACACAACAATATAAAACTTAAAATTAGAACCTAAATTAGGTGACAGAACAGCGTGGTTCTGTTTTACAAAGTTGGCGTAGTGGTCGCTACGGTAGGCTGCCCAATACCATCGGAACACTACATGTTTCGGCCAGAAGTAATGCCCTTCCCAATATTGAATCCGTGAATAGATTTGGTTACATTGCTTGGGCTATTTAACCCCTTTTTCCCTGAATGGCAGATTACTTAAAGGGCAGATTCTGATCTTCAAAACACATAGATTGGAATTCACTTATTGATTTGAAATTAGACAGTACCGATGGAGCTCCGCAATCGCGGAGCTCCTATTTTTAGGTGGTTTGGCCCTCCGGGCCTGCTGCAAAACTAACATAACCTAAACCATTATATTATGGCTTTTAAAGATCGAACCAGTAATGGTCAAGGTCCAATGATGGACACTTGACTCTTATTTTACAGACAATAAAGGTTATTAATTTTTTTTGCAACAATCAATTTATAACCTTATGATCTTTGAATTAAGAGTAAAGTGTCCATTATTGGTGCCTGTCAGCTTAAAGTGTCCAACACTGGTGCGATCACCCTACGCGTGTCCTGGAACGCTCTATCCGTACCTGCTACTACGCGTACCTTTTTGGAGCACGCGTGCCACGCGAACTGGAGCGCGCGAGAGCCGCCGGCAGTCGGTCTAGGACGAGCGCCAAAGAAGACGCGCTCGTTCCAATGTACACGTAAACACGCGCGTAACCGACTACGCGTAGCAGGGTACGCGCTGTCCGTACGCACCTTTATAAGATACTAGCGGCCCGCCAGCGGCTTCGACTTTCCCATAAATTATTCGAAATTTTCTCGCCGTAAAAACCATCCTTGGACTTCAACGAACATTTAAAAAAAAAAATTGGTAAAATTGGTCCAGGCGTTGTTGAGTTATGCGCTTACCAACACATTTTGCGATTCATTTTTATATTATAGATTGAGCGACGCGCATCGAAACGACATTAGCGCCCCAGCGGCAATAGGTAAAAGGAACTCCTGAAGGACCGGACGCACTTTTTTTCTTTTTTTTTCTCCCACACAACAATGCGAAAGAACTCACGTCCTCTCGCGAACTTTAGGTGAATTAGCTTATCCCTATTCCAACCAATGATTCCGTCCTTTTTCCGCTCAATCGGTGACTGTCCCAAATAAAAGCGTGTGAAATGTGATAAGTGGTAACAGAAAAACATACATACCTTTTAACATATGGTTAGACACAAACAAGCGTGCACGTAAAACACATTTTTAGCTGCATAATAGATACACAATATTTTACATAATATCAATATTTATTTCTTCTTTTTTAATGGCTGTCCACACTGATTTCGCCAATGTCAAGTGAATAGAGTAAATCAGTAAAAAGAATAAATCAAAAGTAAAAGCCGGGCATTTTTCAATCGGCCATCTTCCCTCCCGAAGGTTACCGGCAATCCTCTAATATTTATTTAGGTTTCAAATTTTACACGCAAAGAAAATGAAAGCTGGGCCATTCAATTATTTGATGTACATTTTTGGTTATCGTCCGTATACCAGATTATGAATTCGCGTATAAATAAATAAAATGAACTTAGAATGTTCAAGTTTAACGGATACAAAACAAAAAACGATTAAATTACCCCTTGTTCTTCGTACATTACTCAGTTACATTACTAGCAATGTACAAAGAAGAAATATTCTTCGTACAAAACCGGGTAATGTAGAAAGAAACTTTCGTTCCTTGCACATTACTAGTTCCTTGCACATTACTAGTTCCGCTGGCAGTTATGTTCAAAGAAGTAAATATTATTCCTTCATCATGACCCGGTTTTGTACGAAGAAATTTCTGTTCTTATAGCTGAAGCAATAAATAAAAACTCTAGTGGACTAATTAACTAAAAAAGACGAACCCACATAAATCATTTAAATACACTTCTCGAAAAACCTCCTTGGTTTGTAGTAAGAACAGATTTTTTTTCGTGCGGAACCAGGTCATGAAAGAATAATATTTACTTCTTTGAACATAACTGCCAGCGGAACTAGTAATGTGCAAGGAACTAGTAATGTGCAAGGAACGAAAGTTTCTTTCTACATTACCCGGTTTTGTACGAAGAATATTTCTTCTTTGTACATTGCTAGTAATGTAACTGAGTAATGTACGAAGAACAAGGGTAAATTACGCAATTATCGTTGGAAAAAAATGGTAACTCAGTGGCAAATTGCACTTTTTCCATAGAATAGGCCAGGACATCAACCTCCGCTGCGTTACTCACTTTAAAGTTAGGTAATACAAATTACTTTTTGTGAATTAGGTTAACTCTAAATATAAGCCTATTTACGTCACTTTTAGATTTTAAAGTTAAAAAACACAACACTACCGTTTTATTAAATACATATATCTTTTAGCTAACGTGGCAAAAAATTATGTACAACGAAAAGTAGAATGACCCAATTATCAGCCTATACAGTGTGTTACCGGCATGAGGGCTTTAAATGTACGTATCGATTCTACTCCTCAAATGCTACATCTTTTGTTCTACGACTTAGAAAATAACTAAATTTACAGTAAGTTATAGGTGATCAAACTTTCAAACTTTACTAGTCAAATCAGTGAATTAATTTATTTTGTATGAAAAATAAAAAATAAAACTTACCTCATTTTTTAAAGTCGTAGAACAAAAGGAGTTCCATTTGAGGAGTAGAATCGATACCTACATTTAAAGCCCTCATGCCGGTAACACACTGTATACTGGAAGGACATAAATACAGGGCCTCTATTCAACTGCGTTATAACGATATCGTTTTTGACCTGTTTCCGTATTGTCAACGTTTTGATAACTCTTACGTCATTTACAATAATGGCGACTGTGACATAAACGATTCTCAAACGTGTCAAACACGATATCGTTTTAACGCACCTGAATAGAGGCCCAGGTGTTACAACGTTAACGTATGTATCTGTATATCTGACTGTGGCATCGTAGCTTCCAAACTGACGGACCGATCAGGATGCGGTTTTATTTAAAGGATACCTAGTTTAATCGGGATGGTTCCTAGCTAGGTTTCATGAAAATCGGTAGAGACGTTTAAGAGATATCAGCTGTCAAAGAAGGCGTCACCATTTTATCGTGGGTTTTTATCTATAGGGAGGAAAGAGGTACGGCAACATTACAGTCAAGAACATTAATTTAGGACCCATCTTAGGTCCAAAGTCAATCTGACGTTCTACATCAATAAGGTTGAGTTTGTTGTAAGTTACGAATGACTTTGAATCTCTAATGACATTGACGACATCAAGCAACTTTTTTATTGGTTGCTAAATTAACGTTGGCTGAACATGGATTAATATTTGACACTTGTTTTTTATTCTAAAGAAGATTATGATCATTTGTTTCGCAACATATCAATTTATAAGCGTACTGCTGAAGCTGTACCGCGCCTCCTTCCATGTTGAAGACGTTTATCGCTACTGCTTCTGTAACCGTAAATTTTCCGGGATAAAAAGCCTATGTGCTATTCCAGACTAATCTATCTCAGTGCCAAACTTCACCTAGAACCGTTCAGCCGTTCTGGCGTGATGGAGTAACAAACATCTTAATTGTCACATTTATAATATTTGTAAGATGAGATAGAGAAGTAAGATGATCTTCGAATGTAGAGTTAACTCCGTTATTGGGCGTTTTCCAAAAAAAAAGTACCTATAGTTAAGGACAAAAATTAACAAACGTAATTTTTCCATTACGTCACTAAATTAACTATTAATGCTGTAAGAGCAATAGTGGCATCTAAGTCATACAAACTCTTAAAAACAAAAGTTGTCTTTTCTGTGGTCAATAGTTAAAAGCTTGTCTACATATATATAAGTTTTGTTTTTATATGATAGGTCTAAAGCTGTCCGGACGCCGCTTATGCGGGAATGGAATCAGCCAGAAAATTAGGCCTTAAAAGCTTACGGCGTGTCCACAGGAAAAACGCTAACCTAAATCTGTGTATGACCCATCTAAGGGTGTACTGCCTTTTCGCAGAACTTTTTTTGGCCGAATTTCATTTGCCAACCAACGTTTCGCCGACAATTCACTTTGACAACTAACGATTACCAAAATTTTATATGACAACTTTTTAATTCGCAGAATTATTATAAAGCGTATTATCATAACGCCTTTACACTTTTGGCAGACTCATGATTTGTCAAATCTTTCACTTGGCTTAACAACTCTTGGACGAATACCGTTTAGTTGATGCAACATTTCCCTTTTCATACATTTGGCAAGATAGAAATAAGTAAGAAAAAAAATAACAAATTCTTTGGTTGGAAATTATTATATGTGTGCATGAGCGAGCGAGCGAGCGAAGCGAGCGAGCAAGACCTTCCTGGGCAAAACCGACTCGGCAAAGTTAGGTTAGAAGGCTATGGCGGGAGCGAAGCGCAGCGAGCTCCCGCCTTAGCCTTCGAGGTTATTTTTTTTTTGACATCCCTTGAAAAAACTATGCTAATATTCTCCGTTTTTGGGGCTTAAAATAAGGCAGGGAGTACCTACTCAATAAAAAAATTGGTAAACAATAAACAACCAAATGAATATTATGCCAACTAAAACATTACACAACATGAAAGTAGGTATTTTGAAAAATAACATTATAAAAAACAGACCACATGTTGAGTTGGTAACTGTTAAGTTGGCAAATAAAACAAATACATTTGATAAGTTGGGAAATGAACGTTCGGCGAAATAAATTTACGCGAAACGTGAGTTGGGAAGTGATACTCGGCCATACAATTTTTTGCGATAAATAAGAGAACCCCCATCTAAGACAAAACTCCTGTAACAAGTTCGACCATATTAATAAAGTGTCTACCGACTTTTTTGGGAAAACGCCCTATTGGTGCCTGTATCTCATTCCTTCTGTTAGTTTATAGTGTAGTGGGCCTCACGAGAATATAGGGTACTCAAACTCTCCAAAACTAAGGTTGTCTTTCCTGTGGTCAATAGTTAAAAGCTTATGTGCATATAAGTTATGTGTCCTGACGCCGTTTATGCGGGAATGGGCTTAGCCAGAAAATTAGGCATTTATAAACGTTAACTTCCGGTGTGTCCACAGGAAAGACGATGGCCTAAATATGTATCATAATTTTTTGGTGGACCTGATGAAATGAATTGTTGAGGATTAGATGTTGTTAAACAATATATACATTTAATATATATATTTTATAGTTAATTACCAAAAAGCTTTTTGCATTAAAAGTACGACCAATGAATGTTGGCCTTGTAGATAGTTCCTGTTCTGTGTTAAGTTTTGTTTTGTAATATCGTAATGTAATGCAGTGTCCATTTAAGGGTTATTCACACATTGAGAGAGAGGTGCAGGCTGAAAAACAGCGCTGTGTAGACCCCGTTTCACAGCATATGCTGAGTTCTGAACCTCATAACATTTATAAGATTTGTAGTTTATATTTTTCACTCTTATTTTAGTGTTTTATTTTGTTAATAATAATAATTTGTAAAACAACTGTATTATATGTGTATTAGTAAATCTTTTTCTGATTCTGATGAAACGACACTTTCGATGAAATGAGTCTCGACATTTAAAGGGGTTTTTTTATTTTATCGAAAGGAATTTCTCGCCGCAAGGTCACAACTCACAAGGCTAACGTAACCTAACCTACGTAACCTGGTTCCAGCAGAAAATAGGCATGAAACATCACAATCGATGAAGTGAAATTCGACAAAACTATGGGTTACCATACAGAGATATGTATTTAAACTCACTTTCCAATGACCAAATACACGTTTATTAACCTTCACGATATAAAGATAAGTACAAGTTCTTTAACAATACAATACACGGTACAATAGCGCTAGTAAAGTTCAACAAGACGTTACAAAATTCTGTACATTCATATAAATAAGCAACAGTATAGTAAATATACAGTCTGACTTAGGGCGTGTTTTACAATCACCAGATAACTATCTGATGGATCAATTGTAGCTTTGTCCTTTTCTTTCATATGACAAAGAAAGGGAAGCGATAACTTTCAGGTTATTAAACAAGCCCACAGGTTAGTTCACAATGCAGGGCAAGCGAGAAAATTACATGACATGTATTGTCAACGCTATGATAGGTCTTATTTTCTTGACAGTAATGGCGGTCGAATAAATGATACGTGTAAAAACAGTGTATAATAAGGTCCCCTTACTAACAGGGACCTTATTAACCCAAGGCCCGTTTAACAAAAGCTTGTAACTTGTATTACAAGCGGAAATCTCTTTTCAACAATACGAATTTTAAAAAACAACATGTAGTCGAATTGATAACCTCCTCTTTTTTTGAAGTCGGTTAACCCTTTTCCAGGTCGCATCAATCTAGGGGGTTTAACATAGAATGCAATATATATCCAAGTTATTTACATATTGGGGATTAGTTTCAGACCAAGTAACATTTCACGTAAATTCAATTAGATTTGAACCCTAAAGGGTGCTTAGATTGAATTTGTAACTAAACCTATGTGGTCAATATAGAGTCTATGCCTGGAAAAGGGTTAAGAAGAGACCTTCACTTGTTTTACAAGTTTTTTATAAACCCGCCCCACGTCTTTGTGCAGGCTCACAACGAAAAAGATATCGTTTGTCGTTTGATCTTATTGCATGGACGTAAAGGTTTAATGACCGGAAGCCCAAGTTATACATAACAAGCGGAACTCTCAATCTAACTCCTTTTGCTAGAAAGAGAGCTCCGCTTGTATTTTGTAGCTTTTAGCTTCGTGAAACGGGCCACGGGTTGGACTTGGTGAAAATCCAATAGATTGACAAAGTTTCATACATTTTGTTGATCATTAATATCATAAAAATACTTTAATGTCATCCACGTATGTTCATTGCTACAATATTTGAGGAGTTCCTTCGATTTCTCTAACATCCCATCATCAGATATGGGAAAAAAAGAAAGAAATCAAACAAAAAAAAAACAAATCGGTGTAGCGGTCTTTGTAAAATCGGGGAAAATACCTAAAAAAACCCGAAGAATTGAGAACCTCCTTTTTTTTTAAGTCGGTTAATAAAATATTAAGCACGTTCAACCTACTTAAGCAACGCTTTCTTTTCATTTCGGCGATTTCGAGTAAAATATCTCTTACAAGTTGTCATTGTGAGTTCACCTTAACTCTGCACAAAGATATTTTGGGGCTGACAACATTAATGATCTGGTCCGTCATTTAATCTTGTCACAAAATTCGACGCATCAATATTCAAATTAATTTCAGTTATGGTTTTACTGCAATTGTTTTTATTAAGTCCGCGAACCATGCCACGTTGACAGCTCTAGGTTTTTTATAGCCGCTCTTTCCTTGGACAGACTTATACTTTGTCAGACTGTAGTATAAGATATACCCTACCCGTAATATATTAGCCGTTTTGTTTCATTACTAATTTTATCAGGTACAAATAATTAGTATGCCTTATAAAATCAAGTAGTACATTTTTGAGAATTTACTTATAGCATGCATTAAAAACTAAAGAGAAGGGACGTCTTTGGCTGTCAACGAAATATTACGGGAGAGTCACTTTACACAGAAGTAAATGACACAAATGTTACCAGACTTAAATATTAGTTTATAATTTTGAATTTATAGATAGGGTGTGTTACAATCCAATTTTAGCGCTACATTTATTTTTACACAGGAGACTCTATTTCACTTTATCTATCATAAGAAAGCGTCAATAATATAATTATTGATTAGAAGCGTATTTTCTTGTATTGTACCTAATGGATTGTTAAGTGTTTGCAAAGTTTTTTTTTTAATTGTCTAAAACAAAGTGAAATAGAGCCTAGGTTAAAAAAAGATATAATTACCGTTACAAAAATTCAACCGAAGGCTTTCAAAGTTTTCAAAGTTATATATTTAAGTGTCCTGAAATTTTTAACCCAAGCAAAAAAACAGCCTCTCATATTATAAAAAAATACTCATGACATATTAAAAACATGTACCTATAATGTAAAAGGTGCAAAGCCTTTAATTTTGTTGATATATTCATATAAATTACAATATAGAAATCAGAATGGGATAACCTGCAGGACATTTCATTGCTGTTCAACTTAGTCTATTATTTTATTTGTATTGAATAACCTATTTATTAAATAGTGAGCAATTGGAGTATAGTTTATTGCGTTTATACTTTTTATTTCGTAACATATCCTTAAGATTATAATTACAAATACAGTTTACATGAAAATAGTACAGTTAAAATAATATTTAATAAATTAAAAGTACCTATGAGTAAATAATATGTATAATCAGATCATAATTACATTGCTTTAAGGTGAATTTAAATTATGTTTGCATCAGCTAGACTAGAGATGTCCTCATATCGGTAAAACTTTCACTCGATATGGTAGATATTTAGGTGTTCGAGCCTACGCTTGAACCACAGTGAGATTACTCTTTCGTTATTCGCAGTAAATCATTGCTCATTTCTTATCTATGGTCCGGTGTGTGAGCGAGATGAGTGCCGTTTGGCTAAATCCTTCTCTTTCTTTCTATACGTTCGTGGCAGCGCGCGGCGGCCATTTGCTATCCAGTACGTTTTCGTTAAAAAAACAACACCGTTTATTTTTTACAAAAAAATGCGCTTTGTAGGAACCGTAATTCTGAACAATAAAAACAGGATTCCTGATGTCCCCCAAAAATATGTATGAAGTCCATTTTGTTACTGAAACCCAATACATAATTTGGTAACAAAATTGACAACTACATACATTTATTTTTAGACGTATTGGCAATGCTTTAATTATAGTTCAGAACCATGTCCCTGTAAAACCAACACGCAAGTAAAAAGCTGCTATGTTTAGTTCCATATTTTAAAAACAGCACTCGTATATTTTCACGGCCATGTCAATTAATTATTCATTATTCCAATGGGAATTGTTCTGGCAATTTATCATTATCGAAGGAACTTTAGGGGCAAAATGTGCGTGGGTTAAAAGGAGACTAAAAGTCAAAATTTCGCTATTTGGGCTAAATTTATTTTTATTTTACTGCCCTCTAGCTTTCATGCGTGACATAACAATTTAAAAGTTCACCAATAAAATAAATTAAAACAGTAGCACTGATATAACTCACCTACTTTTACTAGAAGACAAAATAATACAAATCTAAACAAATCATACTTTTTGGTAAAGACATTATCATCGTTTATTATTAAAGAAACACATTATTTAATATATTTTGTACAAATACACTCACATCACTCACTCATCTTACTTTCCCGTCACCCATTTGCAACCCTTCAAGGGGATTAAAAAATATAGAACAACAACGCAGTAATGCATAGAAGATTTAAGAAATAAAAGAATAACAGATACATACGTAACATCACGCCTTCATTCCTAGAGTGGGAGAGGCAGAGATACTGAAATACCCACAACTCTAAAAAAAGTTCATAATACTGGAATCACATTTTGCACAATCAGGCTAATGTAGTGTTTACTATAATTATTTCTTTGAAATTCTTGACAATGAATATGTCTTTACCACGTGATGATAATAAGGTAGATAGATTCCAGTCAACTTTTACTTATTATCAAATTAGATAAAAACACCTATTTTAGAGCGCAAATGCAACCTTGTCGTCTTAACCAAATGGTGCATTTTATATTGTGTTTCTTCAAGCGAAAACCTGGGGACTCGGGAGGCCAATGATAATCTCTAATTTAAATCAATAAAATTCGATAAAAGGGCAAACATATTATATAAAATGTTATTCTTGATCTTAAGACTTTTAATGAGAAATCAAGATCATGTCTAACATCCCCATTAATTCATTATATTTAATTAATAAGTAATTAATCTACATTATTATTGAAACAGTCAACTTTTCAAAAGCTCAGTAGCTGCAGACATAATAAATAATAATGGTAATTAACTAGTGTAAAAGTTGACCCGGATTAGCCTTAAATTATTTAAAAATTAAGCTCTGTGGCGGGGTATTTTGAGTATAAGGCCACTATTCGATATTTATAATGTGATACAGTTTTATAAATCTACCGATTACAATCTAAAAGTGTGAATTGGCAACAATTGCCTTCAAATGCAAGGGAGATTTATTTAATAAAATGATTACTTGTATTAATTATTATAATTAATACATTAAACAGTTATTCAAATAAATATTATCTTCAGTAGTTTATACACTTTTTTTTTTTTTAATTTACCACAGTTTAATCGCAATTAAATAATATGGCAATTTAAATTTAAATTAAAATAAAATCGTAATATCGTGCCTTGAATAATTCAAGGATATTAGTTTCTTTATTACGGTATTAAACCAGATAAAATAAATTTAAAGCATTTTTTTTACGAAAATGCCTGTAATTTTGTACCACTTTGTAGGATTATAATTAAAATATAATAATAAAAGTGTGCCAATTATTTATTAAATGGCAACTCAAAAAAAACACTTTTTTCAACGCATATTTGATTCTTAACTTATACGAGTATAATAAGTAGTTATGAACACACGCATGCAAGTTTGCCCATTTTTTTTTACTTGGCATAAGCTATGTAATCATTATGTTTTTAGAAATGTAGTACACAGTCGCATCCAGCATTAATACTGAAAAGAGTGTTGTTATATTTATTGGCATTTTTTTATTATTATTGTCATTTTATAAGTGATGTAAAAATTTAGACTAGTACTTCAGTCGACATGATAATGTAGATGCCACATTTACACGAGAAAATATAAAATAGAACTGAGATTCTGTTTGAGATAAAAATGTTTTTGTTAAAACACAAACAATTTAAAACAAATAATCCTAGGTAAATTTAAGTAACAGAGATTAATAAATCATTTACTTAAACTACAAACTTAATTAACATAATTATTTATACTCGCCTTGTTCAATGACACACCATTAAAAAGATTTATAATAATACCAGTAAAAAAAATAACAAAAAGCGAATATGATTATTTTTTATGATATTTAAACAAAAATATCTGCTAATATTTAACTTTATAGCATCATTTTTATTTTTTATTTTTATAACGATACAAGTGCCGCTAGTTGTTTTTAAATAAACTGCCGCTATTCCATTTAACAATACCGCCGCATAATATCTACTACAAACAGATGTTATTAACTTGATTTTTCTACTTCACGTCTCAATGAAATTATAGAAATGACTACTAAATAACCTTTTCAACGCCATGCCAAGTACAAAAGTAAAGTAGATGTTTTATTTAGGCTGACAACTCAACATTTACAAATGTTGCTACTCACAATAGTGCTGTTCGTGTCAATATCTAGAAAGTTTTCAGCTTGGGATATGTAATGTTTGTTACTGTAATTTGACAAATCATGTGTGTCGAGTAGATATTGAAATATCGACATTTCCTTATAACTTTTTACATATTGGCAACAATGTAGTAAAATAAAAAATCAACGTTAAATTATAGATAACCTGAGGGGCTATTGTCTAACGCACTCGCAATCGCAATCGGCTTCAAAAAGGAGCAATTGTTTTCATATTGTATGCAGACGAGCGTTCGATTTTCAAAATGAAAACGATCGTGATTGCGAGTGCGTTAGACAATAAGCCCTCAGGTCTTTTTTCGCTGTCGTGTCATTGAAAAGGTTAAGTTCAGTGTAAGTGAAAAATAATAAATTATTTTTTAAATTTGATTGGTTCATGCCTCATAAATAATACTCGTAATCCCAGCCATAAAATTATACAAATGAAACAAGCTGCCTGTAACTTAGGAAGCAAAATGTGACATTTATACTTTTGTTTTTTTATGTGTCATTTACGGTATATCCAGGTTTACTTCAAAAAAGGAGAATGTTCTAATAAATTAGTCGGAAGATTTTTAAGTACTTGTAGACTCGGCCTCAGGGGTACAGACACGTTCAAGCGAAAATGACACTTCTTTCCTAAATCCCCAAGTATAAAAAATTATAATAACATACACACAATGTTTTTTTTACTCCGGCGCGCAATATTTTTTTTATATAATCTTCCTCACTCATACATAATGTCCTTACGGATCTTATTTACTGATCATGAATACAATGGCAAATCTAAGCTTTAACATTTATTTGTTTACAATAAAGGGTTCAAAACCAAAAAATATGCTCAACAACTTAGCATACATATTTTTTTTTTTACCCTAACTGTGCTTCTGATATACATAATAATTTTGGCATTTATGCAAGCATGCAAACACACATATTAACAGTTTTCTTCTTTCATCGCCTGATGTACCTCATAGGTGGATATTTTCACTTTTGACGTTTCAGATGTCAGATGCGTAATTTCTACCTGTAGTAAAAAAGAGATCGATAAAAAATGTCTGGTTAAGTAATTTAAATTTAATACGGTGGGAAATATTTTATTTTGCATGCTTGGACTGTAATTACCTATTGAGGGGTTTTTCAATGTTCTACCACCATTAGAGATCTTGTTAACTGGTTTTTTAAAGATAAATATAATTATATTTTTTTACAATAAGTACATTAAAAAGATAAACAAAATTATTTTCTTCTCATTCCAAATTTAACAAGAACTTTATTTATATTATTAATTTATTAATTATGTACAGAAGAATACTTACCATAGATATTAAAAAGCAGTAATTGCACTAACCGCGCATCAAGCCAATCGATTTTGGTAAGCTGGAAGCGATTTCTACCATTTTAGTAGCTTTTCAAGACACCTGGTATCCACTGCGTAAAAATTGGCAGGAAGAGAAGCGCTTACGCCAGTTTTTTATTCAATGATATTAATAGATTAGTTAATTTCTATATCATGCTTTTTAAACTAACATGATTATGACTTGCGTTGAACTTAAAACCTATTTATTCAGAATGACGCTGTTAATATACCGCAATCTATTTATTACAACAAAATATAATCATTTTCATGACATCATGCAACTACATACAATATGTCATGGCGATTAATAATGTACTAAGGTACCATTCTGGGCCGTTTTAAGCATTCAAAATTCTTTGAGGTTATTTGGAAAAGCAAACATATGGCACCTTGCATATTTAATACCCGTCTCACCAAAAGTCTGTATCTAGAGAAGTTGCAAAATATGTAAACAAAACCAAACGAACCAATTTACAATGATTACTCGATCATCACGTACTTTTAAACTTCAAGTCAGGTCTTTGCAATTATTTATACACTAGATCATTATTTTGATAATAAGTTGAAGATGCAAAAAGCGGCCAAGTGCGAGTCGGACTCGCCCATGAAGGGTTCCGTAGCAGCAAGTAACATAATATAAAAGTTCGTTGTAGCTTTGATCAATGTTTTTATGACGTATTAAAAAAAAACTACTTACTAGATCTCGTTCAAACCAATTTTCGGTGGAAGTTTGCATGGTAATGTACATCATATATTATTTTTACATTTATCATTCCCTTATTTTAGAAGTTACGGGGGGGGGGACACACATTTTTCCACTTTGGAAGCGTCTCTCGCGCAAACTATTCAGTTTAGAAAAAAATTATAATAGAAACCTCAATATCATTTTTGAATACCTATCCATAGATACCCCACACGTATGAGTTTGATGAAAAAAAAATTTTTGAGTTTCAGTTCTAAGTATGGGGAACCCCAAAAATTTATTGTTTTTTTTCTATTTTTGTATGAAAATCTTAATGCGGTTCACCGAATACATCTACTTACCAAGTTTCCACAGTATAGCTCTTATAGTTACGGAATAAAGTGGCTGTGACATACGGACGGACAGACGGACAGACATGACGAATCTATAAGGGTTCCGTTTTTTGCCATTTGGCTACGGAACCCTAATAACAATTCATTATACGTTATATTTAGTAAAAACACGCCTGGTGAAGATTTGAGGTTATGTGGCAAACAGTAAGTTGTAATTTGTTTACATCTTTTGCAAGTTCAACTGACACAGACTTTACACTTAAAATTGAATGATTATTTCAGAAATAGAATAATCAAATTATTTATTAAGGTATATTGAAGTAACAAGTAGCCGAATAACATTATATAAGACGGAGAAGAGTACGTTAGCTATTGTGTATGATGGACCCCTAGCCTTCTATTTATTCAAATTGATATAATAAAAGGCACCGCTTTTATTTCAAATGTTTATTCTACAGATCGTCTTAAATAGTTAACAACAACAAATATACAATATTGATATAATAGTAACAACGACAAATAACAAAACAATTTTTACACACCAGATAACGTTGTTGTGTGAGTGACCACAGATAAAAAATATTTTACGTAGATAGAAAATGTGTTAAAAAGTCGATAAGAACTTAATCCTTTTAAAATAAAAAAGAAAAGAAAAAATTGAATTTAAATAGGAAATACCCATCATCTAAAAAAAATAGCGTATGATTTAAAAAAAATAAAGAAAAGAATGTTATTGCTTAAGGTTAAGTTAAAAATTACTGTGGTCACTGTACACAAGAATGCTTTGAAATATTTGATCTGTAAGCGTTTTTTCTGAATAATAATAATTAAGGTACTTAATACGAAACTACTTTAATATTTGTACCAATCAGGATATTTTACAATTGGAATTATCGCGTTACCACTCTTTTTATTTAAAATAGTTTTTTTTTTTGTTTAAGCAGGTTGCAGCTTTATGCTAAAGCGAGATACGTATGTCGTAAAGTTGCATCACGGGCAGACTAAAACCATGGACATCATCTTTTTCATTTGACATCTAAGAAGATAAATTGCCGTTATTGCTTTACAGTGTCACTCGAGATGTAGTTTTGTAATTTATACTATTAGACTATTTTCATACATATTTCGTACTGTTAAATGATTTAACATTGTACTTGAAAACTCATCACAAAAACGACATGTGCCATAATTTTACAACAATAAATAAATTAAATTAAATTGACCATCATCATGATGTAAGGAATTAAACAGATGAAACAAAAATGTTTTACAAATAACTACCATCAAAATGCCACCATTAATCAGTAAAAAGAGTAAATTGTTTTAGCTTTAATTGGAAAAATTATCTTGAAGTTATTAACGCATAATTTTTGGCGGTATTTCTGCGGCCTTTAGTGACTGTAATGTAGTAAATTTTAGTTAATCTGTGACTTTAAAATACTATGAGCGACATTTTAATCGGCCCAATCCTAACAAGTTGTATTTTTTTAAATAATCAAATTAAATTTGCTCATTTTAGCCACAAATTGCTGCTGATTTCTAAAATACATTATTGTTCTTCACATATCCCATTACGCTACCTTGCCAAATTTTATAAAAAACACTTACAGATCATTCGAATACTGCGTATTACATTCACAAGAAAGCTGATTACATGTTTTAAGCTAAGAGATTGCTTCATTTATACAACCATCGATTTTATATTATTACTTATTACTGGTAGTTTTTAACAGAAGAAAATGGTAGTTTTGGTCAACTTTACGTGGGCATTTCTGTGGCCACAGCTGTCAAAACGAGTCTAGGATGTTTAAAATTCGCTAACTAATTCTCAATTTAAAAAGATTTGTACTTTGCAAATAACCTGATATGATTTTAATACGTAGTCTTTAATTTACTATGGATTTCATCACTATGGGTTATGAAAGGCAAATATAGTATATTGCGAATGGCAACTTTTTTCTATAACAATACTAAATAGCGCCTTAGAAACTGTTGATTTAAAACTTTGTGGGATGAACACTCAATACTCAATATAGTATCTGTTTCTTTTAAAATGTCAGTATGACAAGGGCCTTATATATATCGCACACATAAAACGATCGATCATAAGAATTACCTGTTGAATAGGTGATACGAGTACAACAACTCGAAAAACACTTGTTGATAATTCTTGAACATTTTGCACAATCAAGCCAAGATGTTTAAAAGTTTATTAGTGACAGGTTGCAGAGTACTTTTACCCAGTAAATGTGTATTCACTCTGAACTTAAAGATACTATGGGTAGAGTTACACTGCGAAAAATCAGATGCAGAAATAACGTTTCAGACTTTAGGGATGGTTTTAGGACCTTATGCAGGGTCTATCAAGATCACTACCCCCGACCCACTTACCCAGCCGGGAGGCTGCAGAGGATTATTATGTGGAAATCCATCTTAGTCTTCAAGATTGGCAACAATGGCAATGCATTTCGTCGGTGAAACTGCAATACCGAGTAACTAACAAATTCAATAACCTGCAAAATGTACCTTACTGACATACTTCTTAAGGAGAATTATGCAACTTATTCAATTTGTTAGTTTCGCTGACGATTTGCAATTTTAAGGTTGGAAATGTCTACAATGTAAAACTATTATTTAGTATCTTACTCAGTTCCTTTTATGTGTGCGACAATAAAGTGTGTGCTCATTTCCCCAATTACAAATTATATATATTTTGATTTAACTTTATATTGGGATATTTAATTTTAAAAGGGGCGTATACTGGGTTTTTTTAAGAAATCATTAAAATCCTTCAAGTCTTATTATAAGACAATTAAAAGTACATTAAATACGCCACAAGCCAGAGTCAAGGTACTGGCTTTTTATGGCTACAAATCCTTTTGTCTTAAATCCCGATTTCACTAAACTGCTCTAGATGTCCAAAGTTTCAGTCAAGAATGATAAGACGACTTCAGTCGTAACAATAGACTAGCTTAAGGCTTATTTCGTAGCATCATTTTCATTGTATTAAGAGAAAACCTAACCTACTACAGTTTAAAAACATGATTTTTAGGGCTACAGCTGCTGTTGCTGGTAATCTCGAGAGTATAAATAGGAACAGATTTTTTAAATCTCGAAGTTAAATAATTCATTCAGTAACGAACACCCACTTTTATTTGATGATGAAAATAAACGTTAATTACAATTAGTTTTCGGAGTTGCTATAATATAACCCTTGATTTGGCAAAACATAAGAAATATTAATATTTTTAGATTTTAAGAAGCAACCCGTACTTAATTTCTTTAATTAAAATAAGCCGGTTTTACATTACCGAGTAAATGAATAAAACGCATACGAAATAAGCCTTGCAAATTATTCAAAAACTAACCTACCTGATCTAATTAACATTACGTTGAAACATTTAACTTATTAAACAAAATGGGTCCGTTATTTGGCATCTAGCAGAGCACTCTAGCATTCGACAAGACAACTTATTTTTAAACTGGCAACACTTATTAGTGTTGCACCAACCGATTATTACCGATACCCCAATTACCATAGACAATTTATTGCATATTACGTTACATTTATTGCACTTTACAAAAAAGCTTACCGCATTCCTTTAAATGGAAGCACCCTTTTTTTAAATCGCAATGGCATAAAATATAACCTAAAAAAGCTAGCGCCGTAAGTCAAATTAAGCGTACGTCTATGGGAAAATTATCATTTGTAGTCGTTTTCCACACGTTCTTTTAAATGCATCTAATAATAATAACCCACCATGAAAGCAGCGTCCAAATGGTTAATATAGCATTAGTATCAAACAAACAATTTACTGAAATATTAATAAAATGTTCCACTAAAATGTATTTATGTAGCTTAAGAACACTGGTAAAATATATACAGGGATTTGTATACCACATAATAATATATAGAAGTAGTTCTTAACGCAATATGCGTTGGAATTGCACTTGAATCTTGGTTTTAATTCGCTTTTTTTCACCATATTTTTAACATGAACATAGAGCTGTACCACACCGTGTTCGTATTAAATTCCCTCATACATTTGCGAGGAACATTGCATATTAGTAACAAAATGCAATAATTGTGACATTACAGTTGTGTTAGGCGTGCGTATATGTTGATAAAACAAACCACCTCTGTGGCCCGTGACAAGATACATTTGACAAACGTCGTTATCGAAAATGTATAGAATTGTCGCAAGTTACTGGGGTCCTAGCCAAGATGCAAACAACGCTCCTAACGTTTTTCTTTTCTATCGCTCAAAATGTGTGAGATGACAGTCGACGTGGTTTATCGAAACGCACGAGAATGTCATCCCATACATTTTGAGCGAAAGAAAAGAAAAACGTTAGGAGCGTTTGCATCATGTGCAGGGCCCCTGAACATCTCTTTAGACTCATAAAAAAAAACTTAATGTTGTAAAGTCTATCGTCACTACTTTGAAAAAACTTCGTATCTCATATTTCGTTATGTACGATTTTAAACTTACTTCTCTTCAAGTTTAAGTTTAAAATTGTACATCACAAAATATAATATACGAGGCTTTATCAAAGTAGCGACGATATTTCGATTTCGTCTGAGTGATAGTTTTATTTTAATTTATTTATTGTACTTATTTATTAAATAATTCATTTGCCCAAAACCTCGACAGGAACTGGTAGTACAATACTTTTAAAAACTACTTTTCAGAGATGGTTTGTTTTTAATTGAATTAACTAGATTAATTTAAAGCACCAGCGTGTAAGTTGCGAAGTCAAATATAAAATGTATAATATAATGGGTAAAAATCTCAACTAAATGCATGAATAGTATACAAGTTCAATCATAAAAAACAGTTAAGTTTTTTGCCTATTATTACAATATCTTATGGAAAGGTGTCGTGCATGGTCTGTTTTAGGGTTACAATTCACTACTGATGGGAAAAGAAAGATATAAGCTGGACGTTTTCAAAAATACTTGTTCACCAACTATTTTCACATGAAGATAAAAGGGCCACATATGCTGCCCCGGTCTCACAAGAATGAAAAATGATGGCTTTATGGGCTTCCGCGCGATGAACGTGAGATGGAGATAGTTTACGGGCGCCTTGAATGCAGGGTCAAAAATAAATAATTGCCGTTTACTTCAAAATCACAACATTTATTAAAAAAACTGGCCAAGTGCGAGTCGGACTCGCGCACGAATGGTTCCGTACCATGATCTATACAACCACGGTGTCTGTATTAAGATCGAGCAAAAAACGGCAAAAAAAACACGTGTGTTGTATGTGAGCCCCCTTAAATTTAAATTGAATTATTTATTCTTAAAGTGAATATTCTACTAAATATTCTGTGAATGTTTCAAGTGTCTACTGTTGCGGTTACTAATATCGAGCAAAAATCGACAAAAAAGTGACGTATGTTGTATGGGAGCCCCATTTTTTTATATTATTTGTTGTTATAGCGGCAACCGTAATACATAATTTGTGAAAATTTCAACAATCTAGCTATCGCGGTTCTTGAGATACAGCCTGGTGACAGACAGACGGACGGACAGACAGCGAAATCTTAGTAATAGGGTCACGGGACCCTTCAACTAAAAATCATCGTTAAAGGTCGTAGGGTTCCGAAGATTCAACGGAAAACATCCGGAAATGGTTGTCATATATGAAAAAAAAAACAGCATATTGATATTATTGATTTTGCTAGTATTTTTACGCTTAACAGTCTCAAGGAAATATGATCAAGTTTAATATATCCAAAGAACAGACACATAGGCTTTATAGTTATTGAGCTTGAACACTACCGACTTTATCATATGTAGCCTTTAGACCCCGCTATCGGCGGTGCAAATTGGTAGCTGTCAAGTTCTTAGGGATGAGTTAAAATGACTTTGAAATAATAGCTATATCGATAATTATAGCTATATGTCGTATTTTTTCTTTACCATAATGAGGGTCTAGAACTTTAATTAAACTTGTTTATTTAATTACAAAATGAATGTGTTAAATATTTTTCATTACTATAAATAAAAATCTTTAATCTTTCATCATTACTACCAAATTATCGTTATCTTGATAGCACGAACCATTCATAAATGATTTAAATTTTAAATAATCAATAAATCTCTCTTTTATGTCCACCAAAAGGGATATTGATGTAATCTAGTGCAGTCATGATAATATTTAACAATAAACCCAATGTCCTATATATTCTTCTTTTTTTCATGGATCCCAAAAAAAAACTTGTTAAATTGTAGTCTAAAAATGGTATAGGTATCTACATATAAAACTAGTTGTACAGAAAAAGTAAGAATATCGATATCGACATCATAAATATTTTTACTCATCCCTAAGAACTTGACAGCTACCAATATGCACCTCCGATAGCGGGGTCTGTATAAACCCTAGGGCGATGTTAGTTTGCTTACAACACTGTAGCTCTATTTGAGCTAGTCATTTTAAAAATCTAAAGCTTGGCAAGACAAGAAGAGTGTAAGAAGTTGTATAAAATAAAAATAGATATAGAAGACAACCGGTGAAATTACTAGCATAGAGGCATTCCATCTTAGTCCTCACTTCCTCAGGGTTGGCAACACATTTGAGGTCTTAGGATTATAGAAGTCTTGAGAATTCAAATGTGTATGGGTCTCAGATTCCACTTACCATCAGGTGGCCTGAGTGCTCGTGTGCCTTCTCATTAACATAAATATATATATATAGAAACATATCCATTAAAAATGAGCTAACGCTTAAGAAAAAGACTGAGAGACAGCCCAATACACGTGTCTTTTCCCAATAGTGGAACCAGACGGGCTTTTAAAATATAGTAAAAAAAATCAATAATTCAACATAGCTATTGCATGTTTAGAACTATATTTTAATGTAAGACCTCTGTAAACACCATGGATGCAATAAATTTAATATGAATATAAAGCTGGGTACGAATCTAAGCGGCACCGTGAGCTGCTCGCGAGTCAAAAACATGCGCGGGTGAGGCAGCGTGCTGATACTTCAAAATGGCGTCGAACACGATGACAGCCGCGGCTGCGTTTATCATCGCAGAATTTGAGCAAAATAGGTGAGCCGTGCGTGCCTTAACCCGAGGCAGCTCTAATTCGTGCCCACCTCAATATGAATATGATAATGAAAACTTGAACCGAACAAGTACTCAAAAACTTCTTGCTTCTCTTTGTCCCCATCAATAGTAAGCAGATTCAGTCATCACTTACCACTTCGCTGGTGAGACAGTTGATGGTGGTGGGCGGGAGCGCGCGGGCGGGCGGCGGGGGCGCGCGGGGGGAGCGCCGCCCGTCGGAGGGGGTCGCAACCCGCGCGGGGGTTATCGAGTAGCCTGCGTTATTAACAGTTTATTACTTTCATTCGGCCGCACTCCGAGTAAGTTAATGATGAATAAGTCGATCCTTATGATTTATCATATCGTCACTACTTTGAAAAAACCTCGCATCTCATATTTCGTGATGTACGATTTTGAACTTATTTCTCTTCATGTTTAAGTTCAAAATCGTACATCACGAAATAGGAGACACGGGGATTTTTGAAAGTAGTGACGATATACATGTTTTGAGAAGATGATTGTCTTTAAAACGGGCCTGAACGATAAAACCAACAAAATTATCGCCAAAAGGCCGTCCAAAGCTTAAAAGATCAAAGCAGTGAGAAGGACAGATATATTCGACTCTATACCCGTTTCACTGACTCAAACTTGGTAGGTTTTCAGAGCTACGGTACGGCCTGTGTATCGGACAACCGGTTTAACGAAATTTACCGGTATTATGCTTTTTTTTGTTATAAACGCTTGTAGTTTAACAACCTTGTCTAAGATGCTTTTAAAGAAATGAAATAATTAAATTGTTAGTCATTTATATCATAGTCATACTACGATAAAGTGAAAACAATCTCGTCCTTTTAAACGCAGTTTTGTTTCCAATTTGGTCAATATGTTTTAATGACTCATTTACAGAGGGCGGAATTTCTCATGGCAAAAATTTAAATGTCATAGGGATAGAACGAAGTATTTTATCGACTATCGACAAGTAGTTCTGGTTCACGTAGCGCAAGATCTTTTACCAAATAATATACCTCCTATCGATACTTTACACTTAGCAAAATAATTATTAACAATGCCATCTGGTAGCGGTATTTTAGATTAATATAGTTCTTGGTAATTGTCATTTGTTACTTACCGTTAATAAAGACGTGTGTTTAGACAAAAATAACATAATATTTTCAAATCAAATCTTAAATCTTCACGTATTGTTGAAAACAATAACTAAATGCGAATCAAGAATGACATTTACATTTTAATATAAAATCAAAACTGAAATAAAAAAGAGATTAGTGATTACACAATATCGATAACTGGAAAAGTCGATAAATGTTCTATGCCTATGACATTTCCATTTTTGCCATGAGATATTCCGCCCTCTGTTCATTTATAAGGCCAGTTTACCGGTAAACCGACAATCGTGTGCCTATCTGCATTCCCTAGCATCTACAACAGACGTTTTTCACCGGGTACACTCTAAGAACTTCATCTTGCCTTTAGAGTTGGCAACACATTATCTGTCTTCCGATTGCAAATGTCAATAGGCCCAGAGGCCGTCAGGTGACCTGTGCAATCGTTTGCCATCTCCTTACCGTTGCAAATAAAAATACTTGCCTGTTCCCATCCCCTGTTCACTGCTACTGGACTCGGTAAAACTCGGCGTGCCTTCCGTCCACGTTGGGGTGGACCCTTCGACGGACGCTGGTGGTGTCCAGCACACGCTGGAACATAATTCATCCCCGTCAATAGGGCTCTTATAAACTGAACCAAGGGCCGTATAAATAGTCAAAAGTCAACGTCAAAAAAACTGTTATTTCTCAATCTTGGGATGAGCATCTTACGAGAACAATTCATTAATACGGCCCTGACTGATACCAATTATCATACTTAAGTAAGTTATTTAGTAAGGGTACTGCAAAGAAATGCAATGGTTCGAAATGTAAGTTATTTCCTATAGACCTATACAATACACTTATACGTAAATTGTGGTGCCGCTGCTGTAAATGTGTCCTTTCATTCACTCGTAAAGGTAGGTAATAAGTTTTCCAAATGGGTGGATTTCTATCTCGTCCTTTAAAAAAAAAATATGTTTATCGCATTCCACTGAGTTACGCATATAATAAGGCTTCGCGTACACGTGTCACGCGTGTATACGAACGTAACTCAGTGGAACACGTTATTAGAGACAACAAGAAAAGAACCGTGCATCGCAATCTCTGAAAATAACCTCTGTACCTAAGAATAAGAAATATAAATTATTAATAAACAACCATAAGCAAACAAAAATATGTAAAAGTGATTAAACGTTCCTTGAGTAAAAATGCTGCGTCAGCTGCGTGGTCAAGTAGTAATTCCTAATTTTCAGCGTTACCACAAAATGTAACAACCACAGGTACCTACTTGATTCTGGACCTTATTTACTTGATGATATTCTGCCTCTATTATCATTTAAGAACTGGCATAGCATGAACCTTAATTTATATCTCCAAAACTTTACCCCATACACAACTCGACTGAACTCAACTGAGTGCTCGTGTGCCTTCTCCTTAACATAAAAAAAAAAAAAAAAAAACTACGATCTTTTAAGTCGGATTTGACTTGTGAATGTACACCACGGTTAGAAAAAAACAGGTACCTGGCTTCATTGCTCCTCGCGCTACTCAATGCCGCCGGAGTCAGCGCCAAAGATGACGCAGACGACGTCGTCATAACACTTGCCGCGCTGCTCGCCCCGCGTCGCCGGCCCGACGCGCTCGACGATGTTGTCGACGACGAGTTAGTCCGGCTCGTGCGCAGCGGTGCGTGCTCTTCGAATGGTGGCGGCGGAGTCGAGCAGCATGACGGCATGGCTGGAGGAAGCTAGCGTTACTACTTGGAGCCGTGACTACTGGTTTATAAGGACGATACGAGAAATGAATTTAGGTGAAGGAAGTCACTTGGAGAAGGCGAGAAAAATTAGCACAGCAAAGAGTTTTTAGATAATAAATCCAAGGCAACCTTAGTCGGAAAAAGTAGTGCGCAATGCATGACAGAGGATCGCAGGAAAAAATTACGATCATACCGAAGCTTAAAATACGCTGAAACTGCGCAAAAAATATGACGCTCTTTTGGACGTGACGCAGTAGACGCGTCACTGCATATACGTTGCGTCAGCGTATATTATGTGTCGGTGTGATCGGTACTTAAGGCATCTAGGCGTTAGCGGGGAAGGGAAATGAATTAATAAGACTGGCCGAGTCTCCCTCGCCGTCTGTCACAATGCTGGCTGATACGCACTTGATCAAGTTCTAACAATTACTATAAAATGAAATGTTGAGTTTTATAAACACAAAAGCAAACTGATATGAGCGGTGTATGCTAAATTTACAAGCGTGACATTTTTATGGTAAGGTTTTTTTGGATCGCGGAAGATTGTAATGCTCGTGAGCTTGTGACTAATATTCACAACGTAATTAATTTGTGTTTATTTCGGGTAAAAATTTAACATGTTTCGTATGAGGCTAATGTTAAATTTCAACCCGTAGTAACTTACTCCGCGTTCAGAATATAGAGGACGAGCATCAGTCAGTTCGTGTAATGAATAAACCTTGTAAAAATCCATTTAATCATGTTGCATGCCGTTAGATAAAATAGAAATGTACATAATGCCGTGTCCTCCATCCATGTGACTTCTCTTGCCTAAGTTCTTAAGGCCTCCAACAATGTCTACAACCAATTTCTGGCTCAGTAGTGTTCCTTGTGGAAGACCTGTTCAGTAGAGAGCATGCAGATAAAAGGGTATGATGAATTTGATTATCATGATGTTTATTAGTGCAGGGCTACAGATTTATATGTAAGGTACAAAACCCTATGAAGATAGTAGGATAGGTTATATTACGATACGAGTAGGTATCTAATAAACTTTTCTAAGAGGTACAACAAATAACAAAAGTAAAACACGTGTGATTTTATTCCAGACATAACTATGATTTCAGTTTTGAGTAAAGTCTAAAATATGAATATAGTTACATTTTTGAGAACGTTAAATTTGCGGATGTTGATGCGACTAGAAAAAAGAACTGAAGTTATCACTTTTGAAATTACCGGTGACGTGACGACTCCACCAAAAAGGTATAACGGATGCATACGGATTGTTTGCAGTTTCAGAATTATAGTGAGGGTTCGTGTAAGGTTTGACGACGCAATAAAACTACTACTAATTACCAGAATATTAAAAAACATGAAACGAGTAAAAAATGGTAGTAAAATCTACGGGGACATACGTTGGGATCTATTTAACGGGTTAAAGACGAAAATCATGGCAGTTTTAGCTTTAAAATAATGAAAACAACGCCACAATCTACTAATACATGCTAAACAAAAACGACTACTTCATCCAACAACAAAGATATTTTTTGCTTGACTTTTTCCATAAAAATCCAATTTTAAAAGCCAAATAGGTCCCCTTATATCTACAATACTTCTTCAATCTCTTTTCGCATTCGATAGATCTTCCTTTTTTCCGATCTCTTTCTAAAACTACCTTTTTTCTTCCTTGGTATTTTATCCGGCGGTTTCTCAGATGCCGAAGCTTGTGAAAACTTCTTAATTTTATCATGAACGTTACCAGAATATGACTTAGACACAACAGGGCTTACAGCTGTCGTGCTCAAAGAATAATTCTTCCTATCTACCGAGCTAGAACTCCCGTAACTATATTCGATTGGTTCAAATATTTTTTTCGTCTCTTTAACCTTCAAATTGGTTTTGATATTGGTCAATACATTTCTAGATTGCTTGCTATCTTGCGAAGAGGAAATGGAACTCCTACGGGAACTATTTTCCGAATCAGTCTGAACCCTAAGAATGTGTTTTTGAAACATGTCTATCTTGGTTTTAGCTTTCCTGTGACAAACAACTTCGTCTTTTGTCATGCCTCTGGAATGTTCTTCGTTGTAAGTCTTTATTTCTACTTTTGGTTTAGGTTTCTTTATATCCTGACGATTTTTATCTCTTTTAGATTGGTTAAAGTTTAATTTCTTAGTTAAACCTGACATTATGCCCATTTTAGCTCCATTTTTGTCCACTTTGGTTTCGATAACGTCTTTAGTAGCTTCTTTTTGCATGTTATCAGAATGCGGTGTCTTTTTCAAAGTACTAGCAGCGAAAATCAAATCTGATGATTTAACGTTGTGGACACTGGCTTTTTCGGCTGTTTCAAATTTAGTAGGAGATTTTCTAGCAAACTTGTCTCCTATTTGATTTACAACGCCTTTTATAAACTGCGAGGGGCTCTTTGATTGTCTCGCCTTAGGGTTATACGGCTCATCTCTTATTTCATGGATTACTACCTGATCTTCGCTACTTGACTCTGTAAATGACGTATCGTCATAATCCCCTGAATCCAAATGTTCTCTCACAGCGTTATTAATATTGAATTTAGCCATCATGGTCGTCTGAGCTATCAAATCTTTTCCTGGATGCGCTCGCTCAGTAATACTGTCTCCCTCTTCAGCGAAGTCTAAGAAAGAGTTAGAAGATACCAATTTCGTCACTCTAACAGAATGATCGGATATAGAAGGCGGTATACGGCATGCAGCATTCTGTTTAAACTTAAAATCATGCCCATAAAACACGAAATCGTCATCGCTACTGGTTATAGGTGTCTGTGGGGGGATGTCGTTGACGGAAATGCTTAAATGATAGTCACCTTTGGCATCTATACTGGACTGAGAGTTCCCACCGCCTCGTTTGGCTTTAGGGGAGCCTCTAGGGGGGACGGGGGGAGGCACTCTTTGTTTCTGAGAGCCCTTTAACACTGCTGGGAAGGCTACATCTGGCTCTGACACAGCTGTGGTCGTTTTAACCGACGACTGCTGGAGAGTTTTGGCGGCAGTCGACACTGGCGACGTCACTGAAGTCGGGGTGAAATGTGCTGTGACGTCAGACAGTGAGACTGAATTAAAAAGCGATTTGTGCGTACATTTTTATTGTGAATTGGCACAGTTTGTACGGAAGTTACATGTCCAAAATTACATGTTTGAGTTTGTATTTTTTATGTTGAGCTTGACCGTGAATAGCGTTATATTGGTGCGATGGTGTGGTGTAGCATGCAGATTAAAAGGTGAGAAATAATTCAAGTGATACCCAATAGTAAAGATCCGTAAGGTCAACAGCAGCATGGAAAAAACCAGAATTTATGACAATAAGTTTACGGATAATCATATAGGATGTGGCATTTTTAGGGTAAATATCACGTTATCAAAAACCAACGTGTACAAGTCTTTTGTTTCAATAGTGGTACCCTTGAATTGCATTCTCCATCGATTGTATAATTTCATCGAACGCGATTTTCTGCTAAAACCACGACGTTTTAAGGATAGATTAACCATTAATTACGTAGATTAGGTTAGTTTAGACAAATGCCTTTACGTTCGTTGAAAGATGTTTCGATAAAATAATAAGTAAGTACCCCTATTTGACATATACATCATTCCAAGTCATCCATAATGGTCAACTATCTATAGTCCCACAAGGCTCTTTATGAATGGTATTTGTAGATAGATTCTAGAGAGATACATTTAATCAGATCTACTGTGGGTCTAGTGAGTTTAGACCGGAAATACTATTCAGATGTGGCTATATTTGGGTCCAATCAACTTTTTGCAGTCATGTTAGTTTTCAGGGCATTCTATAATAAAAACTAAAGTCTGCTTTTATATATTATTCTTGTTCATTTTTAAATCATTCAAATCCTTTTGATAATGATCTTGTTAAGAGTTCGAGTTCAGATTTACTATTTTTTTTTGTATTTATAGTTTAAAAATAGTAATAATAATAATAATATTGTTAATCGAAAATTAACATGTTTTCAATATTTTACTTGTTACCGTAGGCTTCAATATTAGGGCCTTTAAAATCAGTAGGGTCGTCTGTCAGACCTTTATAATCATAGACCAACGATCATTCAATGTGAAACTGTTTAGCCTATAGTTCATTCACTCTTACTTCATTCGCTCTCTCCTAATCACGCTCGGACAGCGAACGGACGTGCAAAAATTCATCAGTTGATAATCAGTCAAGTTTTCATCTAGAATAAGCTATTAGTATACTTAAGGAATAACACAGATTGTGATAGTATATTAAAGTCTATGTCATAATCAAGTCAGCGGTCATATTATTTCAACGCCACATAACCCCCAGCACCAAAGCACGAGCTTCCGACGAGGTCAACAGCAACACCTACGAGAGCTGCAGAACGACGCTTCGAACCCGCCGCCGGCGGTTCTCGTAGAGATCACCATCAACAGCGTAATCATCGCACATTTTTGGTGGCCCATGAGGGGAAGGTTTCAAATTCAGACCGGGGAATCAAACCCAAGAAGGGTAAATATTGCTACCCGTACCTACGAATCAAGGTCGCAGTAAGCAAACTCGCGTTGAAGCTCATTCAAGGTCGAGGATCGCAGGTGCCGATCCATCAATATATTGTAATCAATATACTTCACACGGATACCTACTACAGCAGATTATTCTGGAAGAAATCAGTGGTAGTGTCATGGTTCAGTGTTGGTGCGGTTTCATTATACTAACATTTGGTATTATCAATTCAATTTCAAGTCAAGGTCAGCATTTCATTTCATCGGTGCATAATTTGGATAGCCATTTTATTTCGTAACGGAAAGGGCAGTCGCAGAGGGCGCTCGCTTCGTTTCAAGTTCATTTCGGTCATTCAACAGTTCATTCAATCTTACGAACACTAAGTGATTATTGTTAATTCATGTAAGTACATTTCATTCACTCACTGGTCATTCGGATCAATCAATCGTACCTAATAGCTAGTCTGTGGTGAACCTATACTTCAGTCAGTCGGTCAGTCGGTCAATGTCAAGTGTCACCGACTGAATTATAGGTTAATAGGTCACCGCTTGTTTGTTAATTGTTAACGGATTATACTTCAACTAAATTTAAAGTAACTAATCTAAAGTGTCACTGTTTATTGCGTGCGATAATCGTTAAGGTATTCAAAATGTCATCGCGCACTGTAAAGAATCAGTTTCGTTCGCGATATCGGATGCTGATAGACTTCGCAGGCACAATCACCGATGTCAGCAGTTCTATCGCAGCATCAGTGGCTAAAAGGCACTTCGACACGTATTACAGGGATTTGGTTACAGCATACGAATCATTGTTGGGTTTCTCGGACAATGATGTGTCGGAAGACGATATGGCGTTGTTCGAGGCGCAGTTTACGGAAGTAAACAAATTATTAATCAAATTAGAGCAGGCGTCGTCGGAGTCAAAGGCCGAGATGTCAACATCACGCAAGGTCACGTCCAATCAGGTAATGGCAAAGTTACCACTCATAGAACTTCCCAAGTTTTCAGGTAATTTAATGGACTGGATTCCATTTTATGATTTATTTCAATCACTGGTTCATGAGCGGGATTTATCAGACGCTGAAAAGCATTATTACCTAAGATCATCATTATCAGGTGAAGCGCTTCATATAGTTAGACAGCTTCCGGTAGACGACAAGAACTACTCTGTTGCTCTAGGACTTTTAAAGTCACGATATCAGAACACAAGGTTGTTGCTTGATACATATATTGGTAGGATAATCAACTTACCCATCATCACATCATCAAGTCATATTAGGTCAGAATTTTATGATCCACTACAGGAGGCCATTCAGGCCTTGGATAAACTCGGTCAGCCTGTTAAAGAATGGTCATATTTAATTTTATACCTGGTCTTGCAGAAGCTCCCGATTAGGCTACGTTCACTGTTTGAAGAGCGGCATGGCAAGGATACCACGACCCTGCCCACCATCTATCAACTGCTGGAGTTGATGGATGAACAGTGCAGACTTCAGTTGGCGGTACCGTCAACCCCAGAACAACAGGCCACCATCAGGAGTCCACGTCGGTCACCACCACCACGTGCGCATCAGCCTGCAAGGCAGTCACCGCAGGCATCAAAAGGGGTGCTCTCTTCCCAAGGAATCATTCGGCCTTCACATCAGGTGAATGTTTCAATTTCATCATGTTCATTCTGTTCAAATAAGGCCCATACACTGTACAAGTGTCCCGGGTTCCTTCAACTGTCACGGGGAGGGCGCAGATCATGGGCTTCAAGGACGGGGCATTGTTACAGATGTTTGAGGAAACATTATGCCAGCGAGTGTACTCATCGCAATTGGTGTTTGCATTGCAAATCTCCAGATCACAACACACTGATCTGCAATGCCGACACTAATACTCAACAGGTTCATTCAATTGTTCAATCCATGGATCAAGGATCAACTAGGGGTGAAGTGAATCAGCCATCATCATCATCATATGCGAGCCGTGTTTCGGTACATCAGGCACCAACCACGTCATCTGTGGGCAGTCAGGCCCAGGAGCGGTCTGTGCATTACCAGGAGGCACCATCAGTGCAATCCTTGGGCCAACATCAGCCGAGGCCAACCATTGGTGCCAGAGCACAGCGAGCCCAGAACACATTCAGTTCCCTCAAGTTTGGTTTTAGGCAAAGCCCTGATAGGGAATGATATGAGGGTACTGTTGGTGCAACTCAAGGTCCATCCCATCCCATAACTATTTGCCCTACCGCAATAGTAATGGTCAGATCTGGTGATGGTACATTTGTTAAGGTCAGAGCCCTGTTGGATACAGGAGCTTGTGTTTCAATCATCAAGCAATCATTGGTTCATTATTTAAATTTGCCCCAACAGTGCAACAGTAATACTCTTTATGGAATTGGTCACCAGCCGGTTCAAACGCCAGGCACTATCGTTAAATTAGTCATCAAACCTGTCGGAACTCAATTACCAATTGTAGGTACTATGGCAATGGTTATGTTTGAATTAACAGGAAATATACCGCCATATGATATTCAACTCAGGGATCAATTAAGGTCATCAAACATTATATTTGCTGATAGCAACTTTGATAAGGCTCGAAATGTAGATATTATCCTAGGTACAGACATTCTCAATTATGTACTTGATGGTTCAAAGATATCAACTAATATTCCAGGGATAGCAGCTTACGGATCATGTTTTGGTCACGTCATTATGGGAGCGGTGCCCGGTCAACTGCCACCGACGACGGTCGCGGCACCCCACCAGTCAGCCGGCACATCAGTAGAAGACTACGGACTTCATGCAGTCAAGCTAGAGGAAGTCTTGGAAAGGTTTTGGAAGGTGGAGGAGCCCCCTTCGAAACCAGCTGTTCATCCTGAATATCTGGAATGTGAAGGGTTGTATAATTCAACTACTCAACGTATGCCAGATGGCAAATATATGGTGAGGTTGCCATTACTTTCAACAAGACCACCATTGGGTGAATCAAAGGCTTTAGCCATTCAGCGCTTGCGATCTTTAGAAAGAAAGATGGCTAAGAATTTGGTATTTGCAAATAAATACAAGGAATTCATGAAAGAGTATGAAACTCTTGGTCATATGTCAAAATCAGATTTTCAGTTCGATTCTGAACATTTCATCATACCTCACCACGGTATATTCAAAAGGGGAACGGATAAAATCCGTGTCGTATTTGACGGGAGTGGTCGTACATCAACTGGCACGTCATTAAACCAGTGTCTTCACACAGGCCAGCCACTTCAAAATGATATTACCCAAATATTATTGAATTTCAGACGTCACCAAATCGTTTTCACTACGGACATCAAGATGATGTTCAGGATGACTTGGATACACCCTGAAGATAGGAAGTACCAACTCGTCTTGTGGCGGGAGAACCCGTCAGAACAAATTCAGGTATATGAGTTAAATACTAATACTTATGGACTACGGTCAAGTCCTTTCATTTCAATTCGAACATTGTTGCAACTGGCGGACGATTGGGAGGCTAGTCACCATGAATCACCCGCTTCAAACGTCATCAGACGAGATATCTTCGTCGACGATATTCTCACGGGCGCGGACTCGTTATCAGAGGCACAACGCCTCAAGTCAGAACTTATCGCGTTAATGAAAAGCGCCGGATACGAGCTCAGGAAATGGTCATCAAATTGCAATGAATTACTGCAAGACTTGCCGCAAGAACACTGCGAGCAACCACATCAGTTCGATACTGAAGACAAAGGCTTTATTAAGGTACTAGGAATTCAATGGGATCCAGTATCAGACTCGATGTCATATCAGATCAATGTACCGCTAGGGCAACCAGTCACTAAGCGTCATATCCTTAGTACAATAGCACGCCTATATGATCCGTGTGGATATTGTGCGCCTATTGTGTTCAGATTCAAAATGTTTCTTCAATCACTTTTTTCAGATGGATTATCATGGGATGAGCCTGTTAGCCATCACCAATGTCATCAGTGGAACGAACTCATTCAGGACTTAAGCTGTTTGTCAAATTTGCAGATTCCTAGATGTGTTGCACTACCACAAACAGTTTCATATTCGCTCCACGGATTCGGAGACGCTGCGGAGGCTGGATTTGCCGCGAGCGTTTACCTCAGGACAGTGGACACGTCAGAAAACGTCATGGTACGACTACTTTTAGCTAAATCTCGAGTAGCTTCCCTGAAGTCAAGGCAAACGATACCCAAGTTGGAGCTTAGTGCCGCTCACCTAGTGTTCAAGCTACTTAATCATGTAGCAGAGTCCTATGAAAGTTCGATTCAATTTGACAGCATCAATGCTTGGTCAGACAGCACCATTGTGTTATCATGGTTAAATACAAAACCTCACATGCTGCAAACATTCGAATGCAATCGAGTTCAGGACATTCAAAACTCAAAACGTAAGATGACATGGCGTCATATCAGATCTGAATTAAATCCAGCAGATGTCGCTTCAAGAGGTATGTCAGCAAAGGAGCTCATTGGATTTAATCTATGGTGGTCACCAGACTGGTTACTTAAGGCGGAGTCACAATGGCCTTCATTACCAGTTACTATACCTCATGATTTACCTGGATTCAAGAAATTAGTCCATGTTGTCACACCGGTAGAGTATTGGCAAGACTCTTTATTATCACGTGTCAGCTCATTTAGTAAGCTCATCAATGTTACGTCATTTGTACTTAGATTTTGTAGGAATGCCAGATTACCGAAAGAACAACGGAATCTCACGTCATCATTATCACTGGACGAGACTCGTGAAGCCACAAAACATTGGATCAGGAAAATTCAGATGGATTCGTTCAAGGACGAAATCATATTAATCAGACAAGGAAAACTGGTTTGTAAGTCATTACAGAAATTAAGTGTATTCGTGGATGACGAGCACTTCATCAGGGTCGGTGGACGACTCCGGAAATCAACATTGCCATATGGTGCAAGGCATCCATATCTGATACCTAAAGATCATCGGTGGGGTCAATTATTAATTGAATATTACCACAAATCATATTGTCATGCGGCGACGAACGCCCTAATATCCATACTCAGAAGAGAGTACTGGATCACTTCAGCCAGGCGACAAGTGTCCAAGGCTATCAGAAATTGTTTAGTTTGTTTCAGATTCAATGCATCAACTCAGCCACCATTCATGGCCGATCTGCCTGCTGATAGAGTCACAGCAGCGCGGCCATTTTCAGGCGTAGCGACGGATTTCGCTGGCCCATTTTTGGTCAAATGCAGTTTATTAAGAAACGCTAAGTCAGTCAAAGCTTACCTGTGTGTCTTTGTATGTTTAGGCACAAAGGCTGTTCATCTCGAGGTCGTCTCTTCGCTGAGCGTCGAGGCCTTCATCGCGTCATTCACGAGGTTTGTCAGTCGACGAGGGCTGCCTTCTCTTATCAGATCGGACCGAGGTACAAATTTTGTTGGTTCTAACACATATCTCAAGGAGATTAATCAGTTTTTGTTGGACAATGAGATTATCCTCAAGGAGGAGTTCAGAAAACAGAGTATTCGCTGGGAATTCAATCCGCCGGCATCGCCTCACATGGGGGGTCTATTTGAGGCTGCCGTCAAAAGCGCAAAAAACCTCCTCAAGAGAGAGGTTGGCGAAACTATTCTAACATTCGAGGAGCTGTCTACTCTATTTTCTAAGATAGAATCGATACTGAATTCACGACCTCTAGTTCCTATGTCAGAGGATCCTTGCGATTTAGAAGTTCTTACACCTGGTCATTTCATCATCGGTCAACCACTAGTCGCTTTACCAGAAGCGCACTGGAAGGAAACAAAGATGTCACGATTATCACGCTTTCAAATCACTCAGAAAATGTATCAGTCAATTTGGTCACGATGGCATGTTGAATATCTCAATACACTACAGACACGCAATAAATGGTATAGTCATGTTAACAATATAGAACTTAACGATTTAGTTCTTATCATAGATGAAAATTCACCACCTCTACAGTGGCGTAGAGGTAGAGTAATAGAATTGTTTAAAGGGTCAGATCAGGTTGTCAGATCAGTTAAATTAAAAACTCAATGTGGAGAACTTATAAGACCCGTGGTAAAATTATGTAAATTACCATTGGAAAGTGATTTCAATTGATCATTTATTTCCTATGTATATATTAGAGTTCAACCTAATATTAAGTCATGTTTAGCGGTAATGTTATGTATCATTATTACTATAAGTAGAGTTCATTAGGGACTTCAAGTGTTCAGTGTTCAACTTCCCCGGGTGGCGGAGGAATGTTAATCGAAAATTAACATGTTTTCAATATTTTACTTGTTACCGTAGGCTTCAATATTAGGGCCTTTAAAATCAGTAGGGTCGTCTGTCAGACCTTTATAATCATAGACCAACGATCATTCAATGTGAAACTGTTTAGCCTATAGTTCATTCACTCTTACTTCATTCGCTCTCTCCTAATCACGCTCGGACAGCGAACGGACGTGCAAAAATTCATCAGTTGATAATCAGTCAAGTTTTCATCTAGAATAAGCTATTAGTATACTTAAGGAATAACACAGATTGTGATAGTATATTAAAGTCTATGTCATAATCAAGTCAGCGGTCATATTATTTCAACGCCACATAACCCCCAGCACCAAAGCACGAGCTTCCGACGAGGTCAACAGCAACACCTACGAGAGCTGCAGAACGACGCTTCGAACCCGCCGCCGGCGGTTCTCGTAGAGATCACCATCAACAGCGTAATCATCGCACAAATATGGTGACGGGTGAAAATACAACATTCTCAAGTAGCAACCACCATGTTAAGCATCACATCTCGTCACAGCGCAAGCAAAAATCGGTATATGAGCTTTTGTATTAGGAGCATTTTAAATCTTAGACAGTTTAAATACAGTCTGAAATCCTTCATGTGAACATGTTCATGTTTTTGTGTAAATATTAGATCACATTGCAAATTTCACTCCGAACTACGTCCTCTTCTTTTGCATATTCTTTTGACAATTTACTGATCTCATCCTACAGCGTATTCTTAATTAGGTAGGTACCTTTTTCATTCAGGCATAGTCTTAGAGTAATTAACTGAAACTTAGATGAACAATTCAAAATTAAAATTCAATTCAATTCAATTCAACATTAGGCAAAGAATGAGGGCGCTGTTCAGGTTGAAATTGACAACATGATCGAATTAGTGTTTAAAATCTGATACTTATTGAGTTTGCTAGTTAAAAATATTGTAATGATACCTGTTACCACGTCAGTCCCTTTATATACAAGTTAAATAATGCTAAATCCTAAGACGTTCCAGGGAACATTCTTGTAAAATTACGTGTATTTTAATAAAAAAAATCTTAATTATTCTAAACACTTAAATAAAATCATTACTTTCTCACCTGCTTTCATACTTGCAACACCACTTGAGCTGGCCGCCCCTATTCCATTAGAAGCGTGAAAATATATACATAATACAATACATATTAACATATGTGATATGATTATGAAATGTAAGCTCGTTTTTAAATATAAGTGCTTTCGTGATCAAGCTAAGACGCGATAACTCAAGTGAATGAATAAAAGAGGAATGTTCACTAACAGGTCAAATCACCTGCTTTTCATTAAGCGTCAAAACGATAGTTTGTATTTTTTTGCCGTTTGGACGAAATATTTTTGGTTGAATATACCATACAAATTTTAATTTACAAAAATAAAAATCCACCGCTTTTAGTTTGCGTTTTCTTGTAGTCACAAGTCTAACTGAATCTAATTTAGAATAATAGCTTTCTGGTATTTTGACAATAAAACAAAAATAATACACATTCGAAGAATAATCAAAAAAAATCGCCCAAACAGTTACCGGGAGACATGAAGTATACAATGACGAAATGAACATTTCTTTGTTAATTTTACAAAAATCTTTATGGTTTTTATAACTTGAAAAACATAAAGAGAATAAAAACGTCCAGTTCATAAATGATGAATAAGCATCCGGGAGACGAAGCATCGCGCGGGTAGAAAATGAGTTTTCCTGAAGATACTTGACTTAAATAATACTTAGCAATAATATTCTCATTACTTTTTTGACAACGGTTTTTGATAAGCCAATATTTACTAAATATACAGTGTTTCGGGGCACCGATACCAACTCGCTAATGGGAGATTCAAAGAGAGTTGGCGGATTGCACCCCTTATTTTTTGTCTAATATGCAGTTCCCAATACCCTTAAAGTTTCAGAACTAGATGCCGCGAACACTGTACACGTATAACATTTTCTCACATAACCTAATCAATAATCAACGCCATTTACAGATATAGCCTGAAGGATTACCACCAACGACATTTATCTAGATATATTGCAAAATATACCGTTGTTTGTGGTAAGGTTAGCATTCACGTTGCTTTTCAGCTGTCATTGGCGTGTGGATGTTTTTGGGTCAATCGACATTTGAAGGTGCTCCCCATGTTACAACGTATTTCACAAAGTATATTTAAAATACTGAACATGAGCTTACGACGTTGCCTTAGTGTTGATCAAATTAAACAAAAGGAATCAATTAAAAAACATTTTTCAAAAAAGTACAATTTTTCATGTAAATAGAATAACGCAGGGGACAATGTTTTGTATGAGAAATGTGCATTTTCCTCTGCGTTACCAGAAGTTTTTAAAATGTAACAAATCAATATTTAAGGCGTAATATTAATAAGTTATTATTAACCGTAAGGTATATGGTAAGTTTAAATATGAAAAAAATATTATTTTAAGAGATGATTGAATGGCGTTGAAATGGTAAACGTAAATAATTAAAATACCAAGTATGTCTAAATGGCTTATTTGCATAAAGTTGCATGATTCTGTATATAGGCTTTGAAAGGCTATCCGGGCAAAATTTAAAAGGACTGCGGAAAGGTGACTATGTTTTAATAGTCAGTATCTTGATGACCAACGATTTAAAAAGTTTTTTGTTTTTTTACAATTACACTTATTGGTTGTTTTAGACGTTTGAAAAAAGCAATATCAAGAAGCGGTACGAATTGTAAGTGCTCTATGTTTTTTATAAGCAAGTGATGGAACTTATATGTAGATGGTATTTTTACGGTCTAAATGGGTAATTATTTTACATTAGTTAGTTTTGGGCTATTCTTTAGCCGTATCTTTAACCTTTTGACCGCCCCGGCTGAATGCTACTTTTTGTGCCCTTGACGGCAACGACGTCATATGCCGCAACAAAATGTATGGAGCGAACCGAGCGCCGGGCGTCCCGGCCACAAAAAACCGATGATGTGATTTGCCGGCTTTGGCGGTTAAAGGGTTAAATGTGCATATTGTGCATTAAATTATGCAATTATGAAACAGTTACTTACAGTTATTATTCTTGACTGATTTATTTAAAACAGCAGACACTTTCATTGCCACTTAACCGCCTAACCCGCTAGGCGAGTCCATTTTGCATAGAAATCAAAGCGCTTGGCAGTGAAAGTGTTAAGTGAAAACTTATGAAAAATAGAACTTACTATGTTATTAAAATACCTTCTGAAACTTTGCAAAAAGAAATTAGAAAGAAAAAATAGAACAAATAAAACAAACATTTCTTCTACTACCATCATTTATTCATTACATCTTTATATACATACAAATTCATTCTAAACAATCTACAGACAATTACAAAATGTCTGCTGTCAATAATTATAGTAATTACGTTCGTTTGGACACTTCACATACATTTCAACTATTAATCAATTTTCAAATTAATAAAATAACACAAACGCATACTTTGAAAACTATCTCGCGATTGCGTCAGAATAAAGACAGTACTAATCAAAATAACAGTAAAATCTTGATGTAAGGACTGGCATAGACCCGCATGATAAGCATTAAGGCATTCCTTCTTAGTCCTCAGGTTTCGCTTTGGGACTTAAAGCCTAGAAATTTTCATACCACATAACGTAATGAATTTACTTTACTTTCTGAACGTTTTAAAATTGTTTAAGGTCAACTGTATAAATGACAGATTTAATACGTTGCAGCATTATCTAACAGTCAACCAATCAGAAACATTCAAACAAAAACAAAATAAGTGTAACGCTTAAAAGATAAATCAATGAAAGATCATAGTTTCAATTTATTTTGACGCATATCTCATCGTTTCCTTAATTTGTCTAAAATAAATAAGTCTAATTAGGTAACAATAAATACTCGAGTCTATTACAGCTGAATCAGTATAAGAAAAACCTTGCTTCTGTATAATGTTGTTCATGACATAACACAATTAGTTTTCGTCAGATTTAAGAAAAAATAACACGATTATTCTTGAAGATAAAAATAATTCTCAATATGTCCCCCCAAAAAAGTTAGTCCACTTTGTTACCAAATCTCAAATAAATAACCCGGTAGCAAAGCGGACACTTACAAATAATATTTTCTTTTTTTCCAACATACTAATTTTTCTCAAATACAATACTAAAATATCCCCAATTTTTAACCCCCATTAGTGAAGTTAACGAGTAGAAAGAAGCTGTATTACAAAGGTCTTATTAACGCTACAATTTATGTGCCCCATTTATGTAGACCCCTACTACAACGTGAAAGATGGTTTTGCTTATCCAGATTTAGCTGTACAATATATTCAGAAGCTAGAACTCGACAGTGAGTTCAATTTGTAGAGATATTAATGGGGCTGGCAATTAATTTATAACCTTATTAGTCGTATCGGCTTTTAAGCACATTTGCCAAAGACATTTTGAACTTGAATTTAAACTAACTAACGCAAAATGTTACAGTCTTAACTTCTTATTTATAAACGCACAACATGTAAAGTATGCTTAAAATATTTGTTTTCTTATTTTTCATTGTGACATCTCAATTTTAAAGAAAAGAACAAATTATACTTTGCAAAAGTCTATTGTGCGTTTATGAAGAAGGGATTTTTTACCAGACGAAGTAAACTAAGTATATATACGTAAATTAAGTATCAAGACTCTGTCATCGTGTTATCCACCAGAATCGTCTACTTGACTTGTGTTATTTATTATAACTAATAAGGATCTGCTTACATTTTCTGTTAATTTTCACTAAAATATTTTGTGAACTTCTACTTCGTTTGATAAAAAATATGACTTAAGGCCTCACCTGACTTGATTAATCATGTCAATAATCTTAAATGCCTTATGTATATTGTATTGGTAAAAATCACAAATAGAATATAATTAAATTGGGAGCCCTTTCTGGGTTTCCCCCTATTGACTCGTCAATAAAAAGTTCAGACTATGAAATATTGTAGTGGAAAAATCGGTGCACCCTTGTTTTGTCGACAACCTTTTCATCGAATATTATTTCATCGACAACGATACATCGAAACTTTAGTACTAGTAATATTGTTTGGCGTAATTTTATTTCAACTACTATTTATTTAAATTTATCTTACTACGTGGAAATACTAATCAACGAATACTACTTAATCGCTGATTTGTTACAAATTATCTTAATTGGTGCAGCTACAAAACATTGCAATTCATTTCTTCGACGTATTACTTCAATACATTTTTATATGTCCTATGAGGCTTTTAAAGTAGGTTAGGTTAGAACTGCGACCCCCAAGAAAACGAACTGTTGACAGAAGTGGGTTAGGTTAGGTTAGAACTGCGACCCCCAAGAAAACGAACTGTTGACAGAAGTGGGTTAGGTTCGGTTAGAACTGCGACCCCCAAGAAAATTAACTGTTGACAGAAGTGGGTTAGGTTAGGTTAGAACTGCGACCCCCAAGAAAATGAACTGTTGACAGATGGCATGACACATTACTATTATTAAATTATATCAATGGTCAATGATAACACACATAGCTATAATCGCACAGAGTGCTTGCGTTTATTTTTGATAGCAAAATATTACCAATTGAAATAATTTTATGCGGAATAAATATTATTACAAGAAAAAAAAAACAAATAAAAAAACCCGAAATGATTAGTCATGACATGAATTTGATTGAAATAAGTCAACTACCAATTAAAAGACCTCGTTTCAAATTACCTAGTATTGAGTCCTCGACGCAATGAGTTGTCGATGAAATGAAAATACTTGAAACGTTGTCTTTGAAATAATATTCGATTAAAAGTTTGTCGGCAATTCAATGGTAAACCGGAAAAATCGTTTACAACATTGTTATTTATTTAAATAACATAATTATTTATAAGCAATTACACTATCACTTGATCAAAAAATTCGCTCATTTCTTTTTTGGCGTTTCATTTGACATGGTTCATGAAAAATAAAACATCGATGTAAACCAACATTTCTATAGTATTTTAACATGATTGCCTTTAGATTAGATATGTATAAAAAATAAATACTTACTCTAAATAAAAGGCACTTTTTAATAATTGTGACATTAACAATACTTTCATTTTATTAATATACGGAATTATAAATTAATATTGAACAATGGCGCTTCCTTACTTTTTTTTCTTATAATCACCTTCATCATAGAGGATTGTGCGATTTTCATAGGGGAATTAAATACAGAGAAAACTGTCAGAAATACTCTTAGGACCTCTAAAAAGAACCCTTTGTGTTATCTTCAGTCTTTGTTAACATTAAATTTAAGCCAGTGATGGTGAAAACTTTTGTAGTGTAGAGGTTGCTTTAATTCACAACTTTGATTAAAAGTTAAAACAGATGGATAAAATAAAATAGGAAAATAAATTCATTATTTCATATGTATTTTTTTTTGGACCTACGTTGCAAGCTTATTTAAAATAAATGTCCAATTAGTATCCATGGAATTCAGTAGATACATTAAAAAAAACTACAAAATGAAGTCCCTAAAAAACCGAATGTAAAAACTTCATGCTTTGGGAACAAACAACAAATTCTGCAATCCTATTTAGGCCTAGAAAATTTACGCATCTCAAAATAATACAAGCAATAATTAAACTTGCATTGGTTCACAAGTACATTATTAGGCACCATCGGCTGTCTACCACGGTTTCATTTGTTCTCGTATCTGACAACTTATTCATCTCGATTATCGATGATTATTAATAAATTAGACTATACAAATGCCAGTTCTTTCATTGTCAAACAAATTTGCCACGCTACATCACAAACTAAACCATCTAAGCTACATAGAGTTTTCAATCAGCCGGAGGCACTACTATAATAGTGCTGCCACTATTATTAGTATTATATATCTCAGCTTTATCTATACTTTTTACATAAACTACTTCCTTTATAAACTTCTCAAATGTTGTATCTAAAGTTTCGTCCCCATTCAATTTGACTACAGAAACGTGTGTATTTGTCTGGATTTCTTGATCCTTTTTGGTAAGCAAAGGAGATTCTTGCTTTATGTACACGGTTTGGGTCGACCGTACTTTTCTGAATCGCATATCTTTGGGTAACGTTGATGCATCCCGCAATTCTAAACCACCTGTGGGAGTGGCACTTCTTGTTCTGTAACTAGAGTTCAAACTCTTTGGTAAAGTGTTCGGATCATTAGTTTTCAAATCTGTAAAGCTATCTGATTTAACCAAACCGATATCCATGAAGAACTTCTTGCATTTATCAACGAATGTTGGTGATTTTGTTCTGTTCAAACTGTTTGTTAGTCTTTCGTTGTATTTCTCATCTTCGAATTGAGCTGGTATGTTCGACATGGATTTATGTTTCTCTATGACCTGCGTTCTTCTCTTGACAAAATCTTCTTCGTCGTCTATGAATGGTATATCTTGTAAATTGTTCTCGTTCCTGGTATCTACCGAGGCGTCTTTGAGAATTTTAACCGTTGGACTGCCTGGCATAGTTTGTATTGTTTGCGTATCAATATATATTTGAGGAACGCTAGTACTCGTATTATCTGTCTGTATGCCGCTGTCAGCTAAACTTCCATTGATATGCGAGCTACCAACTCCAGTGCTTAGTACTTTGTTTAGTTGTTCTGATAGCGTTTCCATTCTATCTTGGACTGCGGCTCTGTATATATTATCAGTGTAAGACGGGCCAGGGTCTCTGGTTGTTAAATTTGAAGTGTCGAAATCGATTCGCCTTTGGAACGTGCGTTCTCTGTCGAAAGTCTTGAGTCTGTCCGACAGAACTGACGGGTACTCTGGGGCGATGGAAGCGTGTTTTTGATTCCAAGTTGATATCGTGGTGTCTGTGAAATCGCTGAGGCTAGATCTTAGAGAAGACCTAGGCGATAATCTAGACGCCTTTAACAACTCTGGGTTGTAGTCTTTTATAGGTTTCGCGCTGTACTTTCGTCCTGCGTAACAGACAGCTGTTTTAATTTCGTTTTTTTGTATACATTTCAGTTTATTTCGCCTCCAAACACCATGCTGTCTTCGTTAGCACACACTCGCGATAAAAACGTGTTTCAAACTACGTAAAATAAAAAAGGATCATGGGAAGGGAGGGGAGAAAATAAACTGAAATGTATAATAATACATAGGTACCAAATTGCATTCTGTTAGGTGGGATTAAAACTCGTATTAAAAAAATAAAAAAAACTACGGGGTGATAGGATGGGTTTAAGAAATGAATCGACTTAACATACATATAGTAAACACGATATTAAAATACTATTGTTGACCGTCAGTTTTAAATAAAATGTAAAAATATATGTTTACCATTTATAGTTTGAAAATATACCGCGCTAAACAGTTTTCAATAAAAATAAATAATGTCCCATATAAACACATGATTAACCACAAATTTATCATTAAACATTACATGTCATAGTCGATTCATTATAAAAATATTATTAGAAAAACGTACCTGGGGTGTCAATCTCCTCCAAAGGTCTCGTTGGCTTCGTGATGCTTTTTCTCTTCGATGGAGAGTGTTTCAGTGCTACAATTATAAAATTATGTCAATGTCAGTATAATTAAATATATAAATTATGAAACGCATTGTTGAGGTGTTCTTTTATCGCATAAGAGAGGCAAACGAGTACATAGGCCGACATTAGGCCGTATAATCGTTTATCATTGATATACACAAAAAATACCAGTAGTTTAAAAATATGCAATCTTTTATCAAACTTAGAATCTCTGTAAATATATACGTAAATTTGTGCACAAAACTGGGACTAGTGACTTAGAACAAGATAAAATTGACTGCAGTTCAGTGTTCAAAGTCACCCAAACCTAAATAATCAATTTTAATCCTAAAGTTTTTCCAATATTTAATATAACATTAATACATAATTATATTTAAAATTAAAAACATTTAATGAATACCTCAAAAATGCGTAATAAAAAAGAATTAGCTAAAAACAGTGTTCAAAAAATAATCTAAATGCTTTGTAAACAAAAGCACTGCTTGAAAAAGTTGCGTGACGTTAAGGCGATGCGAAACTCAAAATAAAAAAATCGAAAGCCTACTTTAGTAAAATAAAAACAATAAAAACTGAAAGGTTTTCCAAAGACCATGCTTTAAACAAGATTTCACGAAGATTGTAGAATGATAGAACATGTATATGGGATAGATCGAAAGGTTTCTGTGAAAAAGGGTTTCTTAAGACTTTAGCATACCAAATACATTATAAATCAAAACTAGCTTCTGCCCGCTACTTCAACCGCGTAGAATTCGTATATTTGCCATTCCAAAGGGATAGTAATTTATTTCGGAATTAAAGCTAGCAATTATGTGCTATTCCAGACTATAATCTATCACTGTGCCAAATTTCATTCAAATCCGTTAAGTCGTTCTGGCGGGATTGAGTAACAAACATCCAAAATTTCACATTTATAATAGTAGTAAGATTTGATATTTATCCTCGTGAGACCCGGTGTATGCTATGAGATACATAATCAAGGCAATTTAGGTCCAACTTTATTTCTGCGTACTTAAAGTACATTTTATTTTTTTTCAACATAGAAAATTATATTTATGAGTAAAGGAAATTGAACTTTATTTCCTAACGTAGGTTTAAATTCCCACTCACGAAAATCTACGCGTTTGTGGTATTATAGACCTCACAAGGTAATAACTTTATATTATAACATAATCTTTTAGGCTCCACAGAGTAACAGTCGCACTGACAGTCTGAGAAGGACGCAACTATTTGTTAGGATAAGGAAGTTATATTCGTATTGTCCCTCTCGACGCCTCTCCGATAAAAACAGCTGCATGAACAGCAATATTATTATAAGTTGTGAGACGATTTTTTTAACCCTTTTCCACCGAAACTATAGAAACACAATCACATAATGGTAACTGGCGTAGCGTATTACCCAAGAATTCGGGAAAGTAAAACAAAATACCAAAGGGGCTAACTACCGGGGGTTCGGTAACAAACGACAAAATGACAAACGCAAACGACAACAGACCAAATATCGATTATAAACACATTGACGCTAGTTTTAGGCATCTGTATCTAGACTGATATTTAAAAGTTTTAAATGTATTATTAAAGTCATAAAGAATCCGAATGTAGCATTAAAGTATCCCCGACTTTCTTAAATAAAGAAAAATATTTACTAAAATGTTCTTTTTTGTGACTATTTTTTAAACATGTTGAAATTTTTAACCTGCTCTTAACAGCGACAGAAGGAGAGCGTTGAAAATTACTGGGGTCTTGTCAAAAAGCTGTTTAGTTGTCCGTTATGTTACCTCCAATACATATGGCGGTAACAAAGCGGACAGTTCAAGGATCATAATGGAAAATATTTATTTACTGTCCAGAACGACGGTGCCCTTCCCAAGCTTCTCAAATAAAACAAATATTTTGGACATTTCCCAATATTAAAGATCGACGGATAATATTCACGAGCAAGAGGACGATATTTCTGAGCTGCCATCGATTAGTGTGGGTCGTTAGTTGCTACGTCAATGTGTCATAAACCAACAAGACATCAAACTAACATCGAAGAGGAGACAAGACCAACATGGCACATGCTTGAAGACCTTAATATTTTTCAAACCATGGGATTATATAACCTAAAACGAGGGACTTACTTAGACCTCCACGGGCGCGGGCGTAATTCCGAACACGGACAATTGTGCGAAAGGGAAAAAAAAACACATATTACTATTCGAACTTAGATAGGGGAGACCGGGGACGTGCATGACTAGGAAAAGTCATGCAAAAAATTTAGTGTTCTTTTTGGTAAATAAAAATAAGCATCCAATTGAAAATAAATCGAAATAAAAGTGTTTTCTAATACATGCCTATTGAATCGAATGCGTTGACAAAGGAAATGTTAAAATAATATGTTAAATCAAAAACAAACACATACACCAGCGGTACGCCTACTGAAAATTAGGTTTGGGTGTTGGTGGTTTTTTGAAAATATGTTTCTTACTTATTCATGCCTTAAAAATCGATTTTAAAATCGCGACATGCTAAACCAGACTAAAAAGCTAACTTTTCTACACTATCTAGCTTTCAGAAATAACTTGTACTCATGAAATTTATAATTGTAAAATTTTAAATAAAATTAATGGGCAATTGTTTGACTAGGCGGGGAAATATACTTGGAACTTGCTTCTAATTCGGAGCCGTATACCATTTGCGAGTGAGTGAGATAGGAATACATACAACTACTTACTGCTCGAATGGGTTAATAATATCAATTTAGGTTAATAAATACCCGCTCTATTTAATTTAATGCGAAGATCAAGACATAGATATAGTTATATAACTCTATCTCATTTACTCATTATATACCGAACTGGCGATCACAACACCTTAAAATAATGTTTAAGCATATGATTACTATATTATATAATGTGATTACTTCATTCACTCCAAAACCTAACAACAAAATCTAGAGCGTCACATTGCTTTTTCTAAGTTCTTATATAAATAACTCTTACTGTGATCCGAGGAAAGGCTACATTTGGACTGTAATATACTAAAATGACAGTTACGATGTAATGGTAAGTATACAAGAACCACATCAAAGTTGTAATTTAACATCTTACTGGCAGTTTAAATGACGTCCGCTTGATATGAGGCAAAAATACCGCTAACGACCTTGGAGTGCAATTTTACGTTTTTTTTTTATTGTTATGGAGGAACTATACGGTCTTATATTAAAGAGAAACACACTCCTTATTTTTGGATTCAATGCATTTAAAACACACTTAACGTTCATTGTAATTAAATATAGCATGAACGTTATCAATTATTACAAAATCCCTAATCCATCCATCTAATCCATAATATTACCCCGTTTGATATATTACACTCAAGCGGATATGTAAAAACAAAACAATATTAAAAATTGCCTTAAGGTCACTAGCGCCTATAATCACAGTACTCAACTACCGTTTAAATTTATTTCCAATTAGTTCTTTCGACATTTTAATTGTAATGCAACGCACCAACACCCGCCCCTCGAAACAGGCACACGTACAAAAACACCCTACAGTACCTATGTAGCTTGTGACCAGGGTTCGGAATTTGCGGTGGTTCCCCTTGATTTCTGGCAGGTCCACTGGCGCAGGATTATAGCGTTAACATGTGTTACGACAAGGGTTATTTGGGGACAACACTTTTTATTAGCTTTTAGGTCAAATTAATTTGGATATATATCACACATGTACGAAATGTTATAAAAGAAAATGTGAAAGTTGACAATTTTGTAACAGTAATTAAGATTATGTCGATTAAAATTAAAATGAGCTTAATAAATATTCTTTAAATTAGGTAACGCATCGATGTCCACATCGACTCAAAATTATTATTGTTTTTCTCCTGCGTTACTAAAAATAACCATAACTTAATTAATTCAGTGGAAACTATATTCGTTCTATTTTGTATGAGAATTATTATTTACTCCTGCGTTTCAACGAAGATTTGAAACGCAAATCAAATTAAAAAACAAAAGATTAGGATATTGAATTAATAAAATAAGAACGGCCAAGGGCTCAAAATTTATTTATAAAATAAAAAAGTGAATGTTTAAAACGACTTTCATTTTATTTTATAGATCAAGCGTACTGAGTGATTAGTTTTATATAATATCCAATAAAAAATGTTGTCAATGTTACACAGAATTTCGAAACTCGTTAATTTGTTTCAAATATATCCCGGGTTCACCCAATACTTTGGATTTAGTTTGAGTTTCAAAATTACATAAAGACAATAAATTACTTACGTTACCTTGTATGGGATTAAAACACATATTATTAGCTCAACAGTGAACGGGATTTTGATACTTAATACTACTAAGAAAGGCATATATTTCAATACTAGATTGTTACTTGGGACACTTTTAAGCCCGTGTAAAATCTGCCTTATGTGTTGCCATATCCAGAAAATAATGGAGTACCCACTATTTTAAATCTTCAGTACATTTTAAACCTGTATTATTACTTTATACATGTTTTTATAAATAAATTATTTTTAAATGTCATTTATAAAGGCAGATTTTACACAATATTGTATGAACAACATTGGTTTAAGCCCTAAATGATTTTGAAATGACTTGAAGAGAGAAACAGGAAAATTGAAGATAAGTTTTCCTAAACGACTTAAACTTCCAATAACATAAAAAATACATTATCGCTCATGAAATTGCACCTTATTTAAATTACTTGAAATATTTACTCGAAAGGGAATATTTTCAGTTTCCATCTTAAGATGTTGCCTCAACATCCCCTTTATAACGGAGCGGTAACAAAGTGGAAAAAAACTGATGTTGACTGGCAAGTCGAATTGCTACTTTTTATGAAGTGTCTAAACGATCGCTTGTATGACGATATACATAACGCACTGGACAATGACGTCACAAATTTCGTTAATTGAAATAAAAATAGTTTTGATAATTTAGTGTGTCATAATTTATCTCTAATACTGTCAACACCACTATTGTAGCCTTGGTAGTAAAATTGCTGAAACTTTTTAGAAGATAATAATTTAAGGAGTATTAAGAAAATAAGGTGCCATTTCATATAGTATCAGTTATATTATCCTGAGTTAAGCAAATCGCCATAAAGTAATACTTACACGAAGGTATCTTCTTAAATACGGTTTTGGCCATGAAATCTAGGAATCTTTGAGCGTAAAAGTTCGGCCTGTGGACTGAGACCGTATCCTGAAAATTTCAAAATATGTTTTTAATTAATATGCATAAATTAATAACGACAGTTTAAGAGAATAATGGAGCTGTTTTTTTTTCGATCAAAATACTACAACTTTTCTCTCCTTAAACCTTGTCCAACTTTTACGAGTTTTGAATATTTTGTAGATATTATAATAAATAACTTAGGTCTGTACGTTTTCCTTTTCAAATTAAAATATCTTGAAAATAAAAACGGAAACGTACAAACGTATTTTTTTATAATAACTACTTACAACATATTCAAAACTCGTGGAAATCGGACTCGATTTAGGGGGTGAGAAACGTTATCGCCCGGAGCTAGATTTGGTTTGTTTTTGACAGCTAGGCGATTTAACAATGATGTGACGAATTAATTTAAATAGATTGTTGTTGCCTTTAAACATCTTTAAATGTAATTTAATTATGTTTTTAAAGCAAGTAAAAAAAAAAACTAACGAACGAAATTACAAACTTACTTAAAACTATAATAATCTAACAAACTGCTACGTGGCAGCCTTGCCACGTTGAATGGCAGTGCTTAATCTTTGTAGGAACGGCCAGCATTTTTGACACGAGTTGGGTCGACCAGGCGATTAGAAAGGTCTTTAATAATCTAAGGTCCTAAGCTTCCGACCCCAAAAGGCTTAAATACATAACTTCGATCAAGTTGACTGTATTTGAGCCTTTTTTTGAGGGTCTCCGCTAACTCCTCCGGGAAACCAGCCCTAGCTTGTTCCAGGAAGGTGTCCTATTTAATAAATTGGAAAGAGTTGTGCTTTTTTAAGTGGTGTTGTTTTTATGTATGTGTCAATATCAGTAACGGAAGATGTTGATAAGTAGGTAAACAATACTAATATAAAACTATAAAATCATGCTATATGTAGTTTGACGTCATCGGTCTGCCATCGGCACAAAAAGTACGCTCCCTGCTCATAAGGACCCTATACTGGAGAGAGCCTAGAACTCAACAGCATCTGCCTGTCTATGTACTACTCACCCCGTCGTGGATCATGCTTTTCCAGGTGTGTTCGAGTTTCTTCCGCAGCCGGTAGGACTGCAAGATGTCGATGATTCCGAGGAACACGAGCAGACGCTCGCCGCGTGCGTTACGCGCAGGGATGCCGCCCGGTCTACACGAATAATTAAAACAGATATATACAGATATAGAAGCGAGAGCCGCTTCTTCGTGAGCTGTTATCTTTTAAACGACAACCGAACTCCATGAAACCTAGCTAAAAACGATCCCAATAAACCTAGCTTTCTTTAAACAACACCGCGTCCATATGGCCATCCGTTTAGGAGCTACGATGCCACATACAGACTGATAATCAGATACACACAGGTTAAACTCAACCACTTTTTTTGGGGTTTAAAAACAATTTAAGCAAATTTCCTTAGGTCGGGCTGAATAGTGTATACCCTTACATTAAAGAATGGATTGTTAAATTGTACACAAAATTCCATTACTGATTTCATGGCGTTTAGTCTACAGGAACTGTTTTGGCTTTAGCCCAGCAGTGAAAAACTTACGGTACATCGTCTTCTTCGTCTATGGGCTCGCTTTCCGCTTGAATGCTCTCCATCGCCGTGGAGTGCGCCACCAAACGCTGTCGGTTTATCGACCTGTGACCAAAAGCGTACAATACAACGCCACGCCTTTATAATTTTGTCGTTTTAATCGGTGACATATTAGTAAGATTAGAAGCGACTTTATATGAATATAACCTTGTTCTAAATCTTGAAGAGGATATATAATAAATAAATAAATACATGGGTTTTTCAATCAACTTTCCGACCCAAACTTTTGGTACGCTAAAAGGAACCTAAAGTACTAAAAATCGCGGAACATCATGGATAGCCCTTGAGGCGCTCAACCTACGGACTTCCTTTTGATACTCCTTGAGGGGTATCCCAAGAAGCATTATGTGAGAGAAAAAAGCTCTTCTGAATTCCCCCACTAATTGTGTGTTGTTGTTTACTATTTCACCTAACCTAAGATGGACATAGTTTTCCAATTATTTTCATCCTAATAACAATAACAGAAAGTAATCTAAAATTTCAATTTCTAAATACCACATCACAATCTACTTTGTCGAGACCTAAGTAGAAAAGAAATAGGAAGATAATTTTGGCAAAGATGGTATGAATTACAAAATCTAATGTTACTTTTTGAAAAGGGGATTTTGTGAATCGAAAATGTTATAAAAGTTGAAAAATATGTGTATCTTTTCCAAACACGACTGAGAAACCTTCCGATGACCTTTATTCCACATTAGTAAACGGACAAATAAGGCCGAATTGAAGCATGATATATAAACTGCCTTCAATGTAAACAAATATCCTCGATCCTGCTGATTAATTCTCTAGCACAGCACGTCTTTTACCGGGGAATTCTTGAAAGAATCATTAGATCGATTAGTACACGTTCAAAGCGATCGATTTGTGTACATTGGAAAGATGCACATATTTTAGTTAAATGTATTATGTTTATTATTAAATACTGTAGTATAGTATAGTAGTCCATGCAATAATCATTTATACTATAAGTTGCATGTTAGAGTCAGAACGACACGTCACAATGCGGGTTAGAATTAGAACATATGCATTAGTCTACCTTTGTCGACATTGATAGATACAATCAGGTTTTAAAAATAATCAATATAATTTGTTATAAAATAAACCTAACCTAACCTAATGGGTTCTATGCATTATATTTTAATTAATCCTGAAAAGTATACGGTTTTAGAATTAAGACTGTATGCCAAATGACGATAATGCCAAATGAATGGAACCCTATCTTAAACAAACATTCCGAAGACTTCCGAAACTAAGTACTTTTAAAATTCAAATCGAATATAGCTATTGAAAAAATGTAGAATCAACATTTGAAGAGACGTAAAATAAAAAACGCTGTTTTGCCTGACACGTACTATTATTTTAGCAAACAATACCTCGAACAAAGAAAAATTTGCATAACATGGGTTTTGTAACTATTTGCGTTAAGTTGTAATATTTAAATAGATACTCATACATGTATTCACACTACGACATAAAAACGGTTATAAGACTTATGAGACGGCTCGATAATAGTACTACCTAAAAAGAAACGACTATTTTGTTCAATAGTAAAACCTACGAAATGTTACGCAGGAGAAGCCCTTTTAAATAAAAAAAAGTCAAGGCACATCGATGTCCACTATGTTACCTTACTTTTAAATATTTAGCATTCTTGTTTTCTCTTACAACATTTAATAAGCATTATTTAATGATCAACTCTACTACTTTCTGGCACATTACTCGTATTCCTCAGTTTTATTGCTAAATTTATAACTTTTTATCGAATTCTATCTATAAATGTCGACAAACATTAGTTGCTAGGACGCTATCACATATGCATGTTAGGACATTCATATACAAATTGTTCGTACTGCGTCCTTTTCACTTGCGCGCCAAAGTCTTCTTTGTCTGATCTGAAATTATTATATAAAACAATATAACCTTCACCCTAGAAATACACACTATTTAGATATAAACAAAATGAAATATGAATGGATATTTTTTTTAAACAACAACAATAAAATTACTTACATAAAAATCATTTTTTTTTAATAAATACACAGCATATACATTATAGAATTGTTGCTAACCTGCTAATAGTCACTACTTTGAATACACCTCGTATCTCATATTTCGTGATGTATGATTTTAAACTTAAACGTTAAGAGAAACAAGTTTAAAATCGTACGTGACGAAAAATGAGATACGAGGTTTTTCAAAGTAGTGACGTAATGTAATCTAAGGGGCAAATAGAACTATTTTTGCCCCTCGTAAGCTCACCTGGTGCGATTCAGCCCACTCTTCTTAGCTCCCTCGTCTTCCCCATCGCTCTGACCGGAGTCTGTGCGTTTCCTCGCTTCCGTCTTCTCTCTCTGAGCCTCGTCTAGGTTGTGAATACCTACTAGAAGGGAGTAATCCATAATCTGCAAATAAACCATTGTATTTTTTATCGCATGTTCTATATTGTATTCTTACTCGTATTTGCATATTTTTTTGCTGTTGGTTATTTCATTTTTAATTCATTAATACTTAGAGGAAATAAGTTAACCGGGTGCGCCAAAGTTCGTATAAAATTGCAAATTAGTTTATTCGAACTCCGAAAATGTTTCTCTTCACAAAAATATTTCTCATAACATTTGACATCATAATGATCACTCTTCATAATAAATATTAACTTAATTGAGAAAATATTTAACTGGTAAATAAGGTTAGGTTAGGTTAAGTTTGTTTTATAAACGCCTTAAAATCATATCATGATTATGAAAAACAAATTATGAGGAAAAAAAAGTATGAGGAAAAAAAATATGAGGAGAGATTATTATAAATACAAATCGGTAGTAAAACAAAAAGTAGTACTAAGAATTTTATGCGAGCCAATATTGACTCAAGATTATTCATTTTAGGATTTAAACAATTAACTGGCAAATAAGGTTAGGTTAGGTTAAGTTTGTTTTATAAACGCCTTAAAATCATATCATGATTATGAAAAACAAATAATGAACAAAAAAAGTATGAGGAAAAAAATTATGAGGAGAGATCATTATAAATACAAATCGGTAGTAAAACAAAAAGTAGGACTAAGAATTTTATGCGAGCCAATATGGACTCAAGATTATTCATTTTAGGATTTAAACAATTAACTGGCAAATAAGGTTAGGTTAGGTTAAGTTTGTTTTATAAACGCCTTAAAATCATATCATGATTATGAAAAACAAATTATGAGGAAAAAAGTATGAGGAAAAAAGTTATGAGGAGAGATTATTATAAATACAAATCGGTAGTAAAACAAAAAGTAGGACTAAGAATTTTATGCGAGCCAATATGGACCCAAGATTACCAACAGCAAAAAATATGCAGATACGTGTTTGAGAGACGGCGATATTTACATTTGTTTAAGGTAAGATAGCCGTTGAAATGCTTAGCTTAGAGGCATTCCATGTTTATTCTCAGGGTTGGCTATGAATTGGCTATGCAAAGCGGTGGATCAAGTTCGAGTGTCATTATAGCTTTTTAGTTTTAATTTAAACACTCTGCTTTTCACTTCATTTGCAAGAAAAATAAATCTTAAATTAGTATTATGTTATCACAAAAACTCAAACAATCGTTGAGCATTGGTTTAGTAAATGTCAATCCATATAAAACTGTCACTTTAAACATACCTCTAGGGCGTGTCTAAGTTTTTTGTAATAACAGCGTAATAGTTTTAACATATAATTTGTACTCTCCGCCCGTCACTGTAATGCAGAACGAGACAGAAACAAGGTTGTTTATGGGGTTAGAATTATACAAATGGTCTATAGACAACCGAAACGAAGACTGAGGCAGTGGAGGTTGTATGCCCAGCCCCAGCCTGCCCTCCACCGCACAATCCGACGTCAAGGGCATCAAATGGCACCATGTATCTGGCTGTTTAAGGTTTTCCTAGGCTTTTTAAAAGGAAATTAAAAAGTAAAAGTACTTTAGTCCCTAGGGAGGAAAATGACACTTTAGCCCTAGGGATTAAATGCATCAGTTTAGTTCGGCTATTATGAGTCATTTTAGAGCGAGAGAAGTGAAAAATACATCATGGTAAACTTATTACTCTCACCATAAAGTGTTTAGAGCGAGAGAAGTGGAAATGTGAATAAAACATCGGCCACTTTCTGACCAGCACGTCAGTGTCAGTGACAGATGCTATATCTAACGCGACAAAGGCGACCACAATAACGGAGCTGATCGCCTAAGTGCTTGCATGTTTCATTTGTTGTTCTACTTGTTTTCGGTCTTTTCCTCCTCGGTCGTGACCAGCAATTGTTATTTTTTTAATTCTATTTGTTGCATTTTTTGCCTTGAACTTAATATTTTTTCTTCTTTTATTTTTATTGATGGGGTAAGTTCATCTAAGTTCATCAGTAAAAGGATTAAAAAGCACAAGCCCGTTCCCAATTCCTGTTATATTGGCTTTTCCACTAAAAACAAAGATCTGAAACGGTTAACATTACCTTAAAACTCTCCAATACTCGGCAATCCCTTTGCATAGTTTTGATGAGCGCTTGATAAGTCTCCGCCTCAAGGAATATGCCTTCGGTATGATGTTCCATAAAGTCTAAGTCTTTGTACGTAGCGCGGGAACCTTTTTGTCGTTCCGATTTACTTGCCTGTTAGAAAAACATTTTGGTTATTACGGCATTTGTCATATCAAATTAAAATACAAAGTAGTAATGAACTGGGATTTTCATACAAGAAACTTCTTTCCACATTTTTTGACGATAACTCCTTCTTTTTCTACTTTAATACAATGCCGTGGACGCCGATTGGCGGGCGTCACATTTCTGTTGTTCTGATCGTTATTTTTTGTTATATAAAAAACATTTTGATAACAAAAGCGCCAGCAGCATCCATAGAAGGAATTTTAGTATTATTACTCCACGCCCGTGTGGTTGCCGGGTTAGACTAGTACCACTCCATGTCTTCCCATGGATGACGTTAGAGGCGACTAAGGGAGTAAGGGCTTGTAGTACTGTTAGGCAATGGGCTTGCAACCTGTCACTAATACACTGGTAATCTTAGCCTAATTATGCAAAATGTGGTAACAGAATCATCAACATGTCTTTTTAGAGTTGTTGGTATTTCTGTAGCTCTGTCTGCCCTACTCTGGGAATGAACGCGTGATGTTATGTATGTATGTCCTTCTAGGATGCCGCTGGCACTTATCTGCGTCCAATTTAGCTTTTACCAAATGCCGCGGACGCTAATCGGCGTCATGCTTAAGACTGCGTTGGTATCGCTGCGTAGATCGTGCTAGGCTATGAACGAGTTAACAATTCAAATGGTAATTCATAGAAGCGTTACACTCGACATAATTGTTTAATAGTGTTACATACTAGATGGCGCCACTCACCTTCCTCTTATAAGTAGACCCTTTCAAATCGTATTTCTGATGTAACTTGACAGCGGAAGGCAGTATGTTGTTCATGGCGACCAACCGCACGTTCTTACTGTTGCATTGGTAGCAGTATAGACCGAAGAATTTTGGTAATAACGTGCGGGGGTTCTGTGGAATAAGGATATAAGTTCAGGCGGTATACGGTAGATGGCCATCAACAAGTCATATTTCTTGCTGATGTTTAGAAAAGTTTTTGTAACATGAATTAAAAAGAAATGGGATTTTCTTGCATATTAATAAAATAAGCAAGGGTTACGGTTAATGTTACTCGACAGTACAACCATTAAGGGGTGCATCATCATTTGTTTAGTAACTTACTACATAGTATAGTAAAGTAATAAACTTCTGTATATCGATTCAATTTTGTCATTAAAAGTATTTTTTGTCAAGAAAAGTATCCCTTCTCTGAATTCCCCAGGTTTGATTGGCTCTGAAATTAAAATGAATTCGAACCTGACCAGAACAGCATCTAGGAAAGTCAAACGTGCCTAGTCAGTGATATCCTTTCTAATTTCTATCACAAAGTCGTATTCATTTGCATGCAACCAAACTCATACAAAAATCAACCCCACTGTTTTATTCGGTGTGTGTGTGTGTGTGTGTGTGTGTGTGTGTGTGTGTGTGTGTGTGTGTGTGTGTGTGTGTGTGTGTGTGTGTGTGTGTGTGTGTGTGTGTGTGTGTGTGTGTGTGTGTGTGTGTGCGCGCGCGCCTCTAGTTAAAAGGATACTACTACTAGTATTCAGACAGGAAACCACTTTGTGTTGCCTTGATCTAACAATCAACTTAATGAAATAATTGTCACTAACTGATTCAGGGGAAGTTCATCTAAGAATCTGACCTGGGCCTCTAATCTACTGCGTTATAACGATATCGCGTTTGACGTGTTTAAGAATCGTTTATGTCACAGTCGCCATTATTGTAAATGACATTAGAGTTATCAATACGTTGACAATACAGAAAAACGTCAAATACGATATCGTTATTACCGTGTAGAATCCCAGCCCTGATTAAGGTTCATGTAAGTAACAGCTCATATAAACACCAATTACAGGTGTTTGTTTAACTTAACATAAACACCACATTGGTATAAACCTGGCGACGCCATTCGAGAATTTAAATATTTAAATGCCTATTTTTAAATACCTCGCTTGTAAGTGATTGAATTACGAAATAGGACTATCACAAACGTCCTAAATTAAACCGAGTATAAATAGAATCCCGTCGGATAATATAGCAAATCTCTAGTTCCACTCATCTGACAATACGCTCATCGACATTACTCAATAACTAGTAAGTGGGAACTCAGGGGGAAGTTCATCTAAAGGTCTCTTTTGTGAGGGGCAAGTTCACCTATGTATCTCACCTGATCGAGGTTTAAGTAGTATCCTGGCAGCAGTTTCTGCAAAAACTCCCCCTCTTTGTGCTGTACCGTCTTGATGATGAACTCGTCGTCGTTCGTCAGGTAGAATATGGAGCCGGATGCGCCAGGGTTGCCAAGTTCACGCAACGGGGCGCTGCACATTGACATCTGGAAGAAAATAAATTACCATTATGAACTTGTGATTAATATTAAAACTGCAGTGGGATGAAACAATGTTTGTGTGAATATAGCGAATTTGTAAGATTTTTTTCCGAAAAATATATAGTTTTTGTATGTCGATTCTTTTTTATCAGATTCTATTTAACTTGCTTCGTTCGTATGTATGTGAATAAGTTGTCCTTCAAAATATACAAGGAAATTATGAACCACTTCCCAGGGATTGAGCTGAAATTTGGCATTATAAACCCGATGACAAAGCAACAATATTGTTAACATCGAGCTGCTCTGATGATGGAGCCGGAAGGTGGCCATAGGAACTCCAAATTATACATGATAAACCCGTCGTGTTAGGGCTCGTTAGAATCGTCTCGATGAGTAGATGATGACTATGCCTGACTTGTCTCAAAAATGTTTTATTTTTTTCGGTTAGGTTAGTTTTTATTTATTTATCTTAATATTTTTTTATTTATTAAGAGATCATTGAGTTTCCTCAGAGCTGAGAATAGCAACAAAATTACAATATGAAAACTGTTATGCTAGCTATCTTTCTCTAAGCAGATCCCACATTTCAATCTTCAGAATTAACTAAACATTAAACTTAAAATCATAACTTAGAGCTTAAAAGTAATTTCGTTTTATAAATTAATAAAGAAACAAAAAAGTTCCAATTTGGATTACAACGCATGCATGGCACAGCTTATGAATGATACTTCTAGTAGTAACTCAAAAGTAAACGAGTCATTAGTAGTCATTAATATTTAAAAAACTTAAATTCATGCATAAAACCAGCTTTTTATACCTGCACCATAATGCCTTATACTCAAATATTCCCAGCCATAACGTAAAAAATTCCAACTTCAATATTTAATGCGTGAAACAGAAAAGGGTCTATCGGACCCGCCGTGCAATCCTCTCTTATTAATATTGTATGGAAACTGCCGTACAAGGATGAAGTTAAAGTGGTATTTATAAATTGAGGTTTTTATTTAGAAATAATGTCGACTATTGCACATTTAGACCGGAAAAACTTAGTAAAAAAATACTACAATGGAAAATTATGCTGTTGAATAATAATTTAACAGACGGATATTGTGTCGGTGGGTGTCTTATAAGCACAAACCTTTCCGACGCCGTATATAAATTATACAAATCCTATAAATGCGAAAGAAACTCTGTCTCTTTGTTTGTGATTTAAAAGAAATTTGGTATGAAGATGCTTGATGAACCCCAGGGAAATTGGACAGTTCCCGAAGGAATAGCGATAAACGACTTGAGCGCGAACACAGTCGCGAGCATCAGTATTATATTAGTAGTAGGTACTTAAGTGATAAACTGTTTTATTTATATAACTGTAAGTTAGCAAATTGTGACATGTGATCATGCCAAGCAATAACGTTTTCTACTCATTCGATATGTCAACACAGTGATTTATTATAGGTAATAAATAGAAGAATCTGCTATTGATCAGGGCCACTGCAATATGTTCTACAGTACAAGCCAGATAAGAAGTCAATTCTGTCATATTACGCAGGTGGGTCGTTCTACTTTTTTACCGACAATACATCGTCATTTTTCTATATTTTGCGTTTTTCAACTATTGATAATTATGGTTTTAATTTTTATTTTAAAATACGTTGCGTGAATGTTTATTTGGACTAATTAATGATTACTTCGGTGGCGATAATGTTTTTTTCTTTACGGTGGTTTGTCTGTGACAGAGTGGCCGTTTTCAGAGGAGACTAAAATTTGTATTACCACTCTGTCACGCGATTCTATGAAAAACTTAAAAAAAAAAAACACTGGATAGAGAAAGAAAAGATTATTTAGTACTAATAGAAGAATACATGTTTGGACGTATATTCAAACACTTAAACATTAATAATCAATACTCAAACTGATAACGTATGGTAAAATGAGGACAGGCAATTGTCGGTAAAAAAAAAAAATCGACCCAGCTATGAAGTTTCATAGTTTTCAAGTTTCTGTATATTGATATCTAGAGAACGACTACGCCTTAATACGCGTTGACTTAGTTTCCTGCTACTCCCCCTATTTTACCACCTTAGGGGATGAATTTTAAAAAAAACTTTCTTAGTGCACCCCTAGGCCTCATAAGGAACCTACGTGCCAAATTTGGAATCTCTAGACCCAGCGGTTTGGGCTGTATGTTGATATGTCGGCCAGTCAGTCAGTTTTTTATTTTATATATTGATAATGTTGAGTTCAGCAGTAAAAACCGGCCAAGTGCGAGTCAGATTCGCGCAAGAAGGGTTCCGTAACATTATCTATAAAAACGCCAAAACAATCATGTCTGTAGTATGGGAGCCCCCCTTAAATATTTGTTTTATTTTAATTTAATTATTTATTTTTAAAGTTTATGTAACTAAACATTCTGTGAATATTTCAAGCGTCTACCTGTTGCCGTTATCTAAATCGAGAAAAAACGAGCAAAAAAAATCATGGTTTGTTGTACGGGAGTCCACTTAAATATTTCTTTTATTTTGTTTATTAGTATGTTTTGTTATAGCGACAACAGAAATACATCATCTGTGAGAATGAAAGCTCTCTATCACGGTCCATGAGATACTGCAATAAGGTTGCGATAACCTATGATCGTAAACTTACAGCTGTCGCATTTATGTTTATTTCAAGGTCAAATAACTAAGTGCTTCAGAACGTAGATTGTTTTTTTTTAATGAAATAACAAAGAGTCGCCCACGGGCCGTGATGCTACACGGTTATGTTCTAAGCAGTATCTATGAAGTTAACATAAATGTATTGCTTCTTCAAGCTACATATTTTGTTTTAATTGAAATCCCCTATAATTGCCTGTTCACAGACGGACGGACAGCGGAGTCTCAGTAATAGGGTCCCTTTTCACCATTTGCGTACGGAACCCTAAAAATGGGTTTATTACGATTCCTTCACACGCGACAACAGCGCCAACAGAGCTACAGCTGACATTATCAATATTCAGATTCTTAATGGTTGTGCAGTGAGTCAGGATTGGCTTCTTATCTATAGGTATTTAGTATGACATATTTACATGCGTCTTAATCTCGCTTTACAGAATCAAAAACATAACAATAACAACCGGGCAAGAGCATGTCGGACCATGCTCAGTGTAGGGTTCCGAAGCCGTCAAGTACCACAAACATAAAAACAACAAATAATAACTAAAATTGTATTTAAAGTCGATTTGTGCTGTCATAGATGATTTTAGTAGGTATAAACACTTTAATCGCCTGTATCTCAAGGACCAATGATGTCTTCTTAGTCGTGATAGTTTTCCTTTAAAATTCGTTATATGCTCTTTCATTTAAGTTTTTTTTCTGATTTTTAGTATTTCTAGTTTTGGCTGTAGGGGGGGACGGGACACACACACTTGAGTCTAACAAAAATTAGCGATTTAAACGGATTACTTAATCGAAATACTGTACTAACCTGTAATTTGTAATTATGGTCGTGAAATACTGTTTGAATGTATAGTTGCCATGCATTTTTTTTTTAAATAAAAGGCAACGGTTCTGATGGTAAACTTTGAAAGCTTGTCTATAAATAAAAATGTGTTTTTTCTTTGTTTTCACTTTGTTATATTATAGTTTCCGATTTTCAATCGATGTCACTAAAATATAGTTATAGTGAAGTTCAATATTTACACAAACTACGGCGACAGCAGTTTCGTTCCTTGCAGCACTTTTTAAACAACCAAAAACCTATGTCCTTTTTCCATTTTTTGTATTCCGTAACACAATGATACAATCGAAACCTATTTTGTTTAATGTCTTCCTCTCCCATAATGTCGATTTTGATGAAAAGTCGCTAAGAACCTTCCCGACTTAAGTTAAGCTTTATTTTAAAACAAACCGCGTACAAATCGGTCCAACCGTTTGGGAGCTGCAATGCCACATACAGACACAGATACAAAGACAAACATACAAATACATAGAAACACGCGTTTAACTAATAACACCTTTTTACCCAGGGTTAATTAGCAAAACCACTCGTTGCGACAGGTTAACGAAACTTGCAAAAACAAAACAGTTCTATCTTAGAATGACGTCATAATTGACTCATTGTCATTACCACGAACGAAACTCGTTCTTGCCCCAAATGAGACGATAACCTGACGTACAGCTGAGTGTGACGTCAATTGACGGTTGTGGAGAAAGAAACCTGGGCCTCTATTCAGGTGCGTTAAAACGATATCGTATTTGACTCGTTTAAGTATCGTTTATGTCACAGTCGCCATTATTGTAAATGACATAAGAGATATCAAAACGTTGACAATACGGAAACAGGTCAAAAACGATATCGTTATAACGCAGTTGAATAGAGGCCCTCATCTAGTGCAAACAATATTGATGCTGGTAATGACGCAAATTCTAAAGAGTTTTGTACAAGTGAAGAGTTTAACCTGTTGTTTACAGTCAATGGATGCATAACTATATCGCTGTTTAGGTGTTTCGTATTAAGTATTTTCAAAATATTTGCAGGGGCAAGTTTATCTAGGTAATTAATAAAATACAAAATTCAAAAACCCGTATATAAATATTTATTCCGTTAATTGTCACATGAGGGCTCTTTTACACATCGGTGATATGCAGTGAATCTACTAGCGCTTCAGACAAGACCATCATTGCGGAGAAGAAGCGCCGCAAGAAACTTCGGCTAAAGGTCATTTTTTCAATTATAATACACAATAATAGTAGCTAGATAGTCATATAGTAGCTTCAGCGCGTAAGAGATTGAATGAAGGCTGAAGAAGTTCCGTTGAAGTGTGTTAACACAGGGCAAGTGTATCAACTCGAGGGCAATTCCAACTCACCAAACAATCATCCGGATGCATCCTGAACGGCCCTTGTATTTATGGGTGCTTAACCCCTCGTCTCTCAAAGTTGAAAAAAATACTAAGTTCTAGTCTCTTCGGATTATGATAAACAAAAAACTATCCAAAATTTGGGCACAGATCTGTGACAAGACAGACGAGGAGTTCAGCCTCTTGTCACAACTAGGGCAGGGTCAAGTGTTTTATATTAGGGGCAACTTCAACTAACCAAACAATCATACGGATGTATCATGAACGGCCCTTGTATTTATGTTTTTATGGGTGCATAAGCCTCCTGTAACAACTGGGGCAGGGTCGAGTGTTTCAATCTAGGGGCAACTTCAACTCACCAAAAAATCATCCGGCTGTATCCCGAACAGATCTCTAAAGTATCTGAACGCTATGGGCGCGTAAGTTTTGAACTTGAACTCGGAGTAGTGATGCGCTGGGGTGTGGTTGGAGCCTTCGTGGGGGAAGTTTGTCGTCTCGACCGTCATGAAGTCTTGCATGAGGAGATCGCGCTCCGGCTTTGAGGCGAGACCACCGATGGCGTGTTGGATTCCTGGAAAAAATACATATAGGTTAATAATACATTAGTATTTAATAGGGGAGACTACATTATACATCATTGAAATCTTTTAATGGGATTATTTGGGACGGCTATGTATATTTTAAAATTTTATTAATTGTTCTATAATAATACTAATTTAAGTTCCATCATTGTCATAAGCAATATTTAAAAAAATGACTGACTATTGAATTTATTGTGGCCCTCCTTCTCAGCAGTGGTCTCCTCTTGGGAAGCGCTGGTATAATTTTAACGTGTAAATGTGCCCGTGCGGCCTGCTTACAGAATAAACCACTTTTTTTTCTGTTTTTTTTTCATGTTTACGACCCTATAATATACGATATAAGTTTTCGACAGAAAATTCAGCTTTTGTTGCAGACTGTACGTACTCTTTTTTTTGCAAGGTCATTTACTCCTTATCAAGACCTTATCATCCTTATCATCAGACCAGCTCGATGGTGCCTTATTATTGTATTGTCATCGAAGTTACAGGTCCCCGGAAAGTGGTTCAAACTTCCTTGCAAGATTTGAGCGGAATATTTGATCCATACATACATCCATCGACACGCTAGCCTCGTTGGTAGTGACCCTGCCTTCGAAGCTGGAGGTCCTGGGTTCAAATCCCGGTAAGGGCAAATATTTGTGTGATGAGCATGAGTATTTGTTCCTGAGTCTTGGATGTTTTCTATGTATTTAAGTATGTATTTCTCTATCTAAGTATGTTTATCGTTGTCTAGTACCCATAGTACAAGCCTTGAGCTTAGTTTGGGACTAGGTCAATTTGTGTGACATTGTCCCGTGATATTATTATTATTTATTATTATATAGGTGTATGTAGTTGTATCACATCTGTATAGACCGGTCGACATTCTATATTTTAAATTTGACATAAATATACATACATACACGAATCCTGAAAACATTACACGTTGTGTGAAAATTGTAGCTAATTTGAGCTGTCAACATCTTATAAAAAATAAAATCAAAAAAGTTAAAATCCTACCCGCGTTACAGTACGTTTCGCTCGATAAATACGAGCTGATATATATCAACACAGTAACCGCTCAAGTGGGGCCCACGGTGTGTTGCGACTTTATTTGCATTGCGAAAAATCTACAAAGGTCACGATAAATGTCACGTTTCGCGAAGAGTAAAGGTTCGCTCGCACTAGGAGGAATTGGGCGGCAGCGAAGCGAAGCGATACTCGTATGTTACTGCGCGACTCAAGGTTCAGCTGCCCGATATTGCTTTGGTTATATCCAGACCTAGGAATCCGTGGGGCAAATTTTGTTGACAGGTAGGGGCATCCTATATCGACTAATTAAATTATCGATGTTCGTTCTATATACTAGTGATCACTCAAGGGCTTGCTTGTAAAAATATTTTTTTATTAAAAGTATAAAAAAAATACATAATAACTGCTTCTTTTTTAAAGACAATTTTATAATTTTACTCGTCCCCATTATTGTCTTCGTGATTGTCCTATCTACTATAGTAAGGTCTTTCTAAAATTGATATTTTTCTTCTTGAATACCACTATGTCTTTCGGTTTTTATATGCCTAGCCAGAGAATATTTTTTGCGATGAAAGGTGGATTGACATTTGCAACACTATACCTTGGACCCACGTTTAATTATTTCAGGTTGTTATTTAAGCAATTTTTCTATATTTTTAGGAGGCAATATTTATTTTCACTCATAAATATAAAATACTTATGTAATATAACGTGTTTACAAATGACACAGTCCGACGACATTGACAAGCACCTATTGTTTTATAGCGAGTGTAAATAGGTAATTTACTTCTATTTAATTATCTAAAGAGCTTGAGATAATTATTAACTATTTTGTAGTGCGACAGGTATTACACCCTACCTTTATATTATTATAACATAGCGATTATTTAAAATAATTATGCTTTGTTGAAAAATAGAGCAAAAAACACACAATGTTGGGGGCGATCACTAGTATATAGAACGAACATCGATAATTTAATTTGTCGATATAGGATTTTTTGCCCCACGGATTCCTAGGTCTGGTTATATCTATACTATGGCAAACTGGAATAAATACCCTGCCGCATGTGTCAAAATGCTGTCTCTGCTGTTAGTGGGTTGGTCGCGGCGTGAGCGCGTGGGGCAAACGTAACATTCGTCGCTTATCTAGCAACACCGCTCAAGTCATTTTGACCATCTTTACAGGCCAACCACGGAGGCCAACCGAATGGTGCGCTGGCACTTCTTTTCAAACACTAGTCTCTTATTGGATAAAATATAATGAAATCCATTGGTAGATCGACGCGCAATGAGTATCTCTATCCATTGTTTAAATGAAAAAAAACCGCTAATTTTCGAATTGGGTCGTTAGATAAGCGACGCATTGTTGTTTCTTTGTTCAATTACTTGATCCTAAATCTTAGAACATCACATATATTAAAATTGTCTTTGTTATTGGGGTACCTAATCTCTGAACACTACAATGCTGCATACAACGACCATCACCGAACTGGTTAATGGATGAAAATTATTTTATATTTAAATAAAAAAAAAGTGGGTTGACTAAAGAACTTCAGTAAATCAAGGAAATTTAGTTTAAACTTTATTTTAGTAAGTATAACATACATACACATACATAACATCACGCCTTCATTCCCAGAGTGTAGTGGGCAGAGCTACAGAAATACCAACAACTCTAAAAAGTCTAGTTGATAATTCTGTGACCAAATTTTGCACAAACAGGCTAAGATGTTTACCAGTGTATTAGTGACAGGTTGCAAGCCCATCGCCTAACAGTACTACAAGCCCTTATTCCCTTAGTCTCCTCTTACGACATCCACGGGAAGACATGGAGTGGCACTATTCAAACCCGGCAACCACACAGGTTTAGTACCTAAGTATAAAGTTATTTTTTATTTGTTTCTTGATAATGGCATATAAGGGAAAGGTAATTGAACTTTATTTCCTTGCTGTTATCTTCAAATCATGAGGATTAAATCTAACTTTTGAGAGGAACTCTCCGCACTTAGGTATGACCTAAATCTACAAACAATATCGGGCCACGTCGCGCGGCTACAACGCAATGTAGTCGAAGCTCAACTTTTTAATCATAATAAATTGACGTGATTTAAAAAGTACACAACATGTCAACGCAGGATGCTACAATCAATCCAATTATGTTTAAAACTAGTATAGTAATAGTTTATAATAAGTATGTGTGTTGTTGATAATTAGTATGTTGGCTGTGGTGTGAAACTGTTTGATAGAGTAAGGAATGAAAAGATCAGAGAGAATTGTGAACTGAAAGAAGATGTAGTGACTAAGATTGAAAAATGCATGCTTCGATGGTTCGGTCATTTGGAAAGGATGGATGAAAAACGATCTACGAAAGAAATATACAGTGCGAAAGTGAGTGGAAGGGTCGGAAGGGGCCGCCCTAGGCGTACCTTTTTTAATCAAATCGGATAAATACTGGAAAAGGGCCGAATCTTAAATACCCCGAACCGACGTGCATGCAAGACTCGATGTATGAATGTAGAAGAAGCGAAAGAGATTTGTCAGAATCGTAGCAGGAGCAAAGAAGTGGTCTCTGCCAGCCCCTCTGGGAAACAGGCGTGATTTAATGTATGCATGTACTAATAGTTCTTAACAACATTCTTATCGGATCACTTCGTTGTCAGCCTGTTAAGACCCTTTTTCTCAGGAACGTGTCGAGGTCCCTTGAAGCTGTAAAAACATCAAGCTTCTAATTAGACTCAATCGAACGATACGGCCAATTGATTTTCCAACTACTCGCAGGGCAATCAGAATCTATAGGTTGAATGAATGAATAAGTTTATTTGTCAAAAGTGGGTGTACAACATGGTCTTAAGGTATAGGCTCTCCACAATTTGCCAATAGACTAGCGAACAAATTACCATCATATAAATTACATTATCTAGAATACTTTAGTATAAATTTCATAGGAAATACACAGTTAAATTTACACATTTAGGAACTAATTAATGCTATAAAGAAAAAAAAACACGGGACAATGTCACACAAATTGACCTAGTCCCAAACTAAGCTCTAGGCTTGTACTATGGGTACTAGACAACGATAAACTTACTTATATACAGAAATAAATACTTAAATACATATAAAACATCCAAGACTCAGGAACAAATACTCGTGCTAATCACACAAATATCTGCCCTTACCGGGATTTGAACCCGGGACCGCTGATTCGGAGGCAGGGTCACACTCCCAACTAGGCCAACGTGTCGTCAAAGATTTCTCGGTCAGCCATGCCATCTTCGTTTTCTAAAATATCCTTAAATTCTTACTTTTAAAAATATTGGTTACTCTCCAGAGACCTAGAATCATGACATTTGGCAAGAAAGAAGGTCTATAGCACATGTAAAGGGTAAAATCCGAAAACCGTACTTCTGTGTACAAAACCCTCGCTGCGCGAGTCCGACTAGCCACTTGGTCGGGTTTTGTTTCTAAACACTACCCACTTTTGAAGAGATATACCTACAGAACTCACAGGTGAGGGTAGGTTTGTTTTATAACAATCAAGAAAAGATAAACGGTTTCAGAAAAAAAAAATATTTTTTAATCTATGAAAATTTACATAAACAAAATTCAACCTTGTGATAGGTAACTAAAGCATCTCCAGTCAACTGCTGTCTGCGCGAATCCCGGAATAGAACAGTGTTTACACTCGAAACACAAACTAAACCAGTTAGATTTGCGGTGTAGGTACTCGATAAATCTCTTGCTGACAACGAAGACGTGTTTGTTTTTGCTACTTCGTTAACGTTTTTCCAGCGTTAATGGTCGACGGTAACGCAACAGGCGTCGATCCAAGGTAACGAAATGGCATATTGTTTGTTTGTGATTTGCGCGATTGTTATACAATTTATTATCTCTCTTATTTTAGTTGGAATTTAGGGTTTCCATCCGCACAGATCGCCGCCATGTTATCCTGTATCCAACCGCCATAGACACGGTCGCTTTGTTGGGTTCCGGTATAGGGACAAGACAACGGTGAAACGAATAGCATAAAGGCATTTCATGTACAATTATACAATTCATTATCTCTCTTAGTTTAGTTGGAATTCAGCGGTGATAGGATGTTGTGCAAGGTCCGTATGGATCGCCGCCATGTTATCTGTCAACCTACCGCCACAAAGGAATGGTGGCATTGTTGGGTTTCGGTGTTAGGACAAGACAACGGTGACACGACTAGCATAAACGCATTCCCTCTGAAGGTTGCACTTCACTTGGTTGTTAAAATGTTTTTGTTGCTTCTCCTTCATTCGATGAACAGACATGGTCGCATTTTGGGTTGCGGTGTTAGGACAGGACAACTTTGAAACGACCGGTATAGAGGCATTCCATCTTACAAATGAAACTTGGTTGTTTTTAGCAAATGTTTTTATTGCACCTCTTTCATTCGGCACGTCAAATGTAAGAGATGTAAGACCAATATTTGGCAATCATGGCCAAGTGAAGTGCTACGCGGTGCGCTGTGTTGGCGTTTCAAGTCTTGGGATTGCAAATGGTTATGAGCCTCAGACGCTCGATTACAATACAAAACACTATTATACACCAAACAAAAACATTACAGAGAAAGGTGAACAACTGGCGGTCTTATCGCCGATTAGCGATCACTTCCAGACACCATTACAACGGATAAAAGGTGGCAAATTAAAACATTAGATTAGATAGCCTGAATAAAAAAATGGGCCAGCTTTATTTTTGTTTTCCACAGACGTATAAAAAAGAACACCGTTCAGATTAACGTACCTACAAGACACGAATGTCGTTATTCATTACGTTAACAAGCCAAATTGCGGTACATGTAACGCTGTCATTTCGCAATTTCACTTTTTATTACGAGCGCTAATACGCAGCCTAAAAAAATGTATAAAACTATGAATGTTGGGTCAGGCGGGGTTATTTCGACTAAACGACAATCGTTTCTGTTCATACTAACACTATAACTAACGGGGTAAATGTATCTTTTAAAGATTTTAAATGAATAAAACGAGTTAAAACTATTTAGTTTCCTTATACGGTGTGTTACCGGCATGAGGGCTTTAAATGTAGGTATCGATTCTACTCCTCAAATGCTCTCTTGTTATGCTGCTCTTTTGTTCTACGACTTAGAAAATAACTTAATTTACAGTAAGTTATAGGTGATCAAACTTTACTAGTAAAATCAGTGAATTAATTTATTTAATATGAAAAATAAAAAATAAAAATTACCTCATTTTTTAAAGTCGTGGAACAAAGTTCCATTTGAGGAGTAGAATCGATACCTACATTTAAAGCCCTCATGCCGGTAACACACTGTATAGAAATTTAGTTACGTAAACTACTATAAAAGGGCGCTTAAATTGTTCTAAAATGTATGATTCCCTTTAAAAGAAAAAGCTTCATTTACCCCCTTAGTTGCAATAGCCCCGCCCCACCTTATTCTAATTGTAGGTAAGTTGGCAACGCTAACTCACGCAAATAAATGTTGTATGAAACTTTTCAGTTGTGCGACGATAATTAGCCATACAATTTGTAAGGATACTTTTCCCGTTAACTGCGCTTAACTACGGTCCTACTTTTTGGTAATCATAATCACACATTTCGAGAAAAAAATGCTCTGTTGCTATCTTGTCTCCGCCTGGAACACCTTTTCCAAAATTAAAGTTTCCAAGCTTAGTTTAATAAGCTTATTTTTCGCTTGTCAGTTGATGTTTAGTGCACTCGTGATGTTAGTTTATTTTAATGTGAGACTGTTTTTGTGTGTGTACTAACAGCTTCAGCACCCTAAGCACCCAACGCGCTCTTTCCCGGTTTTCATTCGTGTGTGGGAGTGGCATATGTTCCTTAAAACCATGCGAATTGTGTTTAGCGCTACTCCGCAGTATTATCCCCGACTATAGCTACAACCGTAGCTGTATGCTGCTTCCTGTGAACGGAAGCGCCAAGGCCCTTGTCCGTTGCAATGTCGCTACAGTACTGCCGACTATTTTTAGCGAAACGAATGCCAGGAAGGATGATCGGCAGATTAGAGAAACAAAACAAACAAAAAGCAAGGCTCGCAACTGCATCTTTGTTGAGTACAATAGACCTCTGCTTCAATCATCTACCTACATCTACATCAACAATACAAATACTCTTTATTGGACACCAAAAGAACAGAACAAGGAACAGTACCAACATGATAAATTATAAGTAGGTAAACTGAACAGCGAAATCTTCCAGACAACCTTGGACGGATAAATAACTAGAACAAAAATACATGACAGGCGGTGTAAACTATAATTAATTTAGAACTCGAAGTAAACTACAAGAATATTAACTTTTATATGAAGTAAACCTCCACCACTACACTTCTACTTCTCTATCTACCTCTGCACCTCTGCCTCTGTACCTCTGCATCGTTAGGGCTAAGAAGGCACTTGAACTTTATATACTTTGCTCTAAAACCAAAGATAAGAATAAAAAAACAGGTCATACTAATTGACCGAGTCCCAAATTAAGCTATAAGGCTTCTACTATGGGTACTAGACAAAGATAAACATACTTATATAGAGACTAGCGACCCGCCAGCGGCTTCGCCCGCAGCAATTTTTTTTCTTTCATGTCACTTAGGGGTATGAAAAATAGATGTTGGCCGATTCTCAGACCTACCCGATATGCACACAAAATTTGATAAGAATCGGTCGAGCCGTTTGGGAGGAGAATGGGAACGAACATTGTGACACGAGAATTTTATATATTACACACTTTCACATAGAAAACATCCAAGACTCAGGAACAAATACTCGCGCTAATCACACAAATATTTGTCCATACAGGACCCCAAGCTTCGTAGAAAGGGTCACTACTAACCAGGCTAACCGCGTCATCCTAGCATGCTTACATACATACATACATAACACCACGCCTTCATTCCCAGAGCGGGGTAGGCAGACCTACAAAAATACAAACAACTCTAAAAAAACTTGTTTATAATTCTGTGACCACATTTTGCACAATCAGGCCAAGAAGTTGACTAGTGTATTAGTGACAGGTTGCAAGCTCATCGCCTTTAACAGTACTACAAGCCCGTTCCCTTAGTAGCTTCTTACGACAACCACGGGAAGACATGGAGTGGCACTATTCTAACCCGGCAACCACACCAGCTAGGTACATACTTACACCTAGCATAATTTGTACCGTGAATATTGATTGCGACCATAACTTTAAACAACTTCTGCTACGGCGGAGTCGCGGGCAAACACAGTAGTTCAGAAACTCGTTAACCTATTACTACCTAAAACTAAACCCTACGAAGTTACCAGACACGCGATTCCCAAAGGTCTTATCAAACACAATACGCCTCGAGTTGGTGACATTGAACTCGGATAGCAGACTGGTTATGGAGGACGCGCTGCAAGGTGAAGAGGAAAATTGATTTGAATTTCCGCGTGGTTTTGTGATTGCGATTATCTGCAATGTACGAATAATTTTATTAAGTACAGTCAGCTGAATGGGTAAGGTCCAAGGTTACCTCACGCAATTAATTTTCTATAAAATTTATCGTTATGCGACGTAGGATATTTTTTGTATAATGGTTTTTTTCTATACGCAATTCTAGCGAAAATGACACTTCAAGTTCAATATTTCCTAAACAGTCCCTTTGGTCTAAAAAATTATAATACATACATAAAGTCACGCCTTCATTCCCAGAGTGAAGTAGGCAGAGCTACAGAATTACCATTTATAGAAAAGCAGTATTATACCTACACGCTACGACGACACGCTAGCCTAGTTGGGAGTGACCCTGCCTTCGAAGCTAGGGGTCCTGGGTTCAAATCCCGGTAAGGGCAAATATTTGTGTGATGAGCACGAGTATTTGTTCCTGAGTCTTGGATGTTTTCTATGTATTTAAGTATATATTTCTCTATATAAGTAAGTTTATCGTTGTCTAGTACCCATAGCACAAGCCTATTTAGGGCTTAATTTGGGACTAGGTCAATTTGTGTGACATTGTCCCGTGATATTATTATTATTATTATTATACCTGTAAAATCACCAAAAGAAACAAAACCGGGAATAACTCTATACGGCCTCTTAAAGCACAGATTAAATAATAGTTACTTGGCTTGAAGGTGGAACAACTTAAAGAACTTGTTAATAATTGTGTAACCACAATTTGCACAATCAGGCTAAGATGTAAATTTATAATAACATGTACATAATGACATTTTGGGTGAATTGCAAAAATATTGTACATAGTTAAGGCCCTAATTGATGTCAATGTTTAATTGAAACAAAATATTTTTCCTTTGTGTAACGAAAATTAACCATACAATTGTATGACCAATTTTCGTTACACAAAGGAAAATTATCCATCGATATTGTAATAAAAAAAAACTTAACAAACAAACAAAAAGAAGAATGTATACGCGAAATGGTTCCAACTCAGCGTAACGCTGGTATTTGTCAGCGCTGATCGACTGCTGGAACCACGAAGGTTACACACACATAATTATACGAACACAAATACAAAAAATACATAAAAAAACTAAAAAAAAAAACGCACGCAACCTTTTATGCCCTACTTACCTTAAACAAATAAACGGGTACATACATAAACGTGAGTGTATTTACTAGATTTAAACCCATTTCACTTGATCTTAAGAACACTTATTTATACCCTTTTTCACTAGGACCCCATTTACCTTTGCTTTGCATGTATGGGAAGAACCGAAAAAAGAAAACTTATTTAAGATTTTATTATACAAACTAGCGACCCGCCCTCGCTTCGCTCCGGATTAAAGTATTATACATATAAACCTTCCTCTTCAATCACTCTATCTATTAAAAAAAACCGCATCAAAATCAATTGCGTAGTTTTAAAGATTTAAGCATACATAGGGATATAGGGACAGAAAAAGCGACTTTGTTTTATGTAGTGATTTGTTGGCTTAATTGAAATGTATAAACTATGCCAACTTACTGCTTCGTAAAACCATGAGCGTGTCTCTGAGAAGAAGCGGACAGACAGACGGACGGACATGACGAAACTATAGGGGTACCACACCATACACAGGGGTATACACTGAACGTCAAGTTTACATAAAACCTGTAAAGCCTTTAACATAACTTCCCTCGTGCTTCCATTCGAAAGTACTATCACCAAGGACCGGGATTCTTCATAGCAAAAATCAAACTGTCAGAGGGAATGACCAAATTGTTTTATCGACAATTCCACTTATCGATGTTACGGAATATTATCGCATATCGACTTATACGATTATTCTGTAACATTTGACCTCTTTGATAAGCAACCTGCATCTCCATATTACATTTACGTCGCTTGATTGTCATAACATAAGTAATTTCCGTGCCGTGTTACTGAAATGGTCAATCCTGAAAGAAAAACTATTAACAAATGGATAACTTTAAAGATTCTTCTCTTAGTTACAAAGAAGATTCATCCACGATATATTGCTCTAAATGTGATCTTCTTAAAGCAGCTAAAGAAACATTGCGTTCTAAGTCACCTAGCGTGTCCACTTACATCCATACATACATAACGTCACGCCTTCATTCCCAGAGTGGGGTAGGCAGAGCTACAGAAATACCAACAACTCTAAACAGACGTATTGATAATTCTGTAACCACATTTTGCACAATCAGGCCAAGAAGTTTACTAGTGTATTAGTGACAGGTTGCAAGCCCATCGCCTAACAATACTACAAGCCCTTATTCCCCGAGTCGCCTCTTACGACATCCACGGGATGACATGGAGTGGCACTAGTGGAAAATGATCGATCTACATCTACCGATGTCATGTTATTGACTCATAACATAAAGTGACATTTATTTATCAAACACTTTGGTTAAACCCTCGGACATTTTGATTTTTGCTATGAAGAATTCCTTGACTAAGACAACAGCTAGTAAATCAGGTAAGTAGATTAACTATGGTCATTAACAGCAACATAAATAAAAAGATGAATCACTGCGTTTGAATGATAATACGTACACCTGGGAATGCGTCACGATCTCGCGATAAAGTTCCAACTTCGGGAAATTGTAAGACTATCTATAAGAACTAAGATTTATTTCGTTTTCAGGTTGTAATATTACTCCTTGTCATTGCGTTATAGGATCCGTTCTGCCGTTATTTGCGCCGAGAAAATGTAACAAACAAAGAAACAAGAGTTACTTTCGCATTTTTTATGGCATAGATATAGGCCACCTTAGACACTTTTATCCTCAAGACTGCAATCTTAAGACTGCAATCTTAAGACTGCAATCTTAAGACTGCAATTCAAAGACTGCATTACCAACCCTGAGGACTAAGATGGAGTGCCTCTAAGTTGTACCTACCGGTTGTCTTATCCCCACACAAGAACACAACAATGCGAAGACTGCTGCTTAGCGATAGGTTAAAGGATACCTACACATAACTCGTACCACCGCTAAAACTAATTTAGGTATAATATAAATATTATAAATTTGTATACAAGTATTAATTTATTATTTTTGATACCCATAGCAAGCTTAGAGCTAAGTTTAATACTAGCTCAATTTGTGAGATTACCCCTGAAATTTATTGATATACTAGCTGTTGCCCGCGAATCCGTCCGCGTACAAGTAGTTTATCGTTGCTCCCTCGGGAACTGTACAATTTTCAGGTATAAAAACTCAAACGAAGTTATCACGTCCATTTAACAATAACAATCGTTGTAAATATTATTATTGGGTGCGCCAAAGTTCATTATAAAATTGCAAATTAGATTATTGGAATTCCAAAAATATTTCTCATACCGTTTTACATCATGTTAAACATACAACTGTTTATTTTCAGGATTTAAAAATAATGTTAGGTTAGGTTTGTTTTATAAACGTGCTACCTAAAATCAGAACGGTTTCAGTAAAATTCACTTTAGGAGTTGCGATGATTATGAATAACAAATTATGAAAAACAAAAATATGAACAATTTTTTTCGGAGAAATGATGAGTATAGGCACAAATCGTCATTTGTATAAAAAATCGAAAGACCAATTTTACCGGGTGTGGCCTGTAATAGGAGCAATTGAGGGATCTTTTCTTCTCTATAAACGTAGCAACATTTGTTCTACAACTTTTAAAACACATGTAATTTATTATTTAGGATTTTTTCGGACAAACTTAACAGCATATTCAGCATATTAAGCTCTCGTGCGGTGCTTTCCACTGCCCTCCCTTTCCCTCTTCCCAACTAATCATTTGGCTTAATATATATCTGTCCCGTCGCATCTCTAAACTTAGCTCAATCACAGACACAATTACACCAGATATAAACCAGCGTCACGTGATTATCTAATCTCGTGACACAAGCTGAGTAGTGACCATTTTGGACACCATTAAAAGTACTTATATTACTTAGTTATTGTGCCTACTGTTATTTTATTTTATTTTTTAACTGTCTATCTGCCATCTGAATTTCTGCCATGTACCTAAATGTGTGTCTGAATAAATTATTCTTATTCTTATTCTTATTCTTAACAGCATTTTCAATGTACTCCATCCAATCGTCTAGTTGACATCTACTGTCACCCCACAAACTTCGTAGTTTTCGCAATATGCTTGCTTGGAAAATCTAAATTCATTAATATTTGGTTAACAATAAGTTACTTTTCATAAGTTGTAGAATAGATGTTGTTACGTTTATGGTGTGGAAACGATCGACGATCCCTCAATTTATTGCTCCTATTACAGGCCACACCCGGTATATGAGCCAATATGGACCTGTGTCAGGAGGGAACCGTATTTTTGCGTATTCACAATTATTTTATCTTAGTTTACAACTCACAAATGATTATTAAACATAATTAACAGGAAGCTAACAACAGAGCGTTCGTCACCGATGTTTTTATTCTAATTAAGGATGAGTCAAAGAGGTTTTCCCCATTGTGTTTGTAGGCGCCTTGCCAAGAATATTTTTACCACTGGCTATCGAGATTTTTTTATAACTATTTTCTAATTTAAACTAGCAGACTTGATGGTAAGCGGTCACTGTCGTCCATAGACGTCATCAATGCCAGGGGCACAGACAAGGCGATAGTCGCTACAGTTCCGTGAAGCATTTTAAAGGGGTGTTTACGTTACGTGTGTTTAGGGTTCCGTAGCCAAATGGCAAAAACGGAACCCTTATGGATTCGTCATGTCTGTCTGTCTGTCTGTCCGTCCGTATGTCACAGCCACTTTTTTCCGAAACTATAAGAACTATACTGTTGAAACTTGGTAAGTAGATGTATTCTGTGAACCGCATTAAAATGTTCACAAATAAATAGAAAAAAAAAAATATAAATGTTGTGGGTCCCTCATACTTAAAACTGAAACTCAAATATATTTTTTTCGTCTAACCCATACGTATCTATGGATAGGTGTTCAAAAATGATATTGAGGTTTCAAAAATATTTTTTTCTAAACTGAATAGTTTGCTCGAGGGACACTTCCAACTTCTAAAATAAGAGAATCATAAAACTAAAAAAAAATACGATGTACATTACCATGCAAACTTCCACCGGAAATTGGTTTGAACGAGATCTAGCAAGTAGTTTTTTTTTAATAACCCTTCATGGGCGAGAAGTTTCATTAATCTTGGCGTATGAGTTGATATTTTTTGATAGTCACAAATCTAACGTAACCTACGTAATTAATGTTTGGTGTCAGCAGAAAATTGCGTTCGATAGAAAGATGGGTTAAGCCTTTTTAAGCAGTGATTAAAGGAGGACATATCAATGTTGTGGATTCTGATGTGGAGCAATAAAAAATATAAAAAAAAAACGATAGGGAAAACCATCGACTCGTGTATAAAACCACCGTGCACGTGTTCAAATCCGCAAATAAATTAGCAAATGATATTAAAATCGGGGTTTTTCGCTATACTATGAAGCGTATGTTACCAATTATAATACTGAAATAATTTCCAATAGAACGTAACGTTATTATTTGTAACAATGTATGCCTTATTTAAGGTTGTGTCCCTATTCACCCCGTTTCACGGTACCCAATTGATTATTAACTTTTCTTACACTAAATGTCATTTAATATTAGTCTATAAACCATTATAATTCCTTATTATACCTTTTGACCTACAAATATTGGAAATATAATCAATTAAAAATGCAATTACTTTTCTAATTAGCTCAAGTCAAGGTAAATTTTATAATTAACAAAACAATTTTACACGAATTGCGAGATTACATAGTTTTGGTCGTATTCAGCTCAATCATTTTGTTTTTGGGTGGATCAACTTTTTATTGATGTTATTCAGTACTGTAAAAGCAAGGAGTAATCTCTGCCTATTCGCCGACAAATCTTTGACAAATGCATCGTTTCGCAACCGATAACCTATCAACCTATAACAGACTCTTTTTTGTGTAACTACAAATATTTCAGGATTTATAAAAATAACCTAACCTAACCCATAGGGTTCTACACGATGGTCCTGAAATAAATCCAAAATTATTTACAGTTTCGCAAATAAACGCGGGTTGTCAAATGATATGTTTGTGAAATGAATCATTTGTAAATCTTAGGTTATGAAATGACAGGATCCCGGCCACGAGACATTAGTGATAGTTTCTTAGAACAATGGTAATGTACCTACACTACTAACGGCCACACCCTATATTCAAACCGCGGACAGATAGCCTTACTTCGGATTAAAATTTGACACATTTTGTATGGGCAAATGTCACAACCCGAAGTAAGCCTTATCTATCCGCGGTTTGAATATAGGGTTCGGCCGTTAATAAACATACTTTTCACTTCTCTCGCTCTATAATGACTCATAATAGCCACGTATAAACGGACTAGAGTGATGTATTGAATCCCTAGATACAAGTGACATTTTTATCCCCAGGGACTTAAGTACTTTTTATTTTTAATTTCCTTATAAAAACCCTTACAAAACCACAAACAGCCAGATACATGTTGCCATTTTGATGTCGTCAGAGTGCGCCGTGGAGCCGGTGGACGACGGCAGGGCAGGCTGGAGCTGGACATACAACCGCCACCGCCTTAGTCTTATTTTGGAATTGTTGTCTATGGACTATGTTTAATGTTCTAATCCCAAAAACAATCTTGTTGCTGTCTCGTTCTGCATTACAGTGAGAGTAAAAATTACAGTGCTATATTAAGTTGTATTTTTTAAGGTGTCCATTTTAATAGTACTTTATTCAACAAAGGGAATAAGGCACGGATTTTTAATCAAGTGTGCATTTGCGGTCCGACGCAAAGCGGAGTACTTTTGTGTTTTCACTCGTTTTTAAAGTGAAACAGGTCTTAATACGGTAAGACTGCCGTAATATTAAACAAGTGTAACAAAAAGCACGCTTGGTGAATATTTGAGGTTATGTGTCAAACATCACTAATTTGTTTACATCTTTGCCAATTTCAATTGACACATATTTTAGATATAGGAGACTCGAATGCCAAAGCTAGATACACACAAAAATTTGCCCAAACCAGGAATCGAACCCAGGGCCGCTACACTAGCTTAGTAGTCAAGGTCACTACACTCACTACCAGCTACACGAGTCATCCAAACGAAACGAATATGCAAACGATACGCAGAAGCGGTTTCGCTGTACCAATGTTACTTCGTACAAAGTTCATATATTTTACATCTAGTCTAAACAAAAACAGTGACGAGTTTTTTTTCTCACAGATAGATAGCCAAGAATCATTATTGTTCACATTACTTAACGATCTTACAAATGCCAGAAAATTCCATGGCTATTCATTGTACCTATACGTGTTTCTAAGCATTCCATCTTATAATTATCATTGTCGACTACTTGGCAACGCATTTCAATATTGTGACTAGTGTATTCGTTGCGTTTCTCCGTGTGGTTGCCGGGTTAGAATAGTGCCACTCCATGTCTTCCCGTGGATGTCGTAAGAGGCGACTAATGGAATAAGGGCTTGTAGTACTGTTAGGCGATGGGCTTGCAACCTGTCACTAATACACTGGTAAACATCTTAGCCTGATTGTGCAAAATTTGGTTACAGAATTATCAACGAGTTTTTTAGAGTTGTTGGTAATTCTGTAGCTCTGCCAACCCCACTCTGGGAATAAAGGCGTGACTTTATGTATGTATGTATGTATGTATTCGTTGTCTATCTATGCAATTTAAAAAAATGCCTGTACGTCTTCTAGCGGGCTAAACTTGAAATTTTCACCCAATTTGTTTAACATCTCGATCCAACATCGTTATCATATTGTTGACGTTATAGTGGCTAATACCAAGTTGACTCTTAGATTACAAAAATTACCACTTTAAAGCTTATTAATCAGTGCACGAATTTTAACATATGATTTTGTATTGTTAATTACGACAGCAAAACGAGTCCAAAAAATATTTTTTTTGGTTGCAAATTATCTATCTTTTACCTTCTCGCGTGGACACAAAGTCACACTAGAAATGATGACATGGGGTGTCAAGCTGTAGGTATGCGATACACTGTATTGAAATTTGAAATTTCATGTACAGCTTATCAGACAACAAGCAAATTTAGAATATCAGTAGGAGAGGGCCTACTGATATTCTAAATTTGAAATTACATTTATTAACTTTTTTAACAACACACCCCTCTCCTCGCACCCCTGCATTAGAGGGTCCATGATTATCGTTAAGTTAGTGGAATCATTGAATCGGCAATATCTCTAATATTTTTTAAGCTAGAGTAAAAATAACACAACATGTGTTATTGATTAACAATAGCGTAGCAAATATTAAAATTTATGCACCTATTACAAAAATACCCTGTATACAAACAGTCGAGTTAAACCGCGGAAGGACGGACGGACGGACGGCGAGATACATGGAGAAACGAATAAGGCGAAACTATAAAGGTTAGTTATTGGCTACAAAACCCCGCAAACGCCTGATATTATTTAGCGAGATGGCTCGCTTTCTTTTAAAGAAATTCGCTTCCGAATCACACATGTCATGTCACAGACAGACGCACATGTCGAAATTATTATATACCTTTTTAGGGTTCCGTAGTCAAACTAGGAACCCTTATAGTTTCGCCATGTCCGTCCGTCCGTCCGCAGCCTAGCGCAAACTCAGTACAAGAAAGCTGTAATTTGGCATGAATATGCATGTTAGTCACACCAACAAAGTGATACAATAGGTACCTCCCCCCTACACGTAACGTGGGGATGTATTTTTTTTTCTCGACTACCCCATAGTGTGGGGTGTTGTTTGTAAAACAAAAATATTGTGAGTTTGTAAAACAATTTTTTGATTAAGGGATCCGTTTATGAAATATTAAGCTTTAAAGCGCTAATTTTTGTTAGAGTCAAGTGTCCTCCCACCCCTACAGCCAAAACTACAAATACTAAAAATCAGAAAAAAACATAAATGAAAGCGCATATAACGAATTTAAAAGGAAAACTATCACGACTAAGTAGACATCATTGGTTCTTGAGATACATAGGCGATTAAAGTGTTTATACCTAGACGACACCAAATGACTTTAAATAGAAAACTAGTTATTACTTGTTGTTTTTTATGTTTTTAGTACCTACTTAACGGCTTCGGAACCCTACACTGAGCGTAGTCCAAAATGCTCTTGGCCGGTTTTTATAATATAAAACAAAGTCCCTTTCCCCATTTGTCTCTCTGATTGTATATCCACTCCTCCTAAACCACGCAACGGATTTTGATGCGGCTATCACCACCAGCCAGATAAATTTTCGCGAAAGGATGTTATCTTACTACTATTATTAATGCGAAAGTTTGGATGGATGTTTGTTACTCATTACGCCTTAACGGCTGAACGGTTCTAGATGTAATTTGGCACAGAGAAAATATTACAGTCTGGAATAGGACAGAGGCTACTTTTCGGTTGCTAAGGGAATAGCGATAAACGACTTCTACGCGGACAGAGACGCGGGAAACCACTGGTGTACATAATAAATTCTGCTTTATGTATGTGTTACAGAAAACTTACATAAACCAAAGCGAAGTGAGGGCGGGTCGCTAGTTTAATTTCTAACTAGCGACCCGCCCTCGCTTCGCTTCGGATTAAAGTATTATACATATAAACCTTCCTCTTCAATCACTCTATCTATTAAAAAAACCGCATCAAAAACCGTTGCGTAGTTTTAAAGATTTAAGCATACATAGGGATATAGGGACAGAAAAAGCTTGTTTTATACTACGTAGTGATAGCACGACGAGTGGATAGATAGGATAGTGTTTTTAGTGACACTTTATATTTATACAGGTTATGGTAGCCGTCATATTATCTTATTATATCTAAGTTTCTTACAGGCTAGACGCAGCGGACGTAGGCAACGCGCCAGATTTCATATTCGCTAGGAATACGAAGTGTCTGTGTGGAAATCGATGGCGGCGCGAAGCGAGTGCCTAAGAGTCAAGTCTGTCCTAGAGAGGGTTTAGGATGCCCATAATCTTAAGTGGCATTAATTTAGTTTTATAAAATATTACTATCTCGTATTGTCATGCCTACGAAATAGGTGAACAAGGTGTTGATTTTTGACCGAAAGCGAAGCAAAATGAAGGGTTATGATTTTAACAGGCTAATTCGTCAGTGATACTCTGAAAGCCCGTAACTAACATATTTAATACGGAGCAAAATTCACCTTACTAAATTAATTAATAAGGTATATTTTGCTCCTTATTGAATTTGTTAGTAACGCGGTTTATAAAATTGAAATACAAAATAGATCTTATAATCTAATTTTTACCTGCAAATATGCATATGCATACAAATTCATGACTTTATAATATGATGTGGGTGTCATTGAAGTAGGTACCTACATTAAGAAATAGCATTAAATATTATTACATTATACAACGTGTTACAAAATAATCCGTAAAAAAGAAATTACGAAAGTAGTGTCAACCCTAGTATACTGTATACCTAAGATACTGAACGGACGTTATTTAATAAGGGTTGTCACTACTATTGTAATTTCTTTTTTACGGATTATTTTGTAACACGTTATATTAGGTTCAGCAGTATCACATATGCATGTCAGTTATATTGTTTGTTTGTGTGTTCATCTGTTCTACAAGTCGTGGGGTTCATCATAACATCTTATTATATTATTAGATTATATAGGCTATTCCTCGCTTTCGAGTATAGCACCTTACATTATGTCCAGCTAGCTTGCTAAATACGATGTAGGAACACTCGTTACAGCGTCCTTGCATTTTTTATCTGTTGTTTATTTGAATGATTTATGTAGATATTCTAAAAATAACTAACTATATTTCACATTAAATTATTTCAATTTAGTTTTAAGTCTTTATTAGCCTGAGACACGGGAACATCTTAGTTCAGGCACTTTTATAAGTATTTTCTACACATGCTTTTGCGCGCCGACTTCGTTCGCGTAGAAGTCATTTATCACTGCTCCCTCGGGAACTACAATTCCAAATTTCATCTAAATCGGTTCAGCGGCTTATCCGTGAAAGCGTAACAAACCGACATACACACTTTCGCATTTTAATATTAGTAGGTATGGAAAAAAATATATTATAAAAAAGTGATTTAAATAAAGATATTTTTTATAGTAGGTATGTGATTCATATTACGAGGACCGCACAAAAAACACAGCTTGCATAAACGTTTACTACAACAAAAAAACCATAGTACACGTTACACAAACCATCATTCCTGCAGATACCAGGGTATAATGACATGTAGGTACAAACACGACGGCTAGCGATAACTCTATATTCCCGTTACTGATTAACATGTTGAAACTGTTACAGTGACAATGTTTAAGTATGTATGTTTTGAAGCATTTTCAGAGCAAATTGGTCATTGAAATCGTGTCATCAAACCTGTGTCACCGTTCTAAGTTTGTGTGCACATGGTTAGCACAGTGCTATTAGAGAACTGAAAAAAATAATCTCAAACATGTTCAGAAAGGATGGTCTTTCTTTTTAAAAACGAAAACGCGAACGGCTTCATTTTCCTTCTAGTATAATAAATGTATAAAAACCCATTCCTGTCCACTGCGTTTTTTTTTTTAAAGTGCTGTCAAACGTATACAGAATAGAAAGGACCAAGAGAAAAATCTCTTTTTTCTTTTTTTTATGTTAATGAGAAGGCACACGAGCACCCACATTTGAATTCTCAAGACTATAATCCTAAGACCTCAAATGCGTTGCCAACCCTGAGGACTAAGATAGAATGCCTCTATGCTAGTAATTTCACCGGTTGTCTTATCCCCATACCGGAACACAACAATGCAAACACTGTTGCTTGGAGGGTAGTTAATGGATAAGAAGATGGTAGCGATCCGGTCGGACCCTGCACAGGGTCCTGCCACCACTAAAACATCACATATACCACATATATCATATTAGGTAAGTTAACTAACAATTAGGGTCAGGTTCTCCCCAGGTTCTGGCTTGAGGACATAATCTATATCACTACCTAGTATAAAACAAAAGTCGCTTTTTCTGTCCCTATATCCCTATGTATGCTTAAATCTTTAAAACTACGCAACGGATTTTGATGCGGTTTTTTTTAATAGATAGAGTGATTGAAGAGGAAGGTTTATATGTATAATACTTTAATCCGGAGCGAAGCGAGGGCAGGTCGCTAGTCTATATATAAAAAAGAATTCCTGTTTCTTTTGGTCACGGCATCACGCATGAACGGCTGGACCGATTTCGCTAATTCTTTTTTGTTGTGGTCGTTATCGTCAGCAGAAGGTTCTTATGAAAGAAAAAAAATGTAAAATCCACCGGGAAAGTCAAAAATTTGCAGCGGGGCGAAGCCCGAGCCGAGCATAGTTAATTCGACAAGCCACAATGTTACTAAAATAGGTATCAGGTGTTACAAGGTTAAGGAACTGCTAACAATAAATAATAATAAATAAATAAATAAATATTTATTCATATCACTTATTTTACAATATATAACACTAGGCTAAAAATACCAAAAGACAAATAACTAGCGTGCCTGAGCTAGGAAGTTCCTGTGTTTCAGGCGTAACAACAATAACTATGAGTTGTAATTTTCTCGAAATATTATTTTATTAATTATGTAAGTAGGGCTTGTAGTTGAAAGAAAAGAGATGTCAATTACAGTACAGACAAAATAGATATAGTAAATAGATGTGGGAAGATGTTCGGTCCCATGTTGGCTGTTACGGAACATTACAAGAAAATGTTAAGTACATAACTCGAATGAAATAAATCATTATGAAATCGGTTTTGCTATACTAATGTTTATAAACATTAGTATAAATACATTATACGCTCGTTATCGTATATTGAACTGAATCTATCAGAAAAGAAACAGGACATGTACGAAGCAAAAATATGTTTCCTAAAATGTTTTTTTGGATTTTATTTTTGGTCCTTGTAACTACCATTAAAGTAGTTACAGGTTTTGTTCTGAACACCTCTTGTTTAAGACCCACTCTTTTCGGCCAGCAACTTACGGTATCGGATGGATTCTAAAATCTTATTAACACAATATGATAGTTTTCAAAACATTTAGCCTGAGACATCGAATTATTTCCAAAAAAGACCTATGACCAACGACATCCCACACTATAGGGTACACGAGAAAAAAAAATACATCCCCCAGTTACGTATAGGGGCGGAATGACCGGGAGACTGATCGACCGCCCGCCTGTTCCGGCCGGGCGTCCCCACCCATCATCATACGTATAGGGGAGGTACCCTAAAAAAAATATTTATTTACCTTTTATTGTACCACTTTGTTGGCGTGACTAATATGCATATTCATGCCAAATTGCAGCTTTCTAGTACAAAGAGCCTCTGCGCTAGGCTGCGGACGGACGGACATGGCGAAACTATAAGGGTTCCTAGTTTGACTACGGAACCCTAAAAAAGTGGCCTGGGGTAGGTATAAGCAAATGTCGGCGCTCTGAATATTGGGAACTAGTAAGTGCATATTGTCCTTGTGGCAGGTCTAGCTATTCCGCGTCCGCGCAGTCGTTTATCTCCGTTTGCTCGAGAACTGTTAAAGTTTACCGCAATAAAAAGTACCTACCCTTTGTTCATCTCTCGACTATAAACTACATTTGTACCAAATTCCATTGCAATCGGTTACACTCGATTTTTTGTTATTAGTAACCAAGTATTAGTAATTGGATACGACGTTGATAATCTAAAACTAGTTTATTTTGACCCCCATTTGAATCCATTGCCGTGAATCCCGGGGGTCAACATTATAACTAGGTTAATTCATCAGACTCCAGTAAAGCGTGATAGGCCTACATTATAACAAACCCCATTACATTTCCAACTAGTGAACTACGAAGTTAATTCCCATAGCGCATACTCTAGGCTGATAATTTGTCCCACATACGCCTGTTAGCGCTAAGAACTACAAGGTCTTCGGTCAGTGGATCGTTAAAATAACGTATTTTTATTGTTTAGAGGTAACAGGACTGACGTTCCTTCTTTGGAAACTAAGAATTGTTGTATTTCGTTTCTTTTCAAATTGGAGGTCAAAATAGTAACATATAAACTTTACTGCGACATGAGTCATTTAGAATCTAAAGCGGCTATCTGCTATATCCCTTTCAGACAGAACTTAGCATCAAATAGAGTAGGTTAATGGATAAGATGGTGGTAGCGATCCGGACGGACCCTGCACAGGGTCATACCACCATTTGATTTGTTTTTCTTTTGTTTTATAAGTGGCGGTCCACCGCAGTTCCGCTGTGATTTCGCCAATATCAAGTGAGAGTATCATCAGTAAAAAAAGTAAAAGCTGGACCTTTTTCAATCGGCCTTTATCCCTTATCATCTAGTTATTTGCCAAGGTTTGAGTTCGCAAAATGTACAATTTCAAAGTCCATCGGTGTGGTTCCCGGGTTAGAATAGTGCCACTCCATGTCTTCCCGTGCATGTCGTAAGAGGCGACTAAACGAATAAGGGCTTGTAGTACTATTAGGCGATGGGCTTGCAACTTGTCACTAATACACTAGTAAATTTCATGGCCTGATCGTGCATAATGTGGTTACTGAATTATAAATAAGTCATTTTAGAGTTGTTAGTATTTCTTTAGCCCTGCCTACCCCACTCTGGGAATGAAGGCGTGATGTTGTGTGTGTGTGTGACGTATGTATGTATGTAGATTCCATCGATGTGTATCCGTAAGGACCCCACTAAATAAGATAAGATAAGGTGACTTTAAACTTCTGTATGTATATCCGCTAACTCCTAAACCTCGCAACGGATTCTAATGCGGTTTTCATCATCAGGTAGATATTAGTGTATATGTAGCGGGCTCAAAATTGCGAAATAAAGGGTTTAAATTATCTACATTCTGATACTTGATTGGGTGCGGAAAACGATACGAGCATACTACTTCAATTTACCTGTTTTTACCTGGATGTTAATTCGAATAGGACCACCAACCGTATGATGGCATTTTCTACAAGACATAGTTTCAATTGATACTAAGATGTCACAGGAAAAGAATCAAAAATAATGGTTTATGGTTTACAACTAATATGAGTGTAGGGAATGGCTGTGTTTTTTCATATGCAGATGACACAGTAATTGTGTTTAGTGGTAAATCATGGCATAATACTTTTAGTAATGCTGAAAATGAGCTAAATAAAATCAGTGCCTGGCTTAACTCTAACCTTCTCACACTAAATACCTCGAAAACGAACTACATCTGTTTTACTAAAAATATAACTACGCAACCATCTAGTAATTATCATCTTAAAATTCACTCTTGTAACCTAAATGATTCTTCAAATTGTAATTGTGCACAAATAAAGAAAGTTAATTCTACTAAATACTTAGGAGTTATGCTCGATCAACGCCTTTCCTGGTATCCACATATTGAATACATTAACAATAGAATCAGAAAACTCATCTGGGTATTTAAAAACCTAAGGCATATTACCAATAAACCCTTACTCAACCAAATATATATTGCCCTGGCCCAGTCGATAATGAGTTACTGCATAACCATATGGGGTGGTGCCAAAAAGACCAAATTCCTAGAAGTAGAGCGGGGACAGAGAAGTCTAATTAAGGTTATGTATTTTAAACCGTTTAGATATCCCACGAGTGACCTTTACGTTACATCTAACTTATTATCAATGAGAAAATTGTACATCCTCCTAACCATAGTAAAAGTACACAAATCTTTAAAATTTAACCCACTCCTGTTAACACGAAGAAGGAAACACGATGTAGTCCCACTCCTCCCTAGTAACTCTCAATTTTCCAGTAATCAATTCCCTATCCTTTCCGCTCGTATTTATAATAGAATAAATAAAACTATTAATATCTATCCGTTAAGACTTTTTAGTTGTAAGAAAACTGTGTCTGATTGGCTTAAAACTCTCAGCTATGAAGACATCGAAGCCATCCTGAATTAAAACTGATTTGATTTAATGACAATCTACATTCACACACACACACACACACACACACGCACACGCACACGCACACACACACACACACACACGCACACACACACACACACACACACACACACACACACACACACACACACATGCTAGCGCGCACGTGTGCTCACTCCAATACACAAATTTCTTAATAATGCGATTTTAGACTAATAAAACTTCATGTCATCGTTGCTAGTTTTGTTTTATTAACAAAAACTAGAAGTATACACTGTTCTAACCACAGACACAATATGAGAGAGGCGTTAGGTAGCATATCAATAGTTATTTATTTTGATATTAATTTATAACACCCCCACTATATCAAAATAATATGCTAATATGCGGAGTGGTAAACATAAGGTACAATAAGTTTATTTCTGAACAATACCAAGTGTTTTCATAAATTTGTGATGTTTCACCCCACATAGACCTTTAGTCAATAAGTCAGCGGGCATGCTGGAAGTTGGCAAATATTTAGTCTCTATGACATCATTACTTATAATTTCGCGAATGAAATTATATCGCACATCAATATGCTTGGAACGTTTGTGTGACAGATTATTATTTGCCAGCTTTAATGCACTCTGACTATCGCAGTATAAAGCAATCTTATTACAAGAACCTATTATTTCACGCTCCAAGTTCTGTAAATATATGGCTTCGCGACCAGCTTCAGACAAAGCCATATATTCAGCTTCACAGCTGCTCAAAGCTACAGTTCGCTGTTTTTTACTTTCCCAAGAAATGGCAGAGCCAGATTTCATAAAACAAAAGCCTGTATATGAACGTCTGTCAATGATATCACTTGCCCAATCTGCATCCACAAATCCCATTAGCTCTGCTTTTCCTTTGGAATATTTTAAACAATAGTCTTTTGTCTTTGACAAATATTTCAAAACCCTTTTTGCATAAGTCCAATGGTCATGTGAATAAGAATTGTTAAATTGGCTCCAATAACTTACTGAATAAGCTATATCTGGTCGGGTCATTACAGCCAAGTACATCAAGCTACCTATTAATTTTTGATATGGTAAATTCTCATCACAAACATTTGCTTTTTCAATATTTAATTTACACTCTATTGGAGTCTCAGATGTGTTACAATTAGACATGTCAAATTTCTCTAACAATTGCTCAATATAATCCTCTTGGTCAATTCTAATCTCATTAGTATTTCTTGTTATTCTCATACCTAAATATTTTTTAACATGACCTAGATTTTTAATTTTAAATTTTCGATTCAAAGCTTCTATCAGATAATCAGTCTCAGTCTTACAATTCGAAAATATCAAAAAATCATCTACGTAAATTCCAACAATAGTTTTCTTGCCATTGTCATGATTTTTTACAAATACACAAGGCTCCAGTTTACTCTTGCTAAATCCCAAATCACACAATGTCTCCTCTACTTTTTGGTACCAAGCAAGTGATGACTGTTTTAAGCCATAAACAGCCTTTTTTAATTTTAAAACTTTGCTAGATTCTACTTCTGAGACAGGAAAACCTTCCGGCAAATGCATGAAAATCCTTTCTTTTAAATGACCATTAAGAAAAGCTGTTGTGACATCTAAATGAGTTATATCCATATCTAGCTGTACACTCAGAGCAAATAGCAACCGAAGGGTTGAGTGTCGGATCACAGGTGAAAAAGTTTCCTCATAGTCCACACCGGCTTTTTGCGTAAAGCCTTTTGCTACTAACCGTGCACGATACCGCACATTATTGTCACAATCCCATTTCTTTTTTAGTACCCACTTACACTGCACTACCCTTGCATTATCTGGAGTATCAACAACGTCCCATACTTTATGGTCAGAAAATGACTGCAGCTCATCTGCCATCGCCTGCAACCACTGTTGTTTCTCAGGACCACTGATCGCTTCTGCATATGTCATCTCATCATCTCCTACATAGCTTGTGCATATGTTAGCAAAACCGTACCTCTCTGGCTTCTTCCTTAGTCGCTTCTGCTTTTCTTCTATCACTGTCACTGGTGAATCAACTGTCTCTATTCTGTCTGAGTGCTGTTGCACGCCGCTGGTGCCAGGCTGCACTATCTCATCTTGAACATCCAGGTATTCTGACTCAGACTCACTTGAATTTGACTTTTCTGAAGATTCCAATTGAACAACAGATTCCTCCATTAACTCCCCCACTGAATCTGTGTTTTCTATGCAGACAGTGAATGAATCTTGTTTTTTCTTTAGTTCCTGGATAACTACATCCCTACTAGTAGTCACTATATTCTTCACTGGATCATAAATCCTATAGCCTTTAACATTTTCGCTGATTCCCACAAGTATGTGTTTCTTGGCCTTTTTGTCCCACTTGTGACGTTTTTCTTTAGGAATATGGACCATAACTGGACTACCAAAAATGCGTATGTCCTGTAAATTGGGCTTCTTGCCAGTCCACATCTCATATGGGGTTTTTTCAACACCTGAAGCTACTGACCTGTTCTTTAGGTAAACGGCAAAGTTTGCCGCCTCTCCCCAAAATTTCCTTTCTAGACCAGCTTCAAAGAGTAGACATCTCGCCTTTTCAACAATGGTTCGATTAGATCTCTCACTAAGACCATTCTGTTCAGGAGTATAGGGGTTCGTCTTTTGGTGCACTATGCCTTCGCTCTTCAAGAAGTCTTCAAATTCTCTGCTGCAGTACTCAAGACCATTGTCAGTCCGCAAGATTTTGACTTTTTTGTTCTGATAATTTTCTACCATCGACTTGAATTCTTTGAAATAACTTAATGCTTCACTTTTAGCTTTCAGAAAAAAAATGAAAGTCATTCTGCTGAAATCATCGATAAACAGGAGAAAATATCTTGCTCCACCAATAGAATTCTTCTCCATGGGGCCGCATATATCAGATGTTATAACTTGAAGTGTCTCTGTGGCTCGCGTGCCCGTGGGAAAGGGTGCCCTTGTTTGTTTTCCCTCACAGCATATCTCGCATTCTACCTTACTAGTTGAGAATGAGTCTGGATATTCCATACCTTCCACTAGTCCACGCTTCATTTTATTCATATCATTGCTGTTAAGATGTCCCAATCGCCTGTGCCATGTGTCACCATCAGCCACTGATGGAGTTAGTAAACAGCTCTGTGTAGATTTGATGTTCAACTTGTAAACTCCATTAATAAGATCAGCCTCTGCCACTAAATCACCCGATTTGTTTCGTATGAGGCACTTATTAGGCTCGAAGCTAACATTGTTTCCGTTTTTAATCAGTTCGCTGACCGACAAGAGATTCGTCGTAAGAGTCGGCACGCACAAAACATTCTTAACGGTAACTTCGTAATCCTGACTTGTTGTAATTTCTATGTCCCCCGAACATAGAACAGGAACTTTTGAATCATTTGCAATGATGATTTCCGGGAGACTTGGTGAATACTGTGGATTTTTCAACCAGTTTTCATTTGCAATTAAGTGCATACTTGCTCCGCTATCAATGTAAAAATCCCGCTTGTTGAAGTTCCCACTGAGAAAAACAACGCTAAAAGCGTTAGTCTGTTTCTTCTTATCTGGTTTTTCATTTAAAAGTGGACATTGATTACGATAATGGCCAGTTTCCTTGCACTTGTAGCACGTTATTGTTTTAACATTTGAGTTTGACGTATGCGATGTCTGTGGTCTATTGCTAGTGTTGCCACATTTATTTTTCTTCTGCCAACTTTTAGCAATAAATGCTGAATTACATTCCGTTTCACCTACTTGAACAGATTCCATATCCAGCAGTTTGGTTTTAATTGCATCTGCCGTTATTCCAATTCCAGAGTGCTCGATAGCCATGATCATAGGCATAAATCGTTCTGGTAAACCGGCAAGCAACAACGAACCAACCCACTCATCGTTTATTTCAAATCCTGTGCCCTGTAATCGCTGCGAGGTTTCGACAATTTGTGTCACATAATTCGTCATGTTTTCACAATTTTCCAATCTAATTGAGATCAAATGACGAAGCAAAGTAATTCTCCTCGAAAATCCTGAATCGTCGAATAAAGACTTTAATGTCTTCCACAATTCCTTCGTGGTCTTTGCATGCTTTATGTGTACGTATAACGATGAATCAATCGTTAAAATCACTTTCGCCCGTGTTTTTCCATCTGCCACAGCTGCCAATGCAGTGGCCGCAGTGTCTGCAGTAGGAGATGGTTCTTGCTTCAGATACGTGTCCGCGCCTTCAAGTATCAGCAAATTTTCTACCGCGAACGCCCAATCGTCGTAATTCTCACGACCTTTCAGCTTTGGTACATTCGCCAGATAATTCGAACTCATCTTTAAACACTTAACACGAAAACTACTAACAATTACAATTTTTTAACGAGCTGAGCACATAACCTAATAAAACTTCATGTCATCGTTGCTAGTTTTGTTTTATTAACAAAAACTAGAAGTATACACTGTTCTAACCACAGACACAATATGAGAGAGGCGTTAGGTAGCATATCAATAGTTATTTATTTTGATATTAATTTATAACATAGACTGTTAAAAAAATGTTAATGTTGTTAATTCTTAATGTTGTTTATGTTTAAGTATAAAGTATATTAAATTTAAAACCATATGTTATGGAAGAGCGGGGTCTCCTGTCACAGGTATTCTTTTACTTACTAGGAGATTCCAACCTTTGCACAATTTTATGTACCTACATTTATACAAAAATAAACATTTTTCATTTTTCATTTTTCACATATTTTGTTCTTTAAAAAAATATCTTCGTCAAGACTCGGCCACCATAAACTGAGTCCCGCCATGGACTGCTTATGGTCTCATTCGGCGGTCACTCTATAATAGACAACAACGTGAGACTCACCAAGTTGAATGGATCCCATGATCTGCGACGACTGGATCTTCTTGTAAGTGATCTCGCCTCCTTCTCCGACGCGTCGGTGGCCGATCTTCCGGTCGGACTTGTGGACCTTGCTGATGGCGCCCAAAGGCCCAACCGCCGGCTAGAAACAAACGATAGTATCTTTCAAATAATACAGGATAAAAAATAAGTGAGCAACAAGTATGGTCCCAATACGCTTCCCTGAGGAACACCGAATGCATGCATCTGAATCGATTATTTGTGTGATTTGTTTGATCATAAGGCCAGCCAGTTTGGAGCAGACCCTTGCAGATTCTGAACTCCTGGTGATAGGGTGACTGAACACCCTCATTTCAGCTTAAGGAGGCTTGACTCCATGTATTAACGTAGTTTACATACACAAATATTTTGTTATTTAAAATACAACATGTACATTAAAAGTGAAATGTAGAAATGGCGACCTTAATGCATATAGCAATCTCAAACAGTGAGAACAATCGTAACTGTTAAAAACGTAATTCGTACTCAGGACGAGAAGTATCGATTGCAACGAACACAAGAGACGGCAATGATGAATGAGAGATAAATCAAATTCAGCACTACATTTTAATGTCAAAACAAAACAATAGTCTACTCCGAGATATTACATAGACACGATTTTAACACATACCTTAAATATATTATTTAACGAAACCTAAACGGGTAATAATATACAATATTTACCTTAACCTTTCGATTGTGTTACACCAACCGCGGTCACGAAAAGACTAAACGGTCGAAAAGTCGAGGTAAATGTAACATTTTACCTATTACCTCATTTTAGTTCTCCCATGCGAGTCTTAAAATATTCCTCGCAATTCTCCATTTGTCACTACTAATCAATCAAATATGTTTATTGTAGGTACGGTCAAGCACTTTGTTATGCCACTATGGAACCCTGTCATAATGACAGCGTTAATCATTAATTTTAATTTTCTTTTATGTGCTTTAACGCTGTCATTATGACAGTGTTCCATAGTGGGATAGCAATTAAAGTCCTTAACTGTACAATACCCCAACGATAATGCTAAGCACTTTTGGGCACTGTCATAATAAACTTCAAACTGAACATCAAATGACAAGAATGATAGTGACGATGATATTCAAAATGACAAGGTTCTAAGCATGCTTAAAATTTTAATTGGGTGGCCGAGACACAGATACAGAAGCAGACACTTGACACATCCATGTACAGTCACCGGCATAAATAAGTTATCATTTATGAACCTTTTCACTTTAACGTCGTGTTTCAAATCGACGACACTTTAGCCTAGTTGGGAGTGACCCTGCCTCTGAAGCCAATTGTCCTGGGTTCAAATCCCGGTAAGGGCAGATATTTTTGTGATGAGCGCGAATATTTGTTCCCGAGTCTTGGATGTTTTCTATGTATTTAAGTATACATTTCTCTATATAAGTAAGTTTATCGATGTCTAGTACCCATAGTACAACCCTAGAGCTTAGTTTGGGACTAGGTCAATATGTGTGACATTGTCTTGTGATATTATTATTATTATTATTAGGTAGCTTATGTATGACTCCCCTCGACTAATCTACAACGAGAAGTGTCCAAGACAATGGCACCTCAGAAGTATAAGAGCGTTGTTAACCTTCTCCAACCATCGTTATCTTGATTTCACCGTACAAAGAGCGATAATGAAATGATTACCTTTTTAATGAGGTGAAGAACTAGTATCCCGACTTAAGACAAGATTTCTCCGTCGTTTGCAACACGATTTTATTTCACAAGGGCATTTACAAAATTAATTTGAACACTGTGACAAGTGGGTTTTTTCTCAATCGAGTGAAAACTCATACCAAACAAGGATCACACTGGCTAGCGGTTTTTAGAGAAGCGAGTCCATGTGTCGTGACCATTTTTAGGGTTCCGGAGCCGAATGGCAAAAACGGAACCCTTATAATTTCGTCATGTCCGTCTGTCCGTCCGTCCGTCACAGCCATTTTACTCAGAGCCTATTGGCACTATATAAATTAAATTTGGAGGATAGATGTATTCTATGAACCGCTACATAATGATGTAGAATGTAGAGAGGCTTTTAAGTGACTTTACTAAAGTGAACAGTTGGCGAGATATACGCTTCTAAAGTCGTAAAAATTCTGTCCGGGTGGGTAGCTTTTGGTTAAATAGAACATTCTAATAAAAAATACAGTAGTAGAACATACGAAATACTTCCAACCAAAATTGTTTTGAACACGATACGCGGTGTAGTTTTTGAGATTTTAATTAAAAAAAAATGTATTTCAACCATGAACGTTCATCCCAGCTACGGAACCCTTCACTGTGCGTGGTCCGACATGCACTTGGCCGGTTTTTTTTATATTGAGTGCATAATCAATGTTTGGTCTAATGTATTTGGTCGAAAACGGCTTTTTCAATTGTAACTGTTTTTTTTAATGGGACAAAAAAATTATGCGTTGGATACCGGCTACAAGTCAAGCCAAGCAGGAGTTATCGCATTGTTGTGTTACAATGTTTAAATTATCAGCATGAGGTATTCCATCTTATTCCTAAAGTTGTCCTCACACAAGACGGAGGCGGGCGTATTGCCGTTACAATGCTGGTAATGTAATGCATTATCTGAAATATCTTACAGAGTGCGATGTATACGGCAATATGCCCACCTCCGAGAACAGCTTAAGGGATCGCATCGCTCTAGAAATCTTAGGATAGCAGTCATAGAAGTCAGTGCAAATGTCTATTGGTCTTAAGGCGGGTACGGATTAGAGCAGCCTCGGGTTGAGGCACACACGGCTCACCTATTTTGCTCAAATTCGTACGCGCTCACGCGCTGTGCGCGAGCAGCGGGCGAGCGGCGCGAGGCGGGCCGTCGAGAGTCGGTCTTTTGACCGTGCTCAAAGGCGCCTCGGTGTGCGTGCCTCGCGTAATTTGGACGTGTATCCGAGTGTCCGCGGTCAGAACGACAAGTTCTAACTTGTCTGTGGGCGAGGCGCGTACAAATTTGATAAAGTTGCTGAGCCGTTGTACCACCGAGGCGATTTCTTCTTCTTTTTGTTAATAATACGGTGAATTATGATAAACGCAGCCGCGGCTGTCATCGTGTCCGACGTCATTTTGAAATGACGGCTCGCGTCAAGTTCGCTGCCTCACCCGCGCATGTTTATGTGCAACAATTTGGCTCGCTAGCAGCTCGCCGCGCGGGGCGAGCATGCCTCAGGCTGAGCCGCTCAGATTCGTACCCAGCTTTAGATCCCACTAACCATCCGGCGGCCTGTGCGCTCGTTTGCCTTCTCCTTGCCATAAAAAAAAACCACGCGTCCACTGGTGGGTTCTTTTAGGCGGATATGACGAGTAAAGACGACACAACACAGCACTATCCGTATTATTCCAATAACTATCACAATGATTGAAAAACATACATACATAATATCACGCCTTCATTCCCATAGTGGGGTCGGCAGAGCTACGGAAATAACAACTCTAAATGGCTTGTTTATAATCCTGTTAACCACATTCTGCACAATCAGGCCAAGCAGTTGACTAGTGTATTAGTGACAGGTTGCAAGCCCATCACCTTTAACAGTACAAACAGCCACACAATTAACTGCCCATTAAAGACGGAAGTGAGCAAAATGTAGAAAGCGATGAATATAGATTTTACATAAGAATCTCATGTGCACGACCAAGACATTGCAGTTTCTCTCTGTTTATCTTCATTGGTCACTCAGCTGTATGGGCGATTGTACTACAAGCCCGTTCCCTTAGTCGCTCTACGACATCCACGGGAAGACATGGAGTGGCACTATTCTAACCCGGGAATCACGCGGTTTGATTGAAAAACAAACAAATGAAAAGGCGAAATGGAGCCTTCGGTTCGAAGTTCGACACGAAACTGGAGGCAAAGCCAAACGAACGCGTCTATTTTGATCGTGGCATGAATTTTTCAAATGTAACTATGCCACGATATACTTATTTATTAATGTAATCGATCAATCAGTAAATTGACATGGTTGTTGAGTCGGTTATTGTTGGAACTTACGTTTTCCAACAATAACCGACTAAGAAAACCATTTGTGTGAAACAAGAACATGTAGTTTCTGAGGCTTGGATGATTTTTTTTTTTCTGGCATTGAGGAGCCAAACGAGCACACAGGCCACCTGATGGTAAGTGGAGACCAGGGACCGGAACCGCTTAGCATTAAAGGGGTTTTCGATAGGGTATTTGATAGACTTGTTTTTACAAACCCCAAGGATGAGCTAAGCCTATCGTTGACATAGTCCAATGAAAGGGCAACCAAGCGATACAATTAATTCGACTAAGCGCTAACCCATTCCCAATACCCTATCATCTGTTACCCTTTTTAAACTTAATCGAACGGTTTCAAGCTCTTTTAATCTCTATGCGCAAGTGTTTCGACTTATTATTGCACTACCTAACAATTGAATGGGTAGCGGCGGCAGGTGAGTAGCGCATGCGAGACGGCGAGGTGAGCCAGCCGAAATGTGCCGAAGGCGGTCGAGGCTTTGTCATAGAGTCGCACTGTTCGCTACGTCAAACAATAGTAAACCTAATTATCGTTCCCACAAAATGTACATTGTTTTGTTTGGGATTTGCTTTGAACTTGTTTTTTTTTAAGGCTGTAGGTTCAACTGACTTTGGTGGATTTTGGCGTAAAGTGTTTGCATACTTTCGAGTCATTCCATATGAAAACGGCTGAAACGAATTATTTTTGTTGCCGGCGTGGTCACAGATTTCAATAAAAAAAAATGAGGATGTACCGTGAGGCATTTAAGCACAAAAACCGTTGTCGTTAATTTTTTTAAATACTTATCTTTCTATCAGCACCCGTCCAAAGTACAAAATGATGTCATTTTTCTACTCTCACAAATTATGCTGAAACTTTGTTAAGAAGTTACGTATAGAAATGGTGTTAATTTATATAACACTCCCAATAAACACAGTATTCGATTGCTTTATAACTTTTCATCCAAATACTTTGATAGCATAAAATACTGTGTCACTAAAAATGACATTAATTTACTCATTTTCGTGATTTTCGGCTTGGATTACTGACTTTTGTATTAGACCTGGGAATCATATTTATATCACAGCTTCAAGAACACTTCAATTATTACTACTCACATCCATTTTAGATATCAAATTGTATTATATGGTATAAAAAACATGCATTGAAATTTTGAAAAAATCGAAACGTGTCCATTTTGGTAGCTGAAAAGTCCAGGTTTCAGTGTAAATAAAAATTTGAATTTACCACCAAATGATAGAACATATTCTCAAATTTACACAGTAACTAGATGTTAAGCGGTTTTTTTGCTAGGTAAGAAGTTATGATTTTTTGCAAATCTTAAAATATGCAAAACTCAGATACTTAATAAAACTACACCTAAATATTATTTATTTCTTAATTATATGAAAATCATCACTATAATAAGAAAAAATATTTAACTTTTACGTTTGCAGACCTGCCTCCTGACTTTCACAACTTCAAAAGATTGTGCAGTTGAATATTTACGAGCTTTTAAGGTGTCGGACGACAGACGTTCGAAATGATGATATGATCTAGTACTTTTAATCGTTAACCTCGATTCTGAAGCTTCGACATCTGCTTTTGGCACGAAAAAGAATGTAATGCCAGGTATCCGCTCCGTACAAAAGTCGAACATTGCTTGAGGGGTTAATATGTGACTTTCCACTGTTCTTTGTAAACTAGCTTTTCGGATTATTCTTCTGATGGTTCCTCCTGCACCATCACACGGGCTTTTCCCATGTGCAGTTGCAAAAAAGTTCCAGTCCAGCATAAAATGCTATCGTGTTGTGTGTCAATTTATCTATTTTCATAAAACCGCCTCATCTAAACCAACCTGCAGTAACACTTTACAAATTCACGCCTGTAAAGATTTCCCATCAGGTAGCTGTAACTGTGACTTCATACAACGTACTGATGTTGTTAAATACCTAGGTCTATTCGTGGACGAAAACCTAAACTTTAAAACCCATATTCAGAAACTGTCCTCAAAAATTAGAAAGACAATCGCAATTTTTAAGAAAATACGGCATTCTGCCGACAAACCTTTACTCACGTTAGTTTACACCGCACTGTGCCAGTCGATAATTACCTACGGCATATCGGTTTGGGGTAGCGCAGCAAAGTCATCCATGATAGTCTTAGAGAGAGCTCAAAGATCAGTATTAAAAGTGATATATAAAAAACCATTCAGGTACCCTACAGCATCCTTATACGCCGAGGCAAATGTTTTAACCGTTCGACAACTCTTTCTGTACAAAATGTGCTTGCTTACACATAAACTTGCCCCATCCATCCCCAACTACAACACCCTAATAAAAAAACGGGTTTTTAAGCTACCAGTGCCCAGAGTTTATTCAACTTTTGGTAAACGTTTCGGAGATCACTTAAGCATTTCTATATACAACGCTGTTTTACTTCATTGTAGCTTGAAAGGCCAAACTTTACTCAAGACAAAACAACTTATTTTTAATTTTCTCCATCGTTTGAATTATGAGGAAACAGAAGAGATTTTAACGTAGGTGGTCTTGTTCGAAGGCCCCTATTACTCCTATTTTCTTTAGTTTGTAGTTCTCTAAGTTTTATGTAGTTTTTAATAATGTGATCTTAAGTGATATTATTGTAATTGGTACCCCGCGATACAGGCCAAGCCTAGTGCGGGGACCCCTGGTAATTACGTTACAACTTGTGTGTTAAATAAAGAAGTTATTATTATTATTATTATTATTAATTGATCACTGATAACGCAAAATGTTTTGCATTGAGTTACACCGGTTTTTTTTAAATACATCACGAATGGGTGCAAAGTAGCCTGATCATTCGTCCAATGAAATGATGGCACTTCATCTTGAATTTTTATATTAATATTGTTGTGCAAATATTTAAGGTAAAAAAAATCATAACTTCTTACCTAGCAAAAAAATCGGTATAAAATATAGATGCCATGTAAATTTAAGTTTATGATCTATCATTTGATGATAAATTCAAAATTTTATTCACACTGAAACCTACATTTTTCAGCAGCCAAAGTGGCCATGTTTTGATTTTTTCGAAATTTCGATATGTTTTATCTATACCTAAAATACATTTTGAGAACTTTAAATTGACATCAGTTTTTTAAAATGTCATGTTCTAACAACCAGACAAAAAGCTAAGTCTTCGGTCTAATAGGAAAGTCAGAATTGTAGTCTGAAAACTCCGAAAATTAACATATTTATACAAATGTTCAGTGTCCCGGAACCCAGTTCTGTAGCATACTGATTAGATATTATTAATCATTGTGGAAACGGTGGTTAGTAAGCTACAATTTAAAATAAACATAATTGTTAGCAAAAGTTTCTAAGCAGAGTTTGAAGCTAGTTTATAGAAGTAAGAATATGACACCTTATCAAACTTCCAATGAGTGCAAATCGTAAAAAAAAAATCTGAAAAATAAAAATCCTATGGATGTAGTTATTTCGTGCCCCAAAATACATTCCTGATTTTTTTCAAAAAAATTTAAAATTAGCCAGCACAACCCTTCAGACGTTTTCATATGGAATGACTCTTTCAGAAATTAGTGATCAGGGTCGATTAATTAAATTGTATACTACCTACGTAGTTAGCTAAGTTCTTAGTTCCATCTGAAATATTAGATATTTTTTAAATAAAATCGTCAGTTAAAAAGTTTCGTCAGTTAGAAAGCTTGCTTTGCGCAGGCAAATTACGATGTTATAGGTGGGCGGATGTTATAGGAGACTGGTTTATAGTTAAGTACATATTTTTAGTGTAATTATGTACTAATTGTTCAATATAAGGTCAATTGTTTAATGAGACTGTTGATGATCAAAATGATTTATTTATTTTTCATATTTTTACAGTTTACCTATTGTTATATATAAGGTTAATTATTATTAAATGAAACTAGCTGTGATCAAAATTATATTGTAATGTAGAAGGTTAATTATTTAATGAAATTATTGTTGAGATCAAAATTATTTAGGTAGGTACTTATTTACTTATATATTTATACAGCGTAAATCATTATTTACTTAAGTACAACTTTTTAAAGTGCATCCATTCAGCAGTCCATTATTAAACCAATGTTTTAAAAAAACCGGGCAAGAGCATGTCGGACCATGCTCAGGTAGGGTTCCGACGCCGCTTATAAATACTACAAACACCTAAAACTATCTCTAAAAACAACAAGTATGAACTATTTTACTATTTAAAGTTATTTGGTGCCGTCTTAGCTAATTTTCGTAGGTATAAACACTTTAGTCGCCTGTATCTCAAGAACCAATCATGTCTACTTAGTGGTGATAGTTTTCCTTAAAAATTCGTTATATGCGCTTTCATTCACGATTTTTTTCAGATTTTTATTATTTGTAGTTTTGGCTGTAGGGGCGGGGGGGGGGGCGACACTTGACTCTAACAAAAATTAGCGCATTAAAGCTTAAAATTTCATAAACAGATCCCTTAATCGAAAAACTGTTTTCACAAACCCACAATATTTTTGAAAGACCTACCCAACAACATGCCACACTATAGGGTAGACGAAAAATAAAAAATCATCCCCACGTTACGTGTAGGGGAGGTAAGTACACCAAAAAAAAAATTCTTTTAAGATTTTCTTTCACCACTTTGCTGACGTGACTAATATGTATATTCATGCCAAATTACAGCTTTCCAGTACTAAGAGTCTCTGAGCTAGGCTGCGGACGGACGGAAATGATCAAAAATGTAATTATTTACCTAACGTTCAAATTAACAAGACATCAAATAGGTATTTACGTTTTAAAGCTTGCTTGATATATTTTTTTAGTTCTTCTTGAGAATCGTCCTGGTACGTTTCCATGTTAAAAATACTTTCAAATCAAACAAAATTTATTATTTAAAAGTCAACCAGCTCTCGCGTACACTTATAATAATAAAATAGCTTGCACTTTTCGCAGTAGGTACTTGCACAAGCAGCCATCCGTCACGCAGCCAAACGTCTTTATTATTCCGGCGGGAACATGAACTAAGAATTATTAAACAACATTATCATCTCAATCGCGTCCCGACACGAACTTAAATAAAGTAGGCAAGTAACGTCAGGCTAGACAGAAATCGCCCAAATGCGCAAAAAAGAGAGAGGCGATCAATGGGGTAAAACCCAATTAATGCTAAGCGCTTCAATATTAAACTACCGAAACCCTAATGAAATTGGTAAGCTCTATGGAAGTGGTTAACTAGTTCAAAGGGGTTCCCCTAACGTTAAGGTAACACAATCATAGGGTAACCACATCGATTGGGTAGCCAAATGATAGGCTTACCCTATCGATAGGGTTAATCAAATGAAGGGGTTTTCCGGTCCCTGGTGGAGACTGTGACCCATAGACATTCGCACTCACAAGACTGCAATCCTAAGACTGGAAATGCGTTGCCAACCCTGAGGACTAAGATGGAATGCCACTATGCTAGTTATTTCACCAGCTGTCTTGTCCGCAAACCGGAACACAACAATGCGAACACTACTACTACTATTATTTATCTATCTACTAGCGTTGACCCGTGACTTCGTTCGCGTAAAACTGGTTTAACGTTATTCCAATAAAACTATAGGGATAAGGGTTAAACATTTGCCGAGACACGTGACTCATACTCGAGCCTCGGAGATTGAAATGTTTTCGGCGTCGCGCAAACTGATTACAATGATAACGAAAATTCCATTCCATTCGAAACTTAGCGAGTGAAAACTCATGTTGATATTTTTGGTTTATTTGTTTGCGTCAAAATGGTTGGCTGTGTTGTGTGATAGCTTTAAGGCGGAGCCACACCGCCTGCGTTTGCTTAAATGCGAATGTAAAGTTTGTAGGACTTAATAAAAACAAGCGAATCAGACTCATACGATGAGATCTTTTTTTTTTATTTGATCAAAGGTTTTTTTTGTATGTAATTTGTCAATGTCGACCAGACAGTATTAAGTTTTAAACAATGTTTTTAAAACGGTCTACCTATTTATAAATCCTGCAAATTATAGTAACTAATCTATCAGTTGTACTCTTAAACTTTAGAGGACGTTGCACAAAACCGACTGTCGTGTAGACCTTTAGGAAGGAATCCTATGTTAAGCAGTGAAAGTCTTTCGGCTGAAATAAAGATGACGATATTTCAAAGGTATAAAAGGTTTTTTTAATTATTTTTTTGGTTATTATAACTCTTTTTTTATGATAAGGAGAAGGCACACGAGCACTCAGGCCACCTGGTAAGTGGAATCTGAGACCCATAGACATTTGAATTCTCAAGACTATAATTCTAAGACCACAAATGCGTTGCCAACCCTGAGGACTAAGATGGAATGCCTCTATGCTTGTAATTTCACCGGTTGTATTGTTCCCACACCGTAACAACAATGCGAAAACACTGTTGCTTGGCGGGTGGTTAATGGAATAGATGGTGGTGGCGATCCGGATGGTCCCTGCTCAGCCACTAAACTCGGAAACTTCGCGGCGATTCACTGTTAAATTTAGGTAGCACGGGTCAATAATCCGAACGAGGTCATGGACTAGTGCTTACTACCTTCGAAATAATTGTTCTAACGATTAAGTTTATTTATAAAATCACTTGTCTACAACAAGTGGGTCATTCGTACAAAATGCTAGAATGAGCTGCGTTATTTGGGCGAACACACACGAAGAGGTGTCGTTTGATGCAATTCGGTGTTTGCACGATAGGATTATAAAGCTGGGTACGAATCTGAGCGGCTCAGGCTGAGGCATGCTCGCCCCGCACGGCGAGATGCTCGCGAGCCAAATTGTTGCACATAAACATGCGCGGTCAGGCAGCGTGCTCGCCGAGAGGAGACATTTCAAAATGGCATCGGACACGATGACAGCCGCGGCTGCGTTTATCATAATTCACCGAATCATAATTCACCGAATTATTAACAAAAAGAAATAGCCTCGGTGTTGGTACGGCTCAGCAACTTCATCAAATTTATGCGTGCCTTGCCCACAGACAAGTTAGAACTTGTTGTTCTGCCCGCAACCCGCTCGGATACACGTCTAAATTGCACGAGGCACGCGCACTGAGGCGCCTTTGAGCACGGTCAAAATACCGACTCTCGGCGGCTCGCCGCGCGCTGCTCACACACAGCGCATGAGAGCGTACGAATTTGAGCAAAATAGGTGAGCCGTGCGTGCCTCAACCCGAGGCTGCTCTAATTCGTACCCACCTTAAAGTTTCGTGGCATGTTTTATCTGTTGTTTTGTTACTAAATTATTAATCGTTATTATTATATTTTATTAGTGTTTTGTAAACTTTATTCATTGATGCTTGTGCGATCGTGGCGTCATGGCGCCGTGTCTTCACCAAATGGTTACAACGGAACAGCGCTGGCTCTGCCACCATCACGCTGAGTCGTGACAAATTATATTCGAAAAAATTTCCATGTTAAAGGACGATGGGTAAAAATGTCCCCACCCACCAACAGTGATGAAACATGTGCCAGTTTATAGATCTTGGCAATATGCTGTATTTTTTCTATGGCGACGATCACCATATGTATGGGGTTTTCTTGAAAAATCATAATCTTATCGTATGGAACTATGGAATTTGTTTGAAAATGAACACGTATGTAGATGATTTGCCTTGCCTGGCCCTTTGTTTTCATTAAAAAATTCCCATTGATTTTGCTACGAAGATAAGTATTTTGTCTTTTATTGGGTCCTAATGAACATATAAGACCTGCAGCCCGTTACTGTTGGAGGGAGGGGACGGGGTCCATACAAAATTGCCCATCACCCTTTAAGAACTTATGTCTGTCATGAATAAACCATTTTTTTCTTTCTTTCTTTCAATTGGTCCCGACTTAAATAAAAAAGAGGCGAATTTTAAAACGAATGTTATTCTTTTCGTAGGTGGGCGCGGTTATCGGAAAAAGTGTAGGTAACAATGGTTAAGGACAAAAAATAAGAAAATTTGTCGTACATTTAGATAGGTAGGTACGTTAATTTTCGTGACAAAATGGAAAAGTAAAAGTTTCTTAATTTTTATCCTTAACCATGTACCTACCTACACTTTTTTACCGTCACCGTTGGTATATACCGTCATTATCGTGTTTGAAAACAAATGGTGGTTTAAACGAAGACTCCAAAAACAAATAATAATTTATAATTATTATAGCGAAATTATCAAAACAGTCGGGGTTTCAAAACTTTTTAATTCTTACGGAAAATGAGGTGGACATGCATAGGTGGTATTTAATGGCGGCTGTACACAATCGCCGAGACTCCCCGAGCCAGGCCAAGAGCGAGTGTGTACATAGGTACCGCTCTCGTCTCTTCTCGCACACTCATTGTGCCGCTCGCTTTTGTCTCGCCTTGGCGGGGTTTGTGGCGGTCGGTTTCGGCCCGAGACTCTCGGCGAGTGTGTACAGCCGGCATAAGCGACGCCATTAGCAGAATTGCTTATCTATTTTCTCATTAAATAAAAAACAAACAAGTTTGCGTTATAGACAGCATGATTTTTTTAATTATTTCTAAAATATTGTGATGAAGTATTATTACCGCCCCGACCATAAAATAGGGGTGTTGGTTTAAGTAATTGTACGGGGTATCATAGCTTCCAAGCGTTTTTTTGAAGAAAGCGAATTTATTCCAAATATTTTTTAGCTAAGCACCATGAAAATCGATTGGGCCCTTTAAGAGATCTCTTAAAATATCTCTCTCCATATTAGTTTTGAAATTTTTGTGGTAACAGAATTATCAAAAAGTCTTTTTAGATTTGTAGCTATTTCTGTAGCTCTGCCTACCCCACTCTGGGAATGAAGGCGTGATGTTATGTATGTATGAAAAAAGGCGTCACCACCGCCATTATATATCGGTTATTATCTATTTCATAACGTATTTAACCATACTAGATTTCAATAAAGTAAAAATAAGATCAAACAATATTAATTCGGTTATCAGATTACAAATATGAAGATAAGGCAGAGGAACGATAATATTAAAATAGTGGGTAGGTATAAAAAACATAAGTTGTTTAATTAGTCAAAACAAAATACAAAAAGATAATTAAAACAAACTTAGCTTGTTTACATTACTTCTAGCTATGGCATTTTCCTTACAAATTTGTTATAAGGAAGTTAACTAGTAAAATTAAATACTAAATAACACAGGTGCTTATATGTAAATAGGGATCAACTTCATACGCGACTCATTTGTTTTCCACTACTTTACTTATTTCTTCACATTAAGGTTTGATTTTGGAAAAATCTTAACATCGGACACCCCTAAGGCACCCAGGAATCTCTCCAAAATTGAAGTTTATAGGTCAAACAATTAAAGCTTTTGTCCGTCTGTTACTGAAGACTTTTAAATAAATAAATATCAGGGGACAATCTAACACAAATTGACCTAATAAATTACTTATATAAAGAAATAAATACTTAATTACATAGAAAACATCCAACACTCAGGAACAATTACTCGCGCTCATCACACAAATTACTACACTATCACTCCCAACTAGGCTAAGGTGGTGTTGCCTGATGCAATCTGATCACTACTGTCCATGGACACACTCCCAATGTTATAGATCTAGTAAATTGACAGGCATAACAATTAAAGTCCTTACCATACCATCCCAAGGTTGTAGGTATATTCATTCATTGATTAGCTATAGCTAGTGAATAGGCGAGTAAAATAAGATATTTTTTTAATTTTTGCAATGTTTTATTATCATCATCTTCCTGCCCTTGTCCAAGGTGGGGTCTGTACAACATGTTTCCTTCTTCCACTCTCCTCCATCTGCTGTTAACTCTGCACTCACACCTCACATACACATGTCATGTAATTTTTTTTTCCTCATCAATAAATATTAATTTTGCGACTAGCCTAGCTGGTAGTGAACCTGCCTACAAAGCTGAAAGTCCCGGATTTAATTTCCGGCTTGGCCAAATTCCTATTTATGTAATAAGGACAACTATTTATACCTACCCCAGTGATGGATGTTTGCTAATTCTATGTGTATATAAGTATTTATTTGTCAATAGGAGTATGTTTATTATTTGTACCACACACACAAGCCTGTACAAAAGTATATATTCAAAATTGTATTGATGTATCAATAACAACATTTTATCACTTTTTTTTTTAAACCTACCTACAATTTTATGTACATTTTAAGTGTATCATTATGTGAGAGACTAGAATTCAGTATTTGCTTTGTGACAAATGGTCAATTTAACATGTATTTTAATATTCTTTATTCCTCACCTAGTAAGTTTAGATCAGGGCATACACATTCTGGTCATCATAGTGGTATCAAACAAATAGTTTCTCAAGGAAATTACGAAACAATAGTCATCTTTAGACTTCAGCAAGATTATTAATGAAAATGGCCCATTATATGTATACGCCTCCTCACTTTCTCTCCGCCCTCTCCCTCCCTCACCGCTATGAATGAAAATAAACGTAATAATACAAATACTTACGTCGTAGGGCACATTTTTTTCAGCGATCGAAACTCTGTCCCGATCTGAAAACGGAAATACAAAACGAAATAAGGACACAGGAATATGCACTACACTGCACTTCACAAGCGCGATCAAATAGGATTATGTTGCAGCATATTATTAGATTTAGAAGTTATGTACCATCGTCGTCAGAGCCCGACTGACCAGTTGCGATATCTGCCTTTTTGAGCCCAGAATCCATCACTTCGATATGGTCCGTGTCGCCTGAAGCCATTTTTGTTCCACTGTTACACCCCCTATTTTGAAGTCACTATACTCAATCTTTGCACAAAATAAATTAACATGGCTCACATCACACTTGCATTGCTAACACACCGATTCACTATAATTTAATTAGAAGAAATCAATTAGTTTACGCGAAAATACTCGCCCAGTAACATCCGTCTGACACGACCGTTCATATTAAACTGAGTTGCCGTATTAAAAAAAGTTGACATAGACTATAGATTTTTGGCCATAGTGTTGTAAATCGATATTTACCACAAAAAGTTTTTTTACACAAGCATTACAGGGTTAATTATTTCCTGTTGGCAACTCAGATATCGCTGAACGCCATGTTTATTTCTTTTCCGTCATTCCTTTGCCGCGGTGAGATTTTTTTTAAGGTTATTTCTTGGTCTTATCTTGGCGTCTGTTTTGATTTTCAAAGAAATACGCTTTGGTTTTACGAGAGTGTTCTTCCTACTAAAACGGCATAATCTAACGTTGATCGTTTTGTGATTTCAGACATTGTTCTGACGCCGTAGCTAATACTATAATCGGCGAATACATATACCGATTTACGGCGCTGTTTTTACGAAAATGGGCAAGAAAGTCAAAGAATACAAGTCTGGCGACTTCATATTCGCTAAAGTCAAGGGATATCCAGCATGGCCGGCTCGCGTAAGTAATTATTGTTTTATGTTTTATTGAATGGGTTGAAAACAAAAGATTTGAAAGGGAGGCTTAGTTAGAAATTTAGGCGGGAAGACATGTTAGCGTTCGCCCCCACGCTTGAATACAGAATGATTATGTATGTACATAATGATAATATGCAGTGCTTTAGGTGTCTTTTGAGGTATTATTGTCAGTAGAATCTAGCTTTTAAATTACATAATTGACACTGAAAGATCTGTTCCAATTCTGAGCAATAGTGTATGATTATCTTTCAGACATATACATGATTAAATTAACAATACTGATGATATGTGGGCTACATAGTTATATTTAGGTCTGCAAACTGAATAAGTATCTAGTCTACATACCTAGTTATTCTATAAGTAAGCACACTGTATCTGAAATTTGAATGTTGGATGCATGATGGCATCAATGCTCTCACACAGAAATTTCCATTTGCATGTGGTTGTTAACACCTTTCATGTATATTTTATCATATTTTTTATGTAGAGAATGTAGTGAATTCTCTATACATAATACATGATATTGTTTTGGGTTTTCACACTAGAAAAAGAAAATTTAAAATTCTATATTATCACTTATGGTCTTATTTTCAAAAGGAATATAATACAAGACCTTATAAGATGAATAGCATGACCTTGATCTCAATGTTAACCCTAACTAAGTACAGTAAAAAACAGTCTTGAGTTCAGACTATGATTTTACACACAAAATGAACAAAAAGGTGTTCTGTTTCCATCACTAGGCATATGTGGTTGTTATACATATTGTCATGTAAGGAGCTTCTACAGTGTCAATTCAAATTAATACCATATCAATGTTTTGACTAGAGAGAAGACTAGCATAAATGTATTTGATGTTATGTGCACCATATATTGAAACTTTCATCATCAATAAGTCTTCATAAGAATCATTTCGGAGATATGACAACAACACCAGTACTTGACAAAGGACCAATGTTCGACACTGACTCTTATTCATAGAAGCTGAGAGTTATTCATTTGTTTTGCAACAATCAATTATAACCCTATGATCTCTGAATTATAAGCTTCTGTCCATGATTGGTGCATGTCAGCTAAAAGTGTCAAACACTGGTGTTGTTACCTTAGGTTTTGTTTTCAACAATAGCTATTTTAGATCTGTTTATAAAGAATGTTTGATAGAGCAGACATCCTGTTGCTACCTTCTGAAGTAGACAAAGTTGCTTCGCATTGGGTTTAGATATTACAAATTTGGTAAAGCTTACCAATTGATGAAGAAATGTGTCAAGTAACTTTGAAGCTTCTAAAAAAGCAGTCTTCCTTTTTACATTGAAAACACCTATTCTAGTAATTTGTATTGGTTTTTTTTTATAAGACGGTGGCAAACAAGCATTCAGGTTATGTGATTGGAAGTTGTCTTCACTGCGAATAAACACCAGTAACTCTAGTAGAGTTGTCAGTCTGTTGTTGGCTTATTAGTGAGATGAAGCTCATTTCTTGAAGTCACCCATGTCATAACTGGTCAGAAATACTGTGCAAGGGAGATTGTTCCACTGTTTCACTGTACAAGGCGAAAAGTGAGGTCTTAAATTAAAACTTAGTAAATTCACTTCATATTATGGATGTGTAAAAGAGCCCCATGGGGGCCTATTTACCAAATAAACATTTTGATTTTGATTTTGAAAACAAACTATTACCCACAGGTGCAGAAGCCAAATGGAAAAAAGTATTTTGTGTACTTCTATGGAACAGGGGAGACGTGAGTACAGTTTTTTATAATTAGGGTTTCTTTTTTTATAACCTAATTCACTTCACTATTAGTTTTTTATTGTATGTATGTTTTTTGGTGCCACATTGAGGTACACTAACGTAAACACTGTAAACAGGTACCTGACAATGAAAAAAAAGGTAGTCAAAGCACCTGGTTTTTGAACACCACAATAACTAGTAGGTATAACAAATCATACACCTCACATAGTTATATACATACATACCCTCACGCCTTCATTCCCAGAGTGGGGTAGGCAGAGCTACAGAATTACCAACAACTCTAAAAACTTGTTTATAATTCTGTAACCACATTTTGCACAAACAGGCTAAGATGTTTACCAGTGTAATTAGTGACAGGTGGCAAGCCCATCACCTAAAACTACTAGAAGTCTTTATTCCCTCACATAGTTATAAGGTAATTATGACACATGTAGTTTCACAGTCATAGCCATGTTTCGTAATTTTAAACACTCCTTAAAATAGCAAGGCCTTGACAGAAGCGTGTGAAGCTAACCCCATGGACTTCTCTTTAGTCCACTGAAGTCCACTCTTTTACCTAACAATTGACCTCATGTGTGATATGTGATATGATATGTAATTATTTCTCTAATGTCTGTGTAGTCTATGGTGATTGTCTAAAACTCGACTTCGGTGATAAACACAAACAAAGAACGCCATTAATTAAGAAAAATAGCACGAAAAAGAGGTGGAACATACAACCGCAAATCAATAAAACACGCAAAAAAGCATTTAAAATGTTATACAATAAAATATACTCAGCTATTTTTACCTACTTTGTGTATTGTGCAATAAAATATTGATAAATTTTTATATCATGGAAAAATGTTGACTGCTGCTCAAGGAGCAAACTCAGCCTGATCTGCTCGTACCAGATCTTCAGTTTGCTTCCTTTTATACCGAATATTTACGCAAAAATATTTAAACAATATAAGTGTCATGAAGTTGTTTATACCTACAATACCCAAAGAAATTGAAATATACCTATACATAAGTACTTTTTTCTTTAATTGGGGTTAAAAGTTAACCATTTCCCCGTTTTGTATTCCCTTTCAAATGCGTCGTACTGTGTAGATAAATTGTAGCTACAAACAAAAAAATATATAATAAATCAGAATGAAATGATTGCCACAAATAAATATTTATGAGCCATACAACACTTAATCACTTTTTTGCATCACCATTGAGAAGGACAAACTGATAAAATGTTTGAATCTCTCTATCTCTAATATAACGTGTAATAAATACAAACAAAAATACTGGTTTGTAAAAAAAAATTACTTAGTTTATAAATTCCAAAATTTTCAAGACCTCAACAAGTTATTTGACCCGTAACATAGAGAAACTTGACAAGAATTATTTTATATTTACTGATTTTTAATGTTGACTAGCAAATACATCATCCTTATTCTGTCTCCTTGTCTTCCAGCGCCAACCTGCCCCCGAACATGATATTTGATTATGCGGAGAACAAAGACAAGTTCCTGAACAAATCGGTGAAGCGAAAGGATTTCAATGATGGTGTGAAGCAAATTGAGCACGACTTTACCAACAATGTGCCGTTGGAGCAAGTTGTTGGAGCGCAGGCGGTGAGTAACCCTTCTATGCGTGAACTGGGTATAATCTATTGTCATCTTGGGTTATTAGCGGGATGCTTAAAAAGCCAAATGCCTATCTAGCAGGATGTCTAAAAAGCAAGATGCCCGGGAAGCGTGTTGCTTAAAGGTTTTGGTCATAGGCTTCCCGACATTTTGAATTTGAATTTACCTACACGGCGTGGTTGTGGTTGTCACTCTAGTGCCTTCCCGCCCCAACGACCTTCGGTTCTGCGAGCAATGGGGAAAAATCCCTTTTTGCATTGGCCTCATAAACTTTTAACTTCGCACGGCCGACGAAAAATTGACTTTGACGTTGAAATCAAAACAGGTCCAACCATATGCTCTGTGCACTGTATCTATTTGGTATCTATATTTTTTTGTGTAAAGGACGCCGAACCGCCGTCTGCGGATGACACCATCGACGAGTCAGCCGCCAACGACACCGTCGATGACTCTGCCATTGCTGACACCACGGCTGACGAGACCATGGATGAGGTACGTGCTGTTTCAGGACCTTCAATTGTATTTATTCGTATCGTCTTTGTTTTTAATTTAATATTATACACTATTATTATAGCATTATTAAGAATTAGTGGGTTTGGCAATATTGTTTATATAAACGCTTCCTATTTGCCCCATAGTGACTCCAAAAATTCGTTCCCTGACTAAGGTGTGCGTAAATTTTGGGACACCCGTTAGTAGTTGTATTTGAACTGTTTGTGCATGTAGTTGTTGGAATGACTATAGTACATTATTGCCTAGCCGCGGAAAATAAGTCATTGTTTTCTAAAAGAAAGTACCCTTTCCGAGCATGTTTGAGAAGAATATTTTCCCATGGATGCCATAAAGCCACAATTTTGCAGATAACATTGTGTGCACGTGTTAATCCTATATTAATACAGGGAGCCAATATCAGCGCAGTTTGAGCCTTGCGCTGATTTGTCGAGGGCTGTAACAAAATAGACAAGATGAGAAAAGGCAACTAGATAAAATGAGAAAGGCGACGCCTACTCTCAGAGCTGGTAACTAGGTATCCTAAATAAATTCCAATGCTTATTTACCTAAAGGACCGTGCGTCAAAATAGACCCAGAACCAACAGACATGAGAGTTGGGCTATTAAATAGGTCTAGAAGTATATTTATAGATCCTCTTAATGACCTAACTCTCAGCTGTGTTGGTTCTGGGTCCAAGCTCCATACTAAGTTGCCCATGGTCCTTTGTCCAACTGACCAATCTTTCTAATTAAAAATCAAATATAACAGAGTCGACGGTGGAGCTCCTATTTTTAGGTTGTTTTGGCTCTCCGGGCCCGCTAAAGACCTAACATAACCTAAACGTACCTCATATTTATGACGATAATATCGGTCAGTCCGACCATGAGACCTACTTCGAATTCCCGGGAAAAGCTAAGTAAATATGGAGCCGGCTTCTAAAAAATAATAATAATGTAACTTTATGAATAAATGAGTGAGTATGATTAACTTCCGGGATTCCGGGATTGTTAAAAAAGTCACAAGAATGTGCAAAAAATGAAAGTGTGTGAATTTAAAAAAAAATGATATTAGCCCCCTTGTGGTTGCCGGGTTAGAATAGTGCCACTCCATGTCTTCCCGTGGATGTCGTAAGAGGCGACTAAGGGAATAAAGGCTTGTAGTACTGTTAGGAGATGGGCTTGCATCCTGTCACTAATACACTAGTAAACTTCTTAGCCTGTTAGTGCAAAATGTGGTTACAGAAATATCAGTAGGTCTTTAGAGTTGTTGGTATTTCTGTAGCTCTGCCTACCCCACTCATGTATGATATTAGCTATTTTTGGCTCTTTTTATTAGTACACAAGTTGATATGGAGGTGAATCATTATTTAATATTTATGATAAAACTATGTAAATTTACTGCTAATAGTAGCTAAAACAATTTTGTGGGATTGCGTTAAATTAAATCATATTAGGTGGATTTGTAGAGTCAATCAACTTGATTCCTAGGCCACTATAATGAAAGTGACGTCGTCAACCAAAATATAAGAAACTTCTTTTAATTTGGTTTAACGTCACCTTGACATAGTCCATAGTGGCCTAGGAATCAAATTGGTTGACTGTACATCGGAAATAACTTCGAATAGTTCATTTAAATACATTAATAGCTGTATGTTTCCCGGTAAGACAGATATTTGTGTGATGAGCACGAGTATTTGTTCCTGAGTCTTGGATGTTTTCTATGTATTTAAGTATATATTTCTCTATATAAGTAAGTTTATCGTTGTCTAGTAGGTACCCATAGCACAAGCCTAGAGCTTAAGTTTGGGACTAGGTCAATTTGTGTGACTTTGTCCTGTGATTATTTATTTATTTATTTATGTTTATGTTTATTTATTTATTTAAAAATAAGTAAGTACATCCACATCGTATATATTGTAGCACTTTGTAGGCATGATTTATATTATTTACAATTACGGAGTACATAACATTCACCTTGTCAACTTCGAAAATACTTTAACCAATTTTGTTGTAAATTGTAGTGTTTGGCCCGCGTATTCTCTTGCCTTCCATTCCTTGAAACTTTTCCAGACTTTGTGTTATTTTGTAAGTTTATGTGTGGAAGTTTGTTATATGCATGTATTTATAGATTTCGCTTTGTATATTAGGGCAGAACTGTTTAATTCAGATATTCGACGTAACAACGATGTTCGACGACAGAAAAACGCATTTAGAGGCATCCCATCTCAGTCCTGAGTTGGCAACGCATTTGCGGTCTAAGGATTGCAGTCTTAAGATTGTAGTCTTGAGAAAACCAAGTCAAACTAGGAACCCTTATAGTTTTGCCATGTCTGTCCGCCGCCTAGGTCAGAGACTCTTAGCACTAGAAAGCTGTAATTTGGCATGGATATACAACATATTAGTCACGCCAGCAAAGTCGTTAACAAAAAGCGCCTTAGGAAACCTTCACTGAGCATGGTCCGACATGCTGTTGCCCGGTTTTCTTCAATCCTACTGAATTTTTGCGTTTTGACCTTGATTTTATTTGCTTCTTATTGTAGCAATTTATTTTTAGAGTGTCGCGAACGCAGCAAACGATGTACCCGTAGAAGATTCTGACGAAACTGGGGCCCTAGTTATTGATGAAGGAAAGGTGAATCCCTTTTATGTGTCACTAGGTTGTAAAGTCACTGCGGGCTTCGTACAGAAGTAATTTGACTTACACTGATAATTAGGTCCACTTAAATACATTATAAAACAATCCTAGGGTTTAGGGGTCGCGTTAGTGATTTAAAAATGATCAGGGCCTTTATTCTACTTAGTTAATACGATATTGCCTTTAATGTGTTTTTAAGTCGGCCGTCAATGTCAAGTAAATAAGTGTTATCAAAACGTTGAAAATGCGAAAACACGTCAAAGGCATCGTTTCAACCCGGTAGAATTGCGCTGTAACTGTTTGTAACTGTTTTTAATTTATAATTCTGTCTTGAATATCTTTAAATTATCATTTAAATCAGCGTTGGTCAAGTTGCTTTAGTATGATTTGGCACAAATCCGGAAATTCCAAGAAAATAGGCTTTGAATGAACGCCACAAGCGAACGCCGGAGACTGTCGGAGACTGATATGAACAAGTTTGGACAACCCTACCTGCCAAGCATGCTTAGGTTACAAGAATTCTTAAAGGGCTGGAGTTAAACTACTGTTCTGTATTTACTGGTAGTACTTTGTGTTTGAGCAGCTGCACGCTATTTCAGTGTTTTTTTTTTTACTGCTTTTTGGTGAAGTTGTCGGATAAAAATAAATTAAGTCATTTAAGCGAACGCATGACAGCTTAATTATTTGGTTTCTGATTTCGTTAATGCTGTTAGAACTTCCCTAGACGCACTTATTGATGTTTGATGGCTGGAAGATTCTGCCTCAAATCATAAGGATCGGTTACTTCACAATAAATTAATTTTCTTTTAAAATGTCCAATCCCCGTCTACATGGAACCAATTTAAAGCTCCTTTCCAATAAATTTACTCGACCAAAACTCAATAATACTTATAATTCCCAGCCAAAAGGCAGAAAGTCGGTTGCCAAACCGCCGGCCACCCCCAAAGCGGCAAAGGAACCGAAGACTCCTCGCGGCAGACCCAAGAAGGAAGAAGCCAAGGACGTGAAAGAAGTAGAGGAGGAAGAGAAGAAAGACGAGGAGATTGTTAGCCGGAGTGGCAGGAAAATACGTCCCAAAAGGTGAGAACAAAGTTTGTTTTTTTTTTTTTTTTTATGTTAATGAGAAGGCACACGAGCACTCAGGCCACCTGTGATGGTAAGTGGAATCTGAGACCCATAGACATTTGAATTCTCAAGACTATAATCCTAAGACTTCAAATGTGTTGCCAACCCTGAGGACTAAGATGAAATGCCTCTATGCTGGTAATTGCACCGGTTGTCTTATCCCCACACCGGAACACAACGATGCGAACACTGTTGCTTGGCGGGTGGTTAATGCATAAGATGGTGGTAGCGATCCGGACGGACCCTGCACAGGGTCCTACCACCACTAAAAAGTAGTCACGGAATAAATTGTTTCGACGACACGTTGGCCTAGTTGGGAGTGACCCTGCCTCCGAAGCCAGCGGTCCTGGGTTATAAATCCTGGTAAGGGCAGATATGTGTGTGATGAGCGCGAATATTTGCTCCTGAGTCTTGGATGTTTTCTATGTATTTAAGTATGTATTTCTCTATATAAGTATGTTTATCGCTGTCGAGTACCCATAGTACAAGACTAGAGCTTAGTTTGGGACTAGGTCAATTTGTGTGAGATTGTCCCCTGTCCATATCCAATATTTTATTATTAACTCGGTTTTGATGTGATTTTAATAGCGAAATAGGCATACTGTTGGTCTCGCTCACTCTGACTTAAAGCAGTGCACTTGGCCTCTACAAAATCATACTCCCAACGTTATGCTTGCTCCACCTCCTTCTCTCGACTTTGGCATGATTGGCGAGTAAAAGGAACGGAATACCTATTGATGAATAAGATCCCAGAAGTGCGAAGGGTTGGAGACTTTAGGTGGGAGATAAAACTATCTAGTGACTTAAGTGAGAGGGCTTCGATTGGACCTTCCATTGACCGTGAAATGGACTGAACTTAAATTAAAAACCGGCCAAGTGCGAATCGAACTCGTATACAACGCGTTCCACACAGCATTATTTGGTTGCCCGTTTTATTTTAATTTTTACAGTGACAGACAGATAATCAGAATGACAGCGGAGGCTTATCCATCCAGGGTTTTAGGTGTAATGTTGAATATATGACATGTCTTTTATGTTAGATATACAAATACAGGATTAGATACACAGTGTTTATTCAAAAACAATGACCACTGTCACTTACAAATCCTAACATTAATTAATGTCACCTGCCGAAATACTGTTCTGGAGTCAATGCAGTGTTTGCGATTGTGTCATACATTTAAACATACAGCACGATTACTTAATGGCAAATATGTCAGTTGTGAGTGCGAGAGAGATAGTTAGCCAGCGGAACGCTATTATGAGGCTGGGAGTACATACACTCCCAGCAGCGATGTGCTAGAGGAGTAACATGATGAAAACAATTTAGTTTGAACTATAGTTTTATGTGTGTAAAGATCATTTTAATTTGTTTCAAAATTGTAAATGGCATTGTACAGCCAAAAACTTGCGACCCGCTCGAATTTATAACACATAAAAACCTTCCGTTGAAAATTATCTAACTGATGGTGAAAAGGCATCAATATCACTTACATGGTTGTGGAGGAGCTAGCGGGTATACAGAATAAGAAAAAGAAAGAAAAGGAAGAAAATAAATTTATTGACACAAAAACGACACGGTTTACAACAAACAAACAATTATGACATTACTTTCTGCGCCTTTTTTACACTACCTCCCCTGCACGTAACGTGATGTTTTTTTTTCTCGTCTACCCTAAAGTTTGGGGTGTCGTTGAATAGGTATTTCAAAAATATTAGGGGTTTATGAAATATTAAGCTTTAAAGCGCTAAATTTTGTTAGCCTCACATGTCCCCCCCCCCCCTCCTACAGCCAAAACTACAAATACGAATTTTAAAGGAAAACTATCACGACTAAGTAGACATCATTGGTTCTTGAGATACAGGCGATTAAAGTGTTTATACTACTAAAGTAATTTATAACGGCGCCAAATGACTAAATAGAAAATTAGTTATTACTTGTTGATTTTTATGTTTTACAGTACTTAACGGCTTCGGAACCCTACACTGAGCATGGTCCGACATGCTCAAGCCCGTTTTTTTTTTAATTGATCATTATTAACTATAATACTATTTCAGATACATGGACGAGCAAACTGAAGATAATTCGACGTTGCCGTCGCCCGCGCCTAAGAAGCGGCGCGGCGCCTCGCCGTCCGTCGACAAGGAGAAACCTCAAGACAAGAACATTAGGGCCTATAATACTGTGCAGCAGGTAGGTCTGGTGACTTGTTACCTATTTAAACTAGACGCCGTGTTCTGAGCTCTTAATCACTGAGGACTATTGAATAGAATACAGTAACTATATTTGACGACACGTTAGCCTAGTTGGGAGTGATCCTGCCTCCGAAGCCAGCGGTCCTGGGTTCAAATCCCGCTAAGGGCAGGTATTTGTGTGATGAGCGCGAATATTTGTTCCTGAGTCTTGGATGTTTTCTATGTATTTAGGTATGTATTTCTCTATCTAAGTATGTTTATCGTTGTCTAGCTACCCCCCACCCATAGTACAAGTCTAGAGCTTAGTGTGGGACTAGGTCAATTTGTGTGACATTGTCCTCTGATATATTTTTTATTTTTGTTTTTATTCCAGGCAACAATTTAAGGCCCATATTTACAAATACCTTAAAGACATATATAACAACATATAACTTAAAATGAACATAACTATTAACCCTTTCCCAAGCCGCACCATTCTACTCTCGCGGTCAAATAATACGGGTCAGAGTGCGTTTTTCATACTAAAGAGGTTATTTCCGAGCCTTGGTTCCTCGCCAGGGGATGCTTTTAGTGAAATCTGATGAAGGATGCCCCGAGCATCGACACAGGACTTCCAGAGCCACAGGAATACTCAACTCTTATGTCGTGTCGTAAACTCTTGTTCGAGAACATTCGGCGAGTTTATTTGGTTCGCTTGTAGGGTGGATATGGTAGCGACGCCACATGGTGGAGGCCTAACTTAACTTATCCATGGACTGTATGTACCAATTGAATAAATAAGTAAAATAAATATAACATTATCATCGGGTTTAACATGTCTATTCAAAATATAAGCCATTAACAGGTACTAGTTCTAATTCGGGTTCTCTCCCTTTTCGCCTAAAAATATTTGACGAACCCGATTTTTTTTCTGTAACTACAAATATTTCAGGTTTTTTTAATAAAACTAACCTAACTTATATGGTCCTGAAATAAATCCAGAATTATTTACGGTTTCGGAAAAAAAACGCGGGTTGTCAAATGATATGTTTGTGAAATGAATTATTTGTGAAACGTTGGGTATGAACAGACATAGAAGTTGTTGTGGCAAAAACGTCAGTTAACTAGAGATTACCTCCCGATATTAGGTAAACTTATCGATAACTGTTTCAAAGTACTATTTGATAGTACATAGGTATTAAGTTCACCGGATAAAATAGAAATGAATTAAAATGCTGATCACTACCCATCGATGTTATATAATGATAGGTAATATTTAATTAAAGTAATTCATATGCATACTTTTTAGGGATTTTAAAATTCAAATAAACATGATTTTTATAAATAAATATTTCTATAAATTCAGTCGATTTTCATTGTGCCTTGCAAGTCTTGCAACAGAGGCTTATTTAGGTACCTAAGTTGTATGACATTGTGTATACCTAATTAGTTTTCGGAAAACATTATGGAAGAGAATCATTTATTTTTATCGTTACATTATACTTTATCATCATATAATCATAACTGTCATAAGAAAGTAAAATTTATCGATAAATTAATATCGTTCGGAAGTCCCTAGGACAATTTTATTCGTGCCACATAAACTTCTATGTCTGGTTATGAAATGATAGGATCCCTCTAATTTGACTTGCATGACTAGACCCTACACATTATTAACAGCTTGTTGAAAGACGTGTACTGCTAGACATACAATTTCACTAGTCTAAACGTGTTTTGGTTTTTTCAGTCGGAACTTCGGGAGTTAAAGGAGCCTTTCAAGAGTGGTAAGTGGTAGCAAATTATATATTAATATAAGGAACGTTCAAAAAAAAAAAACACGTACGCTTCCTTTGTGTAACGAAAGTTAATTCTTAAAACTGGTAACTCACCAGCATACCTGGGATATCTCGGGGCATCTATACGAAAGTGATGTAGCAAAATGTTTTATCGACAAAAAATATATCGATGTTATGCGACATAAATGAATATTAGGTACTTATTTTCTCCTCATTTTTAAATAAAAAAAAAGAAACAAATTAAAACGTGTACCTATAAATATGTTTTTTTTAAAATATTTTTCATGATATACATTCAATATTTTTTTCCATATTCGATGGTATTAAAGATTCCCGTCTAGATGAGAATATCCACTTTAAACTGGTAAACGTTCTATCAACAACCACAGTGGTCAACGGGGCATTCTTAAATCGGTCCAGCCGTTCATGCCGTGACCAAGGAAAATAGGGATTATATACCTACTGGGTGATTTTGGGGTCATGAAAAGTGAATATGATGGTCATACTGAACAACTTTTCCGATGGGACCAAGCACGAAATCGCCAGAAAAAAAACAGCTGTTCCATACACTAACGGTGAATTAATTGAGAGTTAATGTATGGAACAGCTGTTTTTTTTTTGCGATTTTGTGGTTGATCCCAACGAAAAGGTTGATCAGTATGACCATCTTATTCACTTTTTGGCCATTCTGGATCATGAAATCACCCAGTATATATAGTGTGTTTCAGAGGACATATAGAAGTTAATAAAACCGCGTTGTTATAATATACCATATAATGTTTAACAATAGTTAAATGTTTAATTGATTGCGTTTGGAGTACGACCTCATAGCTTTATATAAAATTTGAGTTGTAAGTTCTAGGGCTCAGTTGGAAGTGCGCGAGTAGACGTGGCCGGTAGGGAAGCGTCGTGTCCGATCCGTAGCAGTGTCGACGTCGGGGTCGTCGTCCAACGGTCGCCGAGTGCACCCAGCCGTCGTCGTCCAACCGCATTACCCTAGACTGTCTACAATGTAAAGACTCAAGCCCTCCGCTGGCTGCCTGTTATGTGATTAATGGGATTCACTAACGTTTTACCAAATCATCAGTTGACAAACTATATCACTATCCCCATCGGCACACGAACCTCTTCAAGGTTTTGCCTAGATGGGCATTGTAATAATGTAATCATGTATTTTCTGTTATTTAAGCAATAACTTAAAAAAAAAAACTCATTTCGCAAAGTGATACTTCCCGCCGCATTGTTTTTTTTTTTGTGGTGTAACATAACCTAACCTACCTTATTTAATAACCTGTGTAACCTTTTTGATATGGTTTAAGCACAAACAGGTTTTTACGAAATGAATGTAATATAATATAGTTTGTCAAATGATGATTTTGTCAAAAGTCGGGATACCGATTAATGGACTTAATGATTTGATTCATTCTAGATAAACTCTCTGATAGTCGAATTCTTTTATGTAATGTGCCAAATTAACGAAGAAACCAAACGCCGACGTTTTCTCAAGCATATGACGCCGATTGGCGTCTGCAGCACCCAGGCTAAGATAAACGTGACACTGATCGACGTACGCGGCATCCGTGAAGGTTCCTCTAAATCGTGACAGTTAAATGTGACGCTAATGGGCGTCACCGGCATTCGAAATGGAATTTTAGTAATAACAAAATTTGTACTCATTTTGTAAAACATCCGGTAGTTTTGAAGGCTAAATAAATATATTATTTGATATTAAAACACTGTTTATTAAGTAACCATATTCCATGGATTCGTTAGTGAAAATATGACGCCGAGCGGCGTCCACGGCATTGAGTTAGGGTGAAGAATGTAAATGGGTTAAGGGAGGAGGTGGTTAAGATACGCGCCATACTAGATGAACTAGTATATAATTCACTCCGAACAGAGACCACATATTTCCACCAAATTTCATTAGGCTCGGATCAACGATACTCACGTTATCGCTGAACAAACATACAAAGCCCATTACTCGATTCTATGTACTCCTGTCCGTCCGTTCATTTGCTTTGGTATAAATATCTTGTGGTTGCCGGGTTAGAATAGTGCTAATCTGTCTTCCCGTGGATGTCGTAAGAGGCGACTAAGGGAATAAATTTCTTGGCCTGATTGTGCAAAATGTGGTTACAGAACTATAAACTAGTCTTTTTAGAGTGGTTGGTATTTCTGTAGCTCTGCCGACCTCACTCTCTGAATGTAGGCGTTATGTGTATGTTTGTAAATATCGTATTTACCATTTAATTCGCTTTCACGTTGCGTTATGGTACGGAACCCTCGGTGCGCGAATCTGCCTTGTACTTGACCGGTTTTTTTAATAAATGGTAAGTAATTTTATAATATTTATTTATAGATAATACTATATAATACTTGAACAGTGCCCTACCTGTTTACTAAAATCAATAATATATTACAGTTGATGTTTATTTATTTAATTATCGCCGATTAGAAATATTGGAAAATATTTGAGTTAACTTTCAATTTACCGGTATTTCGGCTGAATGGCTAATGACCTTAGCTGCCCACCACTTTGTATTTGAAAAGAAAAAAAAAAATAAAAAGTTTGATTATGAAAATGTTGTGTTCTAAATTTAAAACAATTTGAATGCCGCGAATTTTTTCAACGCGTTACGCGAGTTTCTTGTTCGGTTTCGAGAAATATGGACGAATTTATTCAAGATTCTTGTTTATTTGAAGACATTTATAGTCAGTATGACGATAAAAACGACTTTGATAAGTGTATCGAGAAATACGAGAACTGTATGACGTCAGGTGAAACTAAAGCTGAGACGAAACAAACTTTGGCGGAAGGTAAACTTTTGCTGTTTTCATTTTAGGTTATGTTTAAATTTTATAACCGATGCGATGCTAAAATATAAATAATGGCGCCATATTAAATACTTTTGTTATTGTTAACAGTATATCTACCTTTTTTCATGGACGAATGAGCAATTTTAGTATATTTAGCACATTGACGGCAGACGTAAATTTGCCGTATTATACATATCCGACGCGTCATTATTCGTGTAAGGTCGGAAAATTTATAACACGGAAAATTTAGGTATTGTGTCAATGTTCACAAAATCTTTGAGGCATGAACTTTGAATTAAATATCAAACACGTAACTTAAAACAAAGTTAACTAAAAACTAAAGAAAAATACATTTAAAAAGTTAAATGTTACCTTTTTATGTTCATTTTCAGATTCATATAAAATGCAACAAATAGACGAAACAAACAAATCGCCGGTTAAAAAAATTATACCCGTGTTTGGTAAAAAACGAAACAAAGTGAGTGATGAAATGAAAAAATCCAAAAAGTTCGTTCCGCCGACGAAAGTTAAACATTTTTCTGCAAAAGGAAATGAAACCAATAACGAAAATTCTACACACAAGCTACAAGATGAACCAATAAATCTTCAAATTGAAAGTATTACGAGTCTAAGTACTAACTTTGATGAAAGTCTATCAATGAGCAGCAATATTATATTACCAATGTCGATAGATGATAGTTTGAACTCCCATCATAAATTAACTCCCATATTTGTGAAAAACATTGAACGTGACTTTAATACCGACCACATGAATTCTCAATTTCAAACAAATGATTATTCTAACTTTAAAAAACAACCGGCTAACAAAGGATCTAGTTTCGGAGGAGTCATCTTTAACTCTTTAAATTTACTAAACGACGAAGAATTACAAACAATGTCCCAAGAAAGCGCTTGTTCTGAGAAATCCGTTGTATTGTCACGCAATAATTCAGTCTGCTCTGTGACATCTCTGAGAAAAACTTATAAAGACTTGGATATGAAAAGTTTTTCAGAATTTCAAATACCTAAAGATAAGAAATGTCCTGAAACGAAAGTCCACAAAATACCCGAAGGTCAAGACTTTATAAATTTATTTAAAGACAATGAAAATCGAATACCTAAAGATGAGCAATGTACTGAAACAAACGTCCACAAAATACCCGAAGGCCAAGACTTTGTTAATTTATTTAAAGTCGATAAAAATCCTAATCATAAAGTGGACATGTCGACGGAGTTTGGTGATATGGGATTTGATGTTTTTTATTCTGATTACATTAAAGAAATGGGTGAATTACATGATTGTAACAAAGATAAATGCGACGATACGACCCGTGATATGATTTTAAAAATGTATCCCAAGGAGAATGCCGTGTTGATTAAGATGCTTAAAAAATGATTTCTCTTTACGTTGAATAAATAGATTAATTAATTGGATGCGTGTTTTTTTGGCTGCCGTAATATTGAAGGTGGCTAAGTGCAATGTTGTAGTCGAAGCATTCTATACTCTATTAGTAGGTTCATTAAATTTAAAATGCTTATATTATTGCTATGCAATTAGCCGCCTTCTTTACGGTGGTGAAGTTACTTTATCATACAGATGTGTTAATTAAACACTGAACCATGGTATTTTGTCGCGTACATTTTGTATATAGCGTGCATTCTCAGCTATCACCTATCGATAATCTAACGACGAAAGGATGATAAAAACTACAAAGTGCTATTGTTCAATGTTAAAATCATAGTGTTTAAAACTTCGTGTGGATGTTTCTTTGCAACTAATAATAATAATAATGTTTATTGCAAATACAATTTACAAAATGTATAATGTGACATGAATAAACTTAGCATATAGGCAACCACTTGACACTTAGTTTAATGTAACAATGTTTGTATCCATCAGTCCCAAACTAGGCGCAGCCTGTATCTTTGGAACCTGGAGTACTTGTATACCATACTAATGCTTAATAACATAAAAAACCGTTTGATACTAGTATTAGAAAACCATCGTAAACAAATTACACATAAGGAAAAGCATAAATTACAACAATAATGAGTGAATGTAAACGCTTGTGGCAACTTGCAGGCTAAACGACGTCACAGATTTTCATAACTCCATATACTCAAAGTATAAATAGAAAAGTAGTTCATCTCTAGTCCTTTAACAGTTTCTATTATCTATTGCCACTAGGGTTGAGTCGATGCGAGCAGCTTGATACTTAATACGCACGCAACCAACTGCGGCGGCGGCGTGGCCCCGACTAAACCGGCTCGGTCCGTCCTGTTGAGTTTGCTTGTGGTGGCTCACGACGCGTCGGTCGCGCAATGTATTATCAAATCGCGATTAGAATAGTCTTGGCGGTGACAGTTTTGTCATATAAATACGTCAAAGTTCATATGAACTGACAGCTATTCCAAGTGTAAACTCATCGCGGTTTAGTAATACCTTTGTAATCTTTGTACACTATTTTTTCCCAGTTTGTAAGGCTTAAAAGTACTTACATACATACATAACATCACGCCTTCATTCCCAGAGCGGTGTAGGCAGAGCTACAGAAATACCAACAACTCTAAAAAGACTGGTTCTGTAACCACATTTTGGACAATCAGGTCAAGTGTATTGGTGACAGGTTGCAAGCCCATCGCCTAACAATACTACAAGCCCTTATTCCCTTACGGCCGAACCCTATATTCAAACCGCGGACAGATAGCCTTACTTCGGATTAAAATTAGACACATTTTGTATGGGCAAATGTCAAATTTCAATCTGAAGTAAGCCTTATCTATCCGCGGTTTGAATATAGGGTTCGGCCGTTAGTCGCATCTTACGACATCCAACATACACACGACATCTCTTTAAGTACAAAGTAAAATTAAATGGATTTTCTTTAAAATGTTGCGTGATTTTATTATTATTACACAGATAAATAGTGAATTCTGTGACCCGGTAGATATATTTATTAAACAATTACAATGTTTTCTTTCACTGGTAACCGTAGTGAACCATGTTGTCACCAGTTTTGGATGAAAATAGTGGTTTGCAAAAATGTTATTGTTAAGGGCTTTGGTTTAAAATTGTTGTATGATTAAGACATACTGAAATGTACAAAGAATTCTTCACTGAGCCATGTATGTATGTGATCAAAATGGATCGATTTATAGAAGGGGTGATTTGTTAAGAATGTGTAAGTGGTATAGGTAGGCTATATATAAATATAGGGAGTGCGCCAAAGTTCGTATAAAATTGCAAATTAGATTATTGGAACTCCGAAAATGTTTCTCACACTATTTTATATCATAATGATCACTCTTCATAGTAAATTAATAATACACCTGTTTATTTTCAGGATTCTAAAAATATCCATTTGGTAAATAAGGCTAGGTTAGGTTAGGTTTGTGTTATAAACGTCCTAAAATCAGAACGGTTTTAGTAAAAATCATTTTAGGAGTTGCGATGATTATGAATAACGAGTTATAAACAAAAAAATATGAAGAGTGATTATTATAAATACATTACAGTAGTAACACAAAAAATAGTAATATGATTTTTATGTGAGCTAATATGGAGCCAAATGTAGGGGTTTTAATTTATAAACTTTTAACCACTGTGATCTTTTCCAGCGGACGCAGAGAAGGAAAACATCCTGATCGCCTATCTGCCTTCCGGGGAGTATTGCGGAGTGAAACTCTTCCAGTCGCGACCGCCCAACTTCAAGAGCGAGTCGTCGAGACTGCAGTGGGACAAGCAGGCGGCTTCTAACGCTATCACGCTCAAACGGCAGCTGGGTGAGACGTCTTTATTGTTATTTATTGCTTGCCCGAGCAGCCTCGGGTTGAGGCACGCACGCGTCACCTATTTTGCTCAAATTCTCACGGGCTCACGCGCTGTGCACCAGCAGCGAGCGGCGCGCGGTGAGCCGTCGAGAGACGGTCTTTTGACCGTGCTCAAAGGCGTCTCAGTGTGCGTGCCTCGCGTAATTTGGTCGTGTGTCCGAACGTGCCGCGGGCAGAACAACAAGTTCAAACTTGTATGTGGGCGTGGCGCGTAAAAATTTGATAAAGTTGATGAGCCGTTCCAACACCGAGGCGATTTCTTCTTCTTTGTTAATAATTCCGTGAATTATGATAAACGCAGCCGCGGCTGTCATCGTGCGCATGTTTATGTGCAACAATTTGGCTCGCCTCAGGCTGAGCCGCTCAGTTTCGTATCTAGCTTTACAAGTCTAATTTGCAACCAGTGTTCGTTTATAGGTCCATTTTTTTTTAATACATAGGTTCATTAGGTGGTCACATAATTAGAAACTCTTGCGTGTTACCCATAAAATAAGATGCATCCTGGGAAAGAAAGTAATTCTTATTAGTCCCTCAGGTTGTAATAAAATATTAAACACGTATTTTTTTTTATCAAATCGAAGTTGATGTCAAAATATTTATTTTACTTGATTTTTGTTACAATGAGATCATTGAACAAACATAAGGTACTATCACTAAAATCTACCAAACAAGGCATGCGAAAAATGTAACCTTAAATTTACTTAATTAAAACTCTGAACTAAAGAACTCCTGGTAACTATTGAAACAATTTTCGAGTAGCCGCCTTTTTAAATATAATAAAGCAAAATTGACAAAGATAACGTGGTTAAAAGTGAGCCACAGTGTGACGTCACGAGGTTCGTAATTTTTCGTTTTATTGACAAAGGAAAAATTTGAGTTCAATAGTTTTTGATAATGTACAAAATGGAATTTTTCAGGACTCTAGCCAAGGCTAGAGTCCTAAAAAATTCCACACAGCCTACAGTAACGACTTTGTACTTGACTACTTTGAATGCTATGACATTTTGGCGTCGTTGTCGCGTCGCTCGATACTTGATACGCACGGAACCAACTTCAGCAACCGCCTCGGTCCGTCCTGTTGATTTTGCTTGTGGCTCGCGAGGCGTTCGGTCGAGGCATGCACACATGCATGCCGTGCTATATACCTTTGTTTATAGACTTATAGCTTTTTTTGTAACCTGTTGTGTATTTATTTTTTAACAGAAAAGGGCGAGATAACACCACAGTCCATCTCTGCGCAACTCGTGATGGATCTCAACCTGACCAGCGAAGAGAAAACTACGCTAGACAAGGACAGAGATCTGGGTATGTGTCATATTATACCATGTTTTCAAAGCCAAAAGTCAACGTTAACACGTTGGCCTAGTTGGGAGTGACCCTGCCTCTGAAGCCAGCGGTCCGGGGTTCAAATCCCGGTAAGGGCAGATGTTTGTGTGATGAGCGCATATGTTTGTTCCTGGGTCTTGGATGTTTGGATGGGCTGGAGTTTCTTGCGGGTGCTTCCTCTACGCAGTGATGGTCTTGTCCGAAGCGCTAGTAGATTGATTGCATATTACCGACGTGTAAAAGAGTCCTCATGTGCCCAATTTACTGAGCATTTAATAGAGCATAATATACGTATTTCATATAAAAGTCAAACTTTAAAAGGTACATTTATTGACGTTAAAGAAAATTCCGAGGAAAGAATACAATATATCGTTTTATTGTAAAGCCCGTTTTTTGCCACCTTAGTTAATTAAAATAATCTATCTAGCAATACGTGATACCTAGACAAGAAGAATAAGACGTGAACGAGCGCTGAACGCCAACAAAAAATCTGTAAGCGGTTTTCGCTCGCTGTAATCATCCAGTATCAAGCTGACTTCAGTTGGACAGACCTAGGGTAAACCATACTGTTTTTAGAGGCTTCAATCACAGAAAAAATATTGATATCCTTTTTTTCAGAAACAAAGAAGGCCCGCCTGCACTTCCTGAAAACGGAGATGAAGCTGATAGAGCTCGATGCCAAGATCAAAACGTGCCTCAGCCTAGAGAAGGCCGATACCGAGCTGTGTTTGAAATTGATCGACGAGATATTAGGTGAGTATATTTAACCCTCGAAAAAAAAGAGGCGTGATACCTCCCAAACGGATCTACTGAGTGACAGACTTGATCAGAGAAGACTAGATGTAGTTAAATTAGTGCGATAGGTGTTAAAACGTCCTTTGGGTTTCTCTCTTGTGGGTGTGTTGCGAAGACTCGCATTGGACTATTTGGGTGGGACATAATACGAACCCAAATAGTTCAGTCAGCAGCAGAAGTAGCTACGCAGTTTAGGGTTCATTAAAACAAAATTACAATATATATTATTTTAGCCTTATTAACTAATTTGACTAAATTTAAAATGGCCATGATCCCATAATGCCTAAATATCAAATTGAAATGAAAATGAACGAAAGTCATAATGACTTTGACGGAAAACGTCCAATTCCCGAAATAAATAATATCGATATGTACATTTCCTTCAAACACCGGAAAGGAAAAATGACAGTATCAAAGTACCTAAAAAAAAAACAAGCTTTTATCTAATTTCACTTTTATAATTTTTTCTCTCACTCAGGCCACCTGATGGTAAGTGGAATCTGAGGCCCATAGACATTTCCCTTTCTTTAGGATGAAAATGAAGGGACAGAAAACATAAGCGACGTCATTCAAGGTCACTGCCGTGCAATCTCTAGAGTCTTATACGTGTTACAAAATAATCCGTAAAAAAGAAATTACAAAAGTAGTGTCAACCCTTATTAAATAACGTCAGTTCAGTATCTTAGGTATACAGTATACTAGGGTTGACACCACTTTCGTAATTTCTTTTTTACGGATTATTTTGTAACACGTTGTATAAGGTTCTTGGATTGTTCCTCACCACGCTTATTATGTTTGTTGTTACAGAACTGGACCTGGCAGCGCTGATGCTCCTCAAGCACCCCACGTGCATGGAGACGGTGAAGCGCATGCGCGTGTACGTCGGCAACGCGCCCTCGTGGGAGATGAACGAGAGCGACGCGCTCTCGTTCAGCAAGCAGGCGCACCGCATCAGGAACAAGGCGGACGCTCTCTTCATCACCATGCGGGTAGCTCCCCCACACTAGCACCACCAACCAACAAACACACTCTTGATCTGCACGCCCCCCTTGTGGGAGATGACTAGACCCCGTACATTTGGTGCCGTTGACACAAAATCGACGTCACGGTGCATATAGGCTGATTCAATGTCAATTTCTTTAGTTAATCTTTATCGAGATTAAATATAAGCGAAGATATACAAAATGTCTAATTTTTTTTTACCGGCAAATCACGTCATCGAATTGTCGTGCCGGATCGCCGAGCCCTCAGCACGCTCGATACATTTCGTATCGGCGCGGTTGCGGCATATGACGTCGTTGGCGTCGGGGGCACGATTGTGGCGTTCAAAAGGTTAATTAATTTTTGACCGTCTTTCACCTACGCAGCTAATTATTTATTATGTAAGCTGAAATAGTTGTATGTATGTATTTTTATTTACGTGCATAGTTTTACATTGATAGGTTTTACAAAATTAAATATTAATTTGGTAACTCTAACGGTAGTGTTATCTATCTAATATATAAAATTCTCGTGTCACGGTGTACGTTATTGAACTCATCCGAAACGGCTGGACCGATTTTAATAAAATTTTGTGTGTAATATATAAAATTCTCGTGTCACGGTGTACGTTATTGAACTCCTCCGAAACAGCTGGACCGATTTTAATATTATTTTTTTGTATATTTGGTAGGTCTGAGAATCGGCCAACATCTATTTTTCATACCCCTAAGTGATGTAAAAAAAAAAATTGCAGCGGGCGAAGCCGCTGGCGGGTCGCCATAATTTTATAAAACAACCTGCTGTATGTGAAATTACGTCACTTTTACGTCAGCGGCACCAAACGTGCGGGGTCTGGAGATGGCGGTGCTCAAAGGCCAATCTCACTGTCTATTTCACGAATCCAAATCCTAAGTAGCAGTTTTCACACTGTTGGTGGACACAGCCCGGTTCGCGAAAGAGCAAAGCAAAAAGTATATAGTCGATGTTCAAATACGATGTGGGTAAGGACCAAATAGTAGACCATAAGTGTAGTTAACCATACAAACAACAAAAGTGAAAGACGTTCCGTTGTAACACGAAAATTGTCCCTACAAATGTATGGCAAATTTTCGTGTTACAACGGAAAGGTTTCATAGAATATTTAATTGAGTGAGTTAGCGTGGACATCTTTTTGGTCCTTACCCATGTACTGATATGCCAATGTCGCCCGACGGACAGTTGGGCCGTGGTGTTCGTAACCTTTACAACGCCATTGACGGATATTTCAATCATGGTTGACAGCGCCAAATAGACCTTAGTATCTATGTGGCAAAGTTGACATTCGCTCTGGTTTTGTATTTGACATAGCGTTGAAAAGGTTAAGGTGCCCGTTAAACGACAGTTTTCTAAAGCGGCAATTACACTTCGCCATCTTCAACCGCCTTCAACTTATTTTACATGTCATATTTATTTACTACGTATTATCTAAACACTACACATAAAAAGGCTTGGAATTTTTGAATATATTAATGTTTTTTTCATGGTGTCCAAAGTGTTGTAATCGGATGTGAACCACAAAGGGATCTACAGTAAGCCAGCGTTGTAGCACCAAGTGCTGCAACACAATACATGCTGAGTGGGACCCTTATTGGAGTCACATTCCACCAATTATTAGATATAGTACCAATTTCACCATACAATGTTAAATTTAATCAATGTTAATCAACTGTTAGTTGATACATTTTGACATCTGGGCCTCTATTCAACTGCGTTATAACGATATCGTTTTTGACCTGTTTCCGTATTGTCAACGTTTTGATAACTCTTATGTCATTTACAATAATGGCGACTGTGACATAAACGATTCTTAAACGAGTCAAACACGATATTGTTTTAACGCACCTGAATATAGGCCCTGTTAAGTGGTTAACATCGTATGTGAAATTGGTACTTAGCCTTATCTTATTTACTCATTATGTTGGTGGAGGTGTGTTATCAATTAAATCTTTTTCTTTCTTTCACATCACTAAATCCGCCTACATGGGTTACTTAATAAGGCGGGTTGCGGCTGTCGTTCACCGAATGCAGCTGACTACCATGTTCTTTACATTGTCGCGGTTGCCGTATGCAACATGCGGCGGACGACTTAATGTAATTGCCGGTTAACACTTAACGTTTATTCAGACTTGTGTTGAGAGCGACATCTCAAGATCTCATCTCTAGGTGCATCATCTTAAAACAGAAACATCATCTCAAAGTATGAGTGAAACTTTAATTCATAATAATTGTTTTAGGATCTCTTCGACATGCCGGACGGTCTCTCGTTCTCCGAGTTCTTCAATGAGAGAGTTGCCCAGTTCAAGACTGTTACGGAAAACCTCCACGCTGACAAACTCCTGGAGATGGTGCATGAGCCTATAGGTATTGTCAACCTCTTTGATATTCTGACACAGTAACTGAGGCGAGGACAAGGAGTACACTACATAATTCCGAATGCGCATTCCGAATTTCGAATGCATTTTTCAATTGAAGACTTCTTTTTTTGATATTGCTTATAAATCAAAAATCAAACCTAACCTAACCTACGTATAACAACTAAATTATGCATTTCACTTAAAATAGCTCCAATGTAACGTAGCTTTCAAAAAGAAAATTCGGACGAATCAATATTCGGAATTTTAAGGTGTTTCCGAGGACGAGCGTTGGGTGTCATTAAGCAAAGGCCTAGACAAAAAAGACAAAGTTTATTTTTTTTGGGGGTTTTGTTGCCAACAGTACTTTATTTGCAAGTTTTCTTTTTTTTGTATTGGCTCAAAATCGATATTACCATCACGGATATATTTAATCTCTTTGCGGTCTACCTGAATTTAAGGTTATTTTATAACTTAATCTGATATGCAACCACACGGAGGTATATTATTTTTAATTTAATTACGTTGACTCATTTAACTAAACATGAAGAGAACAGTTAAAAAAAGTTTTGTATTATCATTATAAAAAACCTACTCAGTTAGTATGGAGATACGTTGCCCTACGCGTCGCCTTAAAATACTGGGTTCTTTTCTACTACGCGAGCTCCCACTTGTTCTTTAATAACCGATTCAATTACTAATAACCAGTGATCAGAATAGGTAGTGCAATTTTGGGTGAATGACCTTAAACATTATACTTAATATGGATAAGACCCCGGATTCCGGGACTCGTATTATTTCACAGAATATTTTCTTGACATGACCTTAATTGAAGTTAAATGGGAAATTGCGAAAAATCTAAAAAAGAAACGTTATTGAAAATACTTTTTTACTTTTTTTAATTGCAAGTGTCGACATATTTCGTCAATGCGATATTCTATGCTAGCAAAATAATCGTTAAAATCATATTTTAATAACATTTATGAATTAAACACAAACTTTAACACTTTGCAAATGTAATCCCGGGGTTACAAGCTATATCCATACTAAACTTACGCACCGAAGTACCGCGAAATTGCACTACCTATTCCGATCACAGCTAATAATATATATGTTTTTGTGTATGTAGAAATGTCCCAGCCATCCGCTGTCACAATGAGGACCGCTATCGACGCAGTTAATGAAGAACCAGCTGAGACTGATGACGCCCCGAAGAAGAAAGGCACTCCAGGTAAAAACTAAACTTTGAGTATAAATGATTTGAAGTCTGAAATAATTTTGTACCATTTTATCCTTTTACCCACTCATGCACCGGTGTTTCTGGCATTGTGTTTCGATGTATGACACCCGGTAAATTTACCATCTTAGTCCTCAAAGTTGGCAACACATTGGCAGTGTTGGGATTGCAGAAGAATGCATACGGGTCTCAGATCCCAATTATCACCAGGCCTGTGTGCCCTCTCTATGCCATAAAAAAGCTTTCGTTTATGAAATCATAATTATGCATACATATACTTGGATGGATCAACAATTTGTTGTTGTTGTTCTGACCTGTAACTCAGGAGACAACAGTGATAGAGTTTCTTAGAAAATTGCAATATACGTCACTAAATATGCTTGAAAGAAAACCCATAAAAAATGGGCTTTTACTACAAAAACGGATGTTTAGTGAATGTATATTATGTACTTTACAATCATGTTTTTAAAGAGTAACCTGTGAGACGTCACCACTTACTTATATTATAATTAAACTGATTGTTTCAGCGAAAGGAAAGAAGGCAAATAGTACTCCATCAAAAACGCCGCTAAAGCGGCAATCGTCTAGAAAACAACAGCAGGAAGACAAAGAGAAAGAAAAGGAGAAAGAGAAGGAAAAGGAGTCTGAAAAGAAAACAGAAGATATCCCAGAAGAAGCTGACGCGAACAAATCCGATGAAACGGAAAAACCAGACTCAAATGAATCTCCCAAAGCAACTAATGATAATAACGAGGAAAATGAAAAACCAAATGAAGCAGAAAAACCAATTGAAAATGATACAGATGAAGCTGATAAAGAAGTAGCCAATGTTAATGAAAATTCGGAGAAAATTGACGAAAAAGAACCTGAGGAGAAAAATGAAGAAAAAAGTGATAGTGATCATGACAAAGTCGATAAAGATAGCCCAAAGGAGAAAGAAACTAATGGTAAGAAGGAAGGAAAAGGTGATAAAGCTGCCAAATCTGGGGAAAGCGAAGAAATAGCTGATAAAAGCAGTGAAGACAAGGAGAAAACCCCTAAAGACAGTAAAAAAGCCAAGGAGAGCGAGAAAAATTCTCACAACGATAAAAATTCAAAATCTAAAGACAATAAGAAAGATGAGAAACCAAAGGACGATGTAAAAAACTCTAAGGATGGCAAAGGTGCTAAAACCGGTGATAAACGGAAAGACAAGGGTAAAGACGAGAAGGAAAAGCCTGAGGAGAAAGAAAAGGTCGACGTTGACGAGCCTAGGGCGAAGCGATCGAGAGAGGTGAGTTTTTTAAGCAAACAGTATAATTTCCACCAAGCGGCTCGCATCGCATCGGATAGAAACGGATTTTACGATGTTGAAATAATATTAAATAATATACAACGTGTTACAAAATAATCCGTAAACAAGAAATTACGAAAGTAGTGTCAACCCTAGTATACTGTATACCTAAGATACTGAACTGACGTTATTTAATAAGGGTTGACACTACTTTTGTAATTTCTTTTTACGGATTATTTTGTAACACGTTGTATAATACTGGGTGATTTTGGGGTCATGATCCGGAATGGCCAAAAGTGAATAAGATGGTCATACTAAACAACCTTTCCAATGGGACCAACCACGAAATCGCCAAAAAAAATCAGCTGTTCCATACATTAACTCTCGATTAATTCACCGTTAATGTATGGAACACCTTTTTTTTGCCGATTTCGTGGCTGGTCCTATCGGAAAAGTTGTTCAGTATGACCATCTTATTCACTTTTGGCCATTCCGGATCATGACCCCAAAATCACCTAGTATACAGTTTAAAGTCTTTTATTATATATTATCAAGCCGCGCACAGCAGTTTGACCGCGGGCGTGTTCCGCGACAAGCGATCGCGATCGGCTCCGTAATAAATAGACAATAATAATTGCGACCGCCAGTCGCCGCACCCGTTCGAAGCGAGTTTGATGGAAATCATCCTTTATTCAATGTTATAGCTAGAAAAAATACTTAAATAAAACTGCGTCCGAGTCGGTCGCTCCGTTTAGGAGCTACGTCCAGACAGACACTCTGATACACCTGATCCACACGTTAAACTTAGAAAAATGTTAGAAACATGTTGAATTTGTTGGCAACAACGAGCAATGCAGTTGGTTTTTGTTTTATACTTATTTGTGGATGGTTACTCACCTAAATTTCATGTAAACCCAATAGTCGAGTGGTATTTCGTGAACGATATCGACTGCTGACGGAGGTGACATCAGTTGACGTGCGTTCGCGTGCGTTAATTCCATAAATATTGACACATTTCTAGTCACAACAGTACTTGGCAGATATTATTGCAAAGTATAACCTGACATGTCGTCCCTTTACTGTCTTAACTTCGTATCGTATTTAATTAATTAGTAGGAAAAGCACTCTTGTTCCAAGAAAAATAAAGACTTTTTCTATCAATCTATTCGATCAGATAAGAGGTTGAGAAAGTACATATATACATACATAACATCACCCTTCATTCCCAGAGTGAGGTAGGCAGAGCTACATAAATACCAACAACTCTAAAAAGAGTTGTTGATAATTCTGTAACCAGTGTATTAGTGACAGGTTGCAAGCCCATCGCCTAACAGTACTACAAGCCTTTATTCCCTGAGTCGCCTCTTACGACATCTATGGGAAGACATGGAGTGGCACTGTTAAGATACACAACCAAGTTTCTGAATATTGTTAATCTTGGCAGCAGTCACACGATACTATTCAATTACTACTAAATAAGTTCTGAAACAAGACTTATTTGTTGTATTTTTTTTTACATCTCATCTCATCTGTTAAATTTATTCAGTTGTACATTGTTTATCTTACGTATAAAATCATTATTTGCAGAGCAAGAAGACTGAGCCGCCACCGCGTTCCCCGGCTAAAAGGAAGTCGAAATCTTAACTTTTTTATCTATAACATTCTTTGCGCGACGCAGTTAAGTTGACTACGCGTCGTTTGCCCTTACGCTTTAACGAGTGACTCTAGACCTGTAATCGATTAAATATGATTATTTGCGATTTCACATTGTTTACGCAACGAAAACTAGCAAATAGAAAAAGAAAAACAATTGTGCTCTGGTTTGAATCTATACGTAACTATCCAAGTCATTAAGGCAACCAGACTTAAAGACCGGATCTAAAGAGATCCGGTAAAATTACTCTCATAGAGGCAATCAATCTTAGTCCTCAAGAGTTGATTACGTGTTTATTGGCATCTCACTTAACATCAAAAGAAATTATGCTTGAACAAGTTCCAGCCGACGCGTGAAATTATACTGCCTGTGGTAAAGGAACGGTTTGATTCCCAGCTGTGGCATGAATATTTTCCTTGTTTGTTTGTCTATCGATGTATAAGTTTCTCTAGCGTTGTGAGCTCCTGGGCTATTTTGATTCTGTTGCATTTACAACTTTTTAATGATATTGCCTAAAGGCATGTCTTTTGTGGTAAGAATGCCACTAGGTTTCATTTTGTGCAAATGACTTTCGGTATAAGTGATTTATGTAAAAAATAGGTATCGTATTGCTAAAATGTGTAATGAAATTTATCAATAGAGTGGGAGTTTGCTATTATTCGCGAAGTGCGAATAAGTTTTGGATTTAGAAAGACGAGTGTGAATTACCATAATTTCTTACTGGAATTGCTTTCCTTTAAAGCTAATATATTTAACTTTTTGTTATTGCTTAAGATAAGAAGAACAAATGTTTATCACTCAAATTTCTTGTGATCGGACAGTTGGTTTTGATTTGGGACAATTGATAAATATCTCTTCTTGGATAGGGTATTGACTTTTTAAATTCCATTTTATATATTTTCTTTTCCTGACATTTTTGTATTTTATAGACAAAAACTGTTTAGCATTTAGTATTGCGATAAACATGATGGAAGTACACTAAGAATAAATATTTAGGCTGAAACTCCATGGGTATTATAACCATTTTCCTTGACATACATTATAATAATTATGTAAACATAATACTTAAGTATCTAATAGGATAACTAATAATACTTCTTAAACTTACTAGGATAACACAATAGTCCTATTTTAACGTATTTATACCTATCTTTATTCAAGTCGAGTCTGTACTGTATTTCGGTATGAATTTTATAACATCAGTTTCGGCCTGAACTCATTGATTAAAGTCGCATGTTGTAAATATTTTACACCACATAAAGTACTCTAAAGTATGTATTTTTAAATTTAAGCATTTGGTATTTACTACGTTGGGATTATTTGAGGGTAGTCATAACGGTATATCATAAAAGATGTGATTCTCAAAAGGGATTTAGGAAAAAGCCATCCCTTGTCCAGGCCGGCAACAACCCTTGAGTCGTGAGTATTTATGAGCAAAAATCCTCCACATGTTACAGGATTCGAAATTCGGTACCGATGACGAAAATTAAAGAGTAGTATTGAAAGGTCGAAGTTTGGTTCGAGTGTCATGGAGATGGACGCAAAAATTACACAGTAACATTATCATCAAAAAAAAACTTATATTGTAATACAAATTGTATGATTAAATACGATTCTGGCATTGTCATTCAAAAAAGAAAATTTATTAAATTTGCCTTTTTAAGTAATACCTACATTTTGAAAAAATAACTGCACTTGTGATCCGTATTTTGTTTAACCCTTTTCCAGGCCAAACCAAACTAGATGGTTCAACATGGAATGTTGTACAAATCCAAGTTATTTACATGTTAGGAATTTATTTCAGAGCAAGTAATTTTTCGCGTATATTCAATCTGATTTGAACCCTAACCTAAGGTACTAAGGTTGAAATTGTAACTAAACCTATGTGGTCAATCGGAAGAAGCAGAACCACCCTCTGTGTAAAATTTCGTCATTTTGGCGTCATCTCATCAAAAGATCGACCCCTGCGCGTATCCTGCCTATGCCTTGTCCTAGCTGCTATATACGTAACTTGCACATAATGTGGCATATGTACAGGTAGAAAGGCAGTTTTATCAGTGGAGATAAGCTCAAAACGATAGCTACAAGTCGCAATAGTGCAGTGATTACCCTCGATTATATTCTCGATGTATGTAAAAATTCTAGTATGATAAGTTAGCTATAGGTTATGTAAAGCGACAGCTCACACTCGGATGTGTTAAATTTTATATAAATCTATGTGTCTTTGAGTTTTTTTTTTATATTTGAACTAAATATACCGAGTAAGGTCCATTTTATGTATGTAGCAGTGAATTCTTGATGTCAAGAATATATGATTTCAGAAATAAATGTGTCTTTATTTTTAAACATCTGACTAGGCATACGACTGACGCACTTGGTCTGCTAAATGCGTTCAGGCATTCAACTAAATATTAACAAGTACCACGTGATATGTAGACCGCATAATAGACGCGAGAGGACCCAAGTACTGGTTTTTTTTCCCAGGTGTCGTTGTTTTGGGTTATTCCCATTAATAAGTTACCACTGGTAACAGCTGGCTTTCACATTTACCATTAAAGTACTCGGTGGTAACAACTGGGAATGCTTTTCCCATTTGTTTCCTCTGAAATATTTACAGATGAGAGAATAGTTGGGAATTAATAGTCACATTAGTTACCACTGGCAAAATAAAAAAAAACTTGGCTGTTACCAGTGGAAACTAAATGGTAACAGGTAGTAATAATAAATAAAAAATGTTTTTTTTATTTACCAACAAAACAGTACAATAGGTTACACAAGATATAAAAATATGTTTTACAAAAATAGGTACCTACATAGTAAGTGCGGTAAAATGGACATGAGACTCGGCAACACTGCTGGTTTTCAGTCTCCAACCAGGAATCACAACTAAAACTTAAACTAACAAAGGCAAGTTCTCTGCCACAACGGCGACAAATCGGCATAAATACACTTTAACAATTTAATATATCATGTACACAAATTTTGCAGAGCAGATAAAATTTCAGAGACAGTAAAGCAAGAAATTTAAAATATAAAGTAAAATCAAACATTTTAATAATTAAGCAATGATATTTTTTAACTGGTAAACAAATGGTTCATGTCCCAAGAGGTATTACGGTCACGCATGAAGCCTTTTGCTGAGAGAGGAGCCACTGTTTACACAGTTTTTTAAAATTATGCAGGGTAGGGTAGGTAGATGATTTCAGCATTTGTTTGCAGAGAATCGAAAGTTGCCCCTGAAAGATTAATCTGCGTATACGTGGAACTGCCAGGGAACCAGTCCTGCTGTTATCGTCGCGCCACAATAGTTTATTATGCAAGTATTTTGGGAGGCCACTACTCTTTAAATTAAATACTAACGTGGCTAGCTTAAACTGGCGTCTAGGTGTTTTACGCCGCACGCATCGTTAAAACGAACACCGCGTGTGTTCGTTAAGGCACTGGCAAAAAGGTCTTTATGCCGTCATAACGATCCATCGACGATTTAAAAAAAAGTCATTATGAAATTAAACATTTAATCTAAAATCAAAAACAAATGAAATCCAAAACTGCGGTTAGACTATATCGCCACTATCCATTTTCTTACGGGTGATTTTATGTTAAGCTAACAATTGTATAGTATCACTCCTTCGAATATTAATGACAATGCTAATAGTGAGAAACTATACCTACATCTCTTAGCAATTAGCCTGCAGAATTTGTTAGGGTGTTGTCAAGGCAAAAAAAAAAATCAAAATCTACGTCTCCTCTTCCGGTTTTCGACGGGGTATAAGAAACGTATTTTCTTGACTGTTTCCGCCGCGTCTCCTTTCGCTGAAATTGTTAAAAAACTAACTTTAAAAAGTCGGCATCATTTTCAGTAGAATACCAAATACTGAGGGTATATACAGTGTCTCATTTAAACCGGTCAGTAAGGAAAATCCTAAAACTATAAGACATACAAAGATCTGTTCTTAGGAACCATGTCATCGATTTTAATAAGAAAAACTGCATTCATACATTAAAAAAAAAACCTGTACTCAGCTCGGGAATCGAATTCCGTTGTTTAAAAAAAAAAACTTACACTTTCTATTCAGCAGTAAATGGCTCTATGAAACATGTCTAAAATTTATAAAATGCATTGTTTTCACATACTTTAATTTATTTTAGTAAATATAAAGCGTTTATATCTAATTACTAAAAATATAGTTACTCACTTTCGGCGCTTTCCGTTCCCTGCTGTGGCAGATCAAACCCAAATCCATCGGAAATGCTCATACTTTTAGGGGGCATGACGTTCTTATTTGACATGTAATACAAGTTGTTTACAACCATTGGAGAATATATGCCTCTGAAAAGATCTAAGAAGCTCTCCCCTTCAGGTAAAACATGTGTTCTGCGCTGAGCCACCGCTTCGGAAACTCGACATGGAAGAAAACGGTTTCTATGGTACTTTATAAAGTCATGATTAGGATCAGTGATAATTAAGTTTGCTTTGTTTTCAGTAGCCATAATGGATTTTGTAGCGTTATGTACAATACCAGGACCGTTTAGGTTAAGTTTACTTTTGAATAATAAGCCTCCTTTTTGAGCTTCAGATTCGCTTATAAATTCAAAATCGGATGAATTATAACCGTCATCGTCACTGTATTCTAAAACGAATGGTTCTTCGGAACTTATAGATATTATATCTGCATCTTTACGTTCGTATTTGGGATTTGAATCGAATTCAACTTTAACTTCGTTAAAACTGTTAAAAGTATCTAAGCACAAGTTTTCTTCATGTTGTAAATTTTGGCTGTAAGTAACTGTGGCTGCTAGTAATGGGGTCACAGATTCAATTTGGTATTTATTATTACCATCCCTGAACGTTGCACCAATGGTATCTTTAACTATTCCAGCTATTTCGTCTAATTTGGGCTCATTACAGAAGTCCAGTGTAAGCATATTCACATGTAAATCAAGGTTTGCAGTATTTTTACCACATAATAAGGAATCCTTATTCTCTAGTTTTTCCAGACCACTATTTTGGGCGCAAGTTTCATTAAATATCGCTTCGAATTCTTTTAAATCAGTTCCGTCTCCTGCTTCCACTTCGTCATGTTTCTCAGATTTTAGGTTTCCTTTATTATCAACAAATTGAACATTTTTAGAAATATTGTCTGTAGAGTGATCAAGGGATAAGTTATTTTCATTTTCTTCCTCAGTAAATACTAAGCCACCAACATGCTTACATTCCATAGTTTCAATGAACTTTTTGGACGTACAAGTTTCGTCAAAAATCTGATTAAATTCATCTAAATCCACGACTGTATCTAAAGCTATTTCGTCTGCCTGTTTATCTATAACTGCATCTAATGATTCGCACATTTTGTCTAAAACATTTTCAAGCGGTTCTTGTGAGCTTCCTAGGTCTGTGCTTAGATTTATATCATCAGCCATCGTTGGTATTAAACATTCTAAATCTATGAGAGCTTCGAAATCTGTCAAGTCATCCATTTCTGCTGGTCGGAATTTAATACTGAAAAATACCCAAGTAAGTATATTAAGCAATGTAGGTATGGTTGAAGTAGGTAGGTACCTATTACGACTAAGATATCGAGGGGTGAGGGGGGGCACTTGACGCTAACAAAAATTAGCACTTTAAAGCTTAATATTTCATAATCAAAAAACTGTTTTCACAAATCCGTATTATTTTTAAAAGACCTATCTATCCAACGACACCCCACACTATGGGGTAGACGAGAAAAAAAACATCCCCAAGTTACGTGTGGGGGAGGTACCTACAATAAGATTTTTTTCGATGTTTTGTTTTATCACTATGTATTTGTATGTATATTCATGCCAAATTACAGCTTTCTAGTCATAAAAGTGAGCTAGGCTGTGGACTATAAGAGTTCCTATTTAGACTACTGAACCCTAAAAATACATCCACATAATGTAGTGTAAAAGTGGAAGGGGGCGTTCTAGGGACCTGAAATCTATTGACTGAATTTCGACTGATTTCTACGAAGTTTGCAGCCTTGAACTAACTTAGGTACCTACTCGTATCTACTCCAGTTACTTGCTGTGCTCCGTGTTGTTATTTATGATCAGGTATGATTAATCTTATTTTCCCAACAGTGAGCTTGTACCTTTTTACTTTCCAAATCACTACATAGTATAAAACAAAGTCGCTTTCTCTGTCCCTATGTCCCTTTGTATGCTTAAATCTTTAAAACTACGCAACGGAATTTGATGCGGTTTTTTTTAATAGATAGAGTGATTCAAGAGGAAGGTTTATATGTATAATACTTTAATCCGGAGCGAAGCGAGGGCGGGTCGCTAGTAATAAGATAATTTGCTTTAAGTACCTTAAACACTTCTGAATAATTATTCATATTCCACTTAGTACTCGACTACAAAGATTTTAAAATTAATTAGTACCTACACATGAAATTTAACAATAATAGTTAGGTACCTAATCATTCATTACATTTTTAACTATTACACGACTTTAAACTGAGAAGAAATAAAATTAACATACGTTATTTAGGTTCTGGTAGTTATTGTTTTCTTATTTGATTTGGTGCTTGAATGAATATATTTTAGCGACTTATTTAAACCACTTACTTTTTTTAATAGGATAATGGTCTAGAAAATAGGTACTGTTTTAACATACCAACAAAGCGCGTAACGTTTGGGCAATCTTTACTGCTTTGCTTTTTAAAAAGGCGCGGTTTGGTTTGCGATCTGTCAGTCAAACATTTCTTTTTCTTGTGTTTTTTCCCAGAGGGAAAGGCAAAGGATATAAATCCTTAAAGCCTGACGTCAAACTATTTGACTAATGACCATGTTTTGTTATAATTCAGCCACATAAAGCTTGCCATTAAAATTTCTAAAATGAGACCGAAATATTTAAAAAAAAACACATCTTTAAATTTTACTCTGCATATTTTATTTCACATTAAATGCAATTATAAGACAATACAGTTATTGAAAGTAAGTACCAAGGCTTTTAATTATTTAAATGACCCAAAGCATGCAATTATTTTGTTATCTGTATTAACCCTTAGCCAGGCTTAGTAGGGGAGACCGGGGACAATTGAAACGATTTGACTTTGACTGCCTGTTGCCGTTTTATTTTTAAAGTTAGAAAGATGTTTACCATAATTATTTCAAGGTTAGTTATCTGGTTCCTAAATAAAGTATATTTGGTAAGTCTATCATTAATAGTTATTTTACAATAATGTAATAAAGAGAATGGGGGAATGTGGTTCAATTGACCTCACACCGTTGTTAATTGAAACACTATATAAGGTCAATTGAAACACCGTAATATCTTTAACACAATGAAAGTAATGTTATCAGTCCTACTCGTTTTCATCGCTATATTGGTATATAATACGACCATCAAAAGTTCTTAAGCATAACATAAACAAATCGTCATTTATAAGCATCAGAAAATCTCGATCATCAAACGCAGATAAAAAAAAATATATGACTTGTAGCTTTCTTTGTTGCTGGCTACCTTATACATAAAGCTTAATAGAAAATAGTTTTAATGTTATAATAAGCTATAATGATATGGAATTGTGTTAAAAACACATAATTATGCTACATACAAAAATGCTTGTTTCAATCATAACAGTGTTTCAATCATAACTTAATGAATGGATAAACTTGAAACGTCAGGATTTTAAATAATATACACAATATAATCGGTTAATATCGTTTTATTATAAAACAACAGTTTCAATAAAAAAATACCACGGCTACTTATATGCCGAATTAAAATAAAATCAAAGACGTATTTTGACTCTTTATTAATAATTATAAAATGTTTTAGTAATAATTAACCTGTTAATTAAAATTACAATCAGTCTTGCCAACAATAAACTATAGGCGAATCAGGCCAGATTAATACTGAAGTACCTATCCAGTTATTTTCTTTATCTGTTTCTGGACGAGTCAGGTGACTTTCTTTCAAACTAAAAACGGCTCGCTTGCATTGTGTAACAAGCTATAAAATTAAATAAAAAAATTACTGCAGCTTTATGCCAAATTGAAATAAAAGTGGCACCTATATCTATACTTCTATAACATTAATATGAATAAAGTAACTCTGTCTATTGGTTTATTTATCCAAATTACGGGCAAAAGTTAGTGTAGGTATAATAGTTATTGACCATGAAAGAAATCATCATAAAAAAGAAGCCATTGGCGCATATTCATTTTCACATTTAACAAACAAAAACATGCCTCAAATACAGAACCTCCTCATATTTAAAGGTGACTACATTTGGGGACGATTAAAACGCCAGGACGAATGAAACGTTTCAATCGTCCACATGCAAGTTGTTCCTACCGTCCCCAAATCACAGTTTTTAATTCAAGGTCAAATATTAAACGCAAAAACAACTCGAACACTGATAATTGGCAATAATAAACATTCGTTAACTTATCACAATCACGCTAAAATAGTTTAATCAGTTAAAATACAAGAACAAACAAAGTTATAAATAAATATACAAGATGAGAAATACTTACTTTTGACCGCGAAAAAATTAAATCGCTCCGTGACACCGCTGCGTTGCTCGGTCGCTCGCGCGCTACTGACCATAAATTAAAATATGGCCGGCGGAGTCCTGAGTGTTGCGTCATACTCGTAGGTATTATAGTTTTTGAGAAATTTGACTTGTTTCAGTCATGACGTGTTTCAATTGTCCCCGGTCTCCCCTACCTACCAATTTTACCAAACGATATCAAATTTAATCAATGTTATTCGACTGTTAATTCATACATTTTGACAACTGTTAATGCTCTAAGTAATCGTCTGTTAAGAGGCCGTATACGAAATTTTGCCGGTTTTGATTCTTTTCGTGATTTTACGGTTAAAATACTGCTTTTCTAAAAGTTTCAATGAATCAGAATCAGAATAATCTTTATTCAAGTAGGTTTACAAATAATAAACTCTTTTGAAAAGTCATAGTAGCGACTTAGCCTAAATTGACTGCAGGTTCAAATCGCGACCGATCAGAGAAGAACCTGTAAGAAACTCAGTCGGATGACTTTTTTTTTCGACGTTCGCAACCTTTTGTCGTAAGGACTAAACATTTGATTACAAGCAATTCAGTCCCAAGCATTGTTATCATTAATATAGTCTTTAATACTATAATATGCTTTAGAAATTAGTTTACGCTTAACGTAACTCTTAAATTTATTTACTGATAGTTCAGTAACATTACTTGGGAGCTTATTATAGAACCTAATACAATTACCCATAAAAGAGTTTTTTTATTTTATGGAGCCGCGTGAAGGGCACTGCGAGCTTATGTTTATTTCTGGTATTAACATTATGAATGTCACATTTCTTTGCACAACAAGAAATATCATTTCAGTTATGATCGAATAAATGAGTTACGAATGAATGAGCTACTTTTTTATTTTTGTCGAGTATTATAATGTGAGATTTAGTTTGTATTAAAACATTATAATATTGCTATTTAATGGCATTTTTTGATGTATATTTAAAGTAGGTAATAGATTGATTTTGAACTGAAGTTTATTACTGTTGTTTAATTTTATGAATGAGAGTTTTAAGTAGCCGAAATAAAAAAAAATCACCCATTTTCTATAAAATTTTACAAAGTTAATTATTTTATTAAACAAAAAAAATATACAAAGGTGGTAAAAAGTTATTCACTCATTTTTCTGATGACATTTTAGTATTAATATTAAATGTTTTTACACCGTTTAGACGTCAAAACGATTTGTGAATATGCGAAATTCTAAACCTACAGCAAAATTCACAAAACAGTCGCATTTGAAAAATTCACAATTCAGATCGATTAATCAAAATTAAATACCTAATAAAAACAAAAAGATCTCTTACATTCGTTGAAAATCGAAATTATCTTTCGTGTTGCTCATTAAAATTTGTATAAGTAAAGCATTTCAACTGTAAAATCACGTAAATCAGCGTAACCGGCTAAATTTCGTATACGGCCTCTTAAGTGGTTAACATCGTAGAGTGAAATTGGTTCTTAGCAAAAAAAAATCTATTGTGTAAGGGAAGATGGGGTGGCTTCGTACACTTTTTACTTTAAGAATTGTTAAAAAAAAACTAGCCGCCGTTTTAAAATGAGATGAATGCTACTGTATCACTCACTTATAATAATTGGCTATAATAATTGTGTATTTCAGTTTGGATACAAAGTAACTGTGCCAAGATATAATCGTTTTCCCAAAAAGTGGGAATCGTACGAATGCACCCCACACGTGGGGTGGCTTCGTACACTATTCGTTTTTCTTCCAGGATTCATTGGATTCATCTATCTCACCTGTTTCAGTCACCTTTCAGGCATATCTTACTCACCTGGTTTTGTAAATATAGTTATTCTTGATATGCATTTTTTTTTACTTACATGGGGTGCATTCGTACACAGTATGAAATTACATACATTTTGACTGTACGGAGGCACCCCAACCAGAACGATCTGAAAAGAAATAAGAAAGAAAAAAAACCGTTAAAGTAATCCCAAAACCATTGTTTACAAATTAATGTCAAGCATCTAATTACAAACTACACAAAAATATTTTTTCAAATTTAAGTAAAACTTATTAGAGACGGAAGTATTCAAAAGAGAACCAAAAATTACTTTCGGGTCGCGAAAACACATTTTATTTATTTCCGGCAAAATCTGCTGCCGCACTGCCATCACTTTTTACGGGTAGCCTATGCATATGAGCGGCAGTGACGCATACAAATATGAACGCTTCAGCATGTTGGATAGTCAAGATATGACCACTGTACGAATGCTCCCTGTGTACGAAGCCACCCCATCTTCCCCTACGCATTTTGGTAGATAAAAGCCATCAAAATGCTATAAAAAAGTAAATTCGACTCAAGCCTAAAATATGCGTTTTCCTAAAATGTATCCCGAAAAGTCTGTTTTCCATAATGTCAGCACATCTTTAGCATAATACCAGCCTCTCAAAATGTCAGCTTCTTATAATGTCTGCCTCTAAGAATGTCAGTTTTCATACATGTCTGCGACCTCAAAATATCTGCCATCTTACAATTTTTGCATTCCAGAAAAGTCTTATTCGTGAACGCCACATTTACAATCTTTTCCTTTTTAGGGTTCGGGAGCCGAATGGCAAAAACGGAACCCTTATAATTTCGTCATGTCCGTCTGTCCGTCTGTACGTCACAGCCATTTTACTCAAGAGTCTATTGACACTTAAATGAAATTTGGAGGATAGATGTATTTATTCTATGAACCGCTATACAAAGATGTAGTAAAAATTTAAAAAAAAAATTAGGGTTGGCACTCCATACATGTAATTAGAGGACGAAATCATTTTTTTGAGCTACATCAGCGTGTGGGGTATTTTTAGATAGGGCTTCCAAAATGATACAGAGGTTTTTAAGTGACTTTTTTTACGTAAGTGAATAGAGTGTGTGTAAGTGGAGTCGTAAAAATTCTGTCCGGGTGGGTAGCTTTTGAACTGTTTAATAGAATATCGTAATAAAAATTACAGTAGTAGAACATACGAAATACTTCCAACCAAAATTGTTTTGAACACGATATGCTGTGTAGTTTTTGAGATTAAAAAAAAAAAATTGAATTTCAACCATGAACCCAGCTACGGAACTCTTCACTGTGCGTGGTCCGACCTGCACTTGGCCGGTTTTTCATTTTTTACAACAGTAAAGGGGCCATTTTAAATAATAATATGATTAATACTGCACAGTAATTATAGATATTTATAAAAGAGTAAGTATGCCACGAAAAGAACTCTTTCAATTTAATGTTCTAAATTGAAATATGAGTTCTAAATTGAGCAGTAGCCACGCGTTTGCTTGTGTGCGTAAAGCATCAGACGTAAGAATTATAGCGAATAATCCGCTGTGACCCGTGATCCGCTGTTACCCAATCTCACTGTTAATTTATATCGTGAATGCCTAATTATCAAACTTTATTCCGTGGAACACCAATAGACTAGGTTTTCGTAATAATTAACACCATTCCATTTACTCCCCAAACTGCCCTATTGTGACGTCATCGCAAGAAGTCTTAACGATAATATTTAATAATAATTAGGTAGGTATTTAGGCACAGATAACAAATAAATTTTGGAAACAGAAGAAATTGTTTATTATTGTACGGATGTTTTAATCATACTGGTTACAGTCATAAAAACATGGTAATTTAAGCTTCCAAAAACAAATACTTAAATACTATTGTTTTCGTGCTAATCAATTTTTTTTGTCACATTTTACTTTGACAATGCACCTGAAGATCTTCATTATTCTTACATAAAAATTTACACCCTAAAAATAAGAAATATTTAAATGATAGTGTCACTTTTTGCCGGATTTCTTGATGCCGCCTGATGCGAGAGGACCCTTCTGGCCAGCCTTAGCTTTCGCTTCCTAAAAAAAAAGAAATGCAGTGTTACTAACGATCACTACACGAAAAAGAACACGGGTTCCAGTAAAGTTTGGGGAGGGACAATGGCTGGTTGAAAGATTTCTGGCTTTTGCTTTTGAATTTTGTTTACTATTTTACTCTACTCACTTGACATTAGCGAAATCAAGCGGAATATCGCGATGGATCGCCATTAATATTTTTTTTAATTAGAAATTAAAAAAAACACCCGACTCTAAATAGTATTTTAAAAAACATCTAAAAAGTAAAAAATATAATATTTCACGCTTTCTAAACTTTTCCATCTGAGTGTCTGTTTGTGGCATTGCATCAGCTTCCAAATGGATGAACAGATATAAACGCAAGTTTTTAAAAAAAAAAGCTATTTCGTCAGGATGGTTCTTAGCAAGATTTCATAAAAATTGGTTGTTTAAGATATATCAGCTCTGAAAGTAGGTGTCGCCTTTATTTTGGGTCTTTTAACCCCTTAAAAGCTGCATATCTCAAAAACGCCTGAGTCGATTTTTATAAAACACGTCTAAAAACCAATGTTAGAAAACCTGCTTTCATTGAAGAAAAACAGCATTCAAATCTGTTCATCCATTCAGCTATGGTGCCACAGACAGACACATACACACACACACTTAAACCTCTATCGTAATTTATGTGTTAATGTAATTAAATTTAATCTAATAATCGATTTAATATTCAAAACTGGTAGGTAGTACGATCATATTTTTATTTTTACCTTTTTTATTATTTATTTGGATGTGTGTAACAATAAAATAATGTTAATAGATAATTAGTACTTTAGCTTTAAGTATATTATGTCGTGGTGCCCTTGCAGGGTGTCCACGTGGAGCTAACTAATATAAGACCACAACACCTGGCTGAAATGTATATGTACCATAATGTGACAACAATGAATAAATGAATATGAATATACGTCAAACTTATAACACCCCTCTTTTTGCGTTGGGGGTTAAAAAAAGAAAAAGAAGAAGGACTTGACAGATTTGCATGGTACTAACCCCACATGCTTCTGTTTATTTGTATTATTCCACATTGTATTGTTTCTCTAATAAGTTCTTAGTGATTTTCAAAAACTTGACATTAGCAAAATACAACATGATAAAACAAGGAGGGACAACAAAACATAAGAATTTCGATTTAGCAAGACAACCTTAAAATTTGCTTAAACTTGACAGAAGTGCGTGGAACTAACCCCAGGTGCTTTTGTTTAGTTCACCAGAGTCAATACTTTTTACCTAACAATTGTCCTCGCGTGTGAAATACACCTTAACAGAAGTGAAGCTGTTACCAAAAAACATAATTAGACTTAATTGTCTCTACAATGTCTCAGACTACTGCGGTAAGTATATTTAAAAACAAGAACAATTGTTACAGTAAAATTCTTTACTAAGTTGCTTTCAAAAAAAAAGGCAGTGTAAGATGATAACAGTCCATAGTTGTTACTGCCTTTTTGCTTTAGTTGCATTGCTGTTACCGGGTAGTGTAGGATTTATACTCACAGCAAGGGCCTTTTGCTGCTCCTTGAGCTTAGCCTTGTGTGCTAGGTCATCATCATCAAGATCCTTGCTTTCCTTCTTAGGAGCCTTGAGGGGCTTCTTCTTACCACCTTCGCGGCCAGACATCTGATCAGGACAACAAAATAATAAATATCAGGGGACAATCTCACACAAATTAACCTAGACCCAAACTAAGCTCTAGGCTTTTACTATGGGTACTAGACAACGATAAACATACTTATACAGAGAAATACGTACTTAAATATATAAAAAACATCCAAGACTCAAGAAAAAAATTCGGGCTGGCGTGAATATGTTGATAACTCGTTGAAAAAAGAATGAAGTAAGTTGAACTACTTGCAATTTGTTCTAAATACAAATTTCATTAACTTTTCATCTCAACTTATCAACATATTCACACCATGCACAAAAATATTTGCGCACATCACACAAATATCAGCTTGTACTGGGATTTAAACCCAGGACCGCTGGCTTTCGAGGAAGAAACTTCTGGGACTTTCAGTGCAAGAAGGTTGAGATTGTCGGGAATAGGGTTAATAAGTACAATTTCACACAAGTTGCCCATTTCCCAAACCACGCTAGGCTCGTAATTAAATTAAGAATCAGGAGCAAGCTTTTGAACAAGCAACATAATTTTACTTACATCTTCACAGTCCATGACTGTATGCTACACAAACAAATGCCACAACAGAACTGAACAAAATTTTCAACAAACATAAAATTATAGCATCTATAAACAATAGGCACCAGATACTTTTTAAGTGAGACCTATTATACTAATAAGGTAATTAAGCTTGCTAGTGCGAAGTTCTATTATAGTTTTAATATGGTGGCTATTATTACCAACTTCTTGTCGTTGTTTTATAATTTATTTGGCCTTGAGATAATTTACAAGATTTTCACTACAACCTTGCTTCAGGTGTTAAATGATATCACATGACTAAACTGGTGATTTTTACGCTGCACATCTAGAAAACCAGTTGCTATATTAACCGTTGATTTTGAAGTTTCGGATTCAGTCTCTTTTAACGAGTAACTTAAGATTGTGTAGGTACCGCAGTAATAAAATCTACTTTAACAACAAAATGTAAAGTTATATTTAGGTCTTAGGTCATCTTACTTCATTAATTAACACAAAAAATGCAAGAGACAGAAGACGTGTCATAGTACTCATAGTAAGCTGTGTGGAAAATGATCAGTTATAAAATGTAATACTCCACATAAAATAAGAAAATTGTCATTTTCCAGCATTGATATCGCACTCGGCTTTAAACAAAGAACTATACTTACAGTTCGACGCCCTGAACGAGTGCTTATTGTAACAAAAACTTCTGGATCTGGACAATCCTTAACCTCAAAATCAATTTGCTGTACAAATTAAGTACCAGAGACCAATTACTACAAACATTATTGGTGAAATTAGTTATACTTACGTTTTCAATAGATAGCAGGAAGCAGTAAAAATACAAATAAATTAAAAGATGTTGCAACTACTCGAAACTATGAAAGAAACGAGATGCGCACTTGTAAAACTTGCATATATTTTTTTGTTTTTTTTTTTTTTTACAAGTTTCCATTCCACAGACTAGTTAGCATTAACCAGACTAGTCGAGGTAATGCAAATAACGTCGCAAACATTGTATAGCACTGTTTTTTTCTAATCAAGATTCAACTATGTGTAAAAGGTACAGTTATAATTATCTCCACGAGATATGTAAACGTTTTCATGCCTAGTTAAAATTAATTAATTCAGGAAGGTTAATCGTGTAAAAAGACCGTAAAGTAACTGCATTTTTTTCAATCTTTTTGACTATGCTTGCGCATCTGCGGGATTTGATCCGTTTGGGAGCTACGATGCCACAAACTGACACTCAGATAAAAATGTTTGAAAAGCGAAAAAAAAAAAACCTATCACAAAAAGTCTGTAAAAAAACCTCTAATAAATAAAAAATTATAAGTATTGACCCTAAGTTTAATTATAAGTAGGAATTATTTGATCCAAGGGTCGTCGCGTAGGAGTTAGGGCTGATTGTTTAATAAGTAGGTAGTTAACTGAACACTGGCGTTAACTGAATTGACACGGCGGGGGACCGCTAAGTAAATGAAATATTATAAAATACCCCAGCTACTTAGCGGTCCCCGACGTGTCAGTTCAGTTCTATGAAATTGTCTCAGTGAATGAAAGTGACAAGGTACTAAAGTGTAAACATATTTATGACTTCGACTGTACACAAAGACGCCTATATTATTTCAGCAAAAATATATATTATGAGTATTTATGAGCAATGCATTTTAAGTATATAATTAGTGGAGCTCTCATAATGCATTGTTCAAACTACAGCGAATTCGATTAATTTAATCAGAAACTATCATACTTTTATACTAAAAACGCTGTACTGTAAAATTGAGATTAGTAGATATTGTTAGTTTCTCCAATGGTGTTTTAACGCCATTGCATTCTTTCATATTGATTTTTTCTAATATTTTTTCAATATGTTTGGTTTGACTGATCTTCATTTCTTCATCTGATCTTTTTATTTCTATTCTAAATTTATTAATTGATCCCAAATCCTTTGCCTGAAATTCTTTAAATAACTGGAGCTTCAACTTTTTTATTTCTTCCTCTTCTCCTGTCATTAGTATGTCGTCGACGAACACTAACATCCAAACTTAACTGTTATGGTACAGGTAAAAATCATGGTGGGATCGTTTTAGTTTTATTTCCTTTGTTATGAAATTGATCAGTCTTTCATTCCAGCATTTTGGGCTTTCTTTTAATCCATACAAACTTCTCTTTAGTTTTAGTACCTTGTTCTTACTAACGTTCACTCCTTCTGGTGCTTTTATGTATACTTCGTTTTCCAACACTCCATTTAGAAAAGCTGTTGGTATGTCCATCTGACATATTTTATAATGATTTTATATTGTATGTACTAAAAACATTCTAATTGTATTCATTCTCGCTACTGGTGAGTAATTATTTCCAAAATAACTCTTTTTCTGCTGGAATCCTTATGCTACTAATCTAGCTTTCTTGAGTCCACTTTCTTTGGTTCTATAGACCCATTTTGTATCTATCGCTTTTTTGCTTTTAGCGTCTACTTCTTCCCAAGTATGCAACTTTTCTAAAGAATTAATTTCTTTTCCAACTGCTTCATGCCCTCTTTTATTTTTCTTAATTTACTGGATCTTCGAAACTCGCCAGGCAATATGCCATATATATTTCGTAATCATTTAAATGAGTTGGTTTATTTATTTGTCTTCGTGATCTAGTTGCTTCATGAATAATATTTTCATTCATGCAGTGAAAAGATTCATTTTCTATATCACTGACAGTATCATTTCCACTATTACTATATTCTTCTTTACTATCATGCCTTGTTATAGTTTCATTATTTATATCAATTTGAATATTACCGTCTACTGTATCTTTATCATTAACTATTCTTTGGTCATTGATTATTTCAATTTCATCTTCTTCATAACTCAGGTAGGATATAAACTTATGTTGATTACCTTCCGTATTTTCCACTTTGAATGTAGTTTCATTTTCATTGAATTTGACGTCTGTCGATATTATTACTTTGTCTTCTTTGGGATCATACAGTCTATATCCCGAGCCACTATATCCAACCATTGTACATTTCTGAGCTCTTGACTCTATCTTTGCTGGTTTGGGTAGGTAATATTACAGCCCAAGCTTGGCTGCCGAAGACTCGTAGTTTTGTTAAATTGTTATTACCAAAACATTTCTTTGCTGGTGTATCCCCATTTAATGCTGAGGTTGGACTTCTATTTATTTCGTTAGCAGATGCTGTAACTGCTTCACTCCACAGGTATTTAGGCAATTTTGTTTCTGCTAGTTTTATGCGTACCTTGTTTAGGATATTTCTGTTCATCCTTTCTGACGTTCCGTTCTGTTGGGGTGTGTACGGCGTCGTATATTCGAGTTGAATTCCTTATCCAGGTTGTGGGATATCATTTCACAGGCAAATTTGTGTTAATTCTGTTAGAAGTGTGACCACGAGCAAGCGTTAATATCATTATTGTTTGCGAATTTCAGACTGCCCGCGAATGTCGAAATAATAAAAAAACCGGCCAAGTGCGAGTCGGACTCGCGCACGTAGGGTTCCGTACAACTATACATCTAAATAAATGTTTTTCTTTATTCTTTATTATATTGGAGTTGATTGAATGAAAGGTAAAATGCGGTTTAGGATTTGTAACGTAGATATTAAAAATACATAATATAAAAGTTCTTGTACCTCGTTGTAACTTTGATCGATGTTTTAATAATAGTGTTTTTTTTTTAAATAAGATATTGATAAGTAAACATTATAATTAGGTACTATATGCGAGCCCATATAGGCTTGTGATAGCTAAACAAGCTAATATATATTCCAGTTTGACAATAACTCCGCGCACACGAGTGTCAATGACGGCTGCCCTCACGTGGCTGCCCGTTCGGGTAAGCGTAGTCGGGAACCTCCCCGCGCGCGCTCCCGCTACCGATAAAGTCACGCCCCAAGCGAATTGTTGTTTACTTGGGAAACTATTACCGATTTCTTACTCGTATTAGAAAATAATGGTTCACGGTTTATGCATAAGGTTTATGTTCATAAAATTAAATGTTTTTCTTAATTCTTTATTATATTTGAGTTGATTGAATGAAAGGTAAAATGCGGTTTACGATTTATAACGTATTAAAAAAAAACTAATTATTAGATCTCGTTCAAACCAATTTTCGGTGGAAGTTTGCATGGTAATGTACATCATATATTATTTTTACATTTATCATTCCCTTATTTTAGAAGTTACGGGGGGGGGGACACACATTTTTCCACTTTGGAAGCGTCTCTCGCGCAAACTATTCAGTTTAGAAAAAAATTATAATAGAAACCTCAATATCATTTTTGAATACCTATCCATAGATACCCCACACGTATGAGTTTGATGAAAAAAAAATTTTTGAGTTTCAGTTCTAAGTATGGGGAACCCCAAAAATTTATTGTTTTTTTTCTATTTTTGTATGAAAATCTTAATGCGGTTCACCGAATACATCTACTTACCAAGTTTCCACAGTATAGCTCTTATAGTTACGGAAAAAAGTGGCTGTGACATACGGACGGACAGACGGACAGACATGACGAATCTATAAGGGTTCCGTTTTTTGCCATTTGGCTACGGAACCCTAAAAATGGATTGAGGCGATTCCCAGAAAAGTAACCAACAACTCGATTGTACGTAGTTATACCAGCAGGGCTAGCACGATAGCGTTTATTGCCTACATACTGTTTTAAGTCGGTGAGTGCTGGACGACTGAGTTTTACTTTAAATGCTTCCATCTGTATTGTTATAGCAGTGTTGGCGTTTAGAAATAAACAAAAAAATGCTCGTTTTAGTGCCCCACTGGCTTGTAAAACGAATTAAAGTGAAAATGGGACAAACTAGAAAGTATGCCTACTCATACAAAAAAAAAATATACGATCCAGCGGTCTTTGAAGACATTCATTCACTTTGTGAATTGAAGACATTTAGTGATTGTAAAAGGCACATAACATCATGGTTAAAATAAAAGGATTATAACGAAACAGAATTACTTTTACCCTAACCCTTAGTAAATTACCTTCTTTATGTTGCCTACAACTTAATGATAGCTTACCTATTTTTGTACAACCTTAGGAAGGCTATAAGTAGATATAAATAATATGTTTACATAAAAAAAAAAAACTTTTGTTAAGTATAGCATTTAAATTAGCAGCATTTTGTTTATAATTACTGTAACCACATTGTAAGATAGAGCGAATACCTCCTAATACAGGTGTAAACTTAAAAGGAGGATTCGACCACGAAAATTGTGAAATTTATTAGAAATAAATGAATTTGAATTTTGAATTTGAATAATATAATAATCAAAATTATCCTCCCGTCTCATTACTTTCATTAAAATGTTGTAGCCTACGTCTCTCCACCAAGACGAATCTAACGACACCTCACATGTATCCATCAAGCCGTTTAGGCTATAGACCGCGCCGCAGAAATAGACATACAAAGCTACATACACTTGAAAAAAATAACCCGTCTGTCGCGGTCGGTTAAAAAAATAATTTATCCGGTTGACCCACGCCACGTTTTGAATCAGCATTGAAAATCTTGATTTTACATGGCTTGTTTTCTTTAATAATCTAGCGTAGTATAAAAATTTGTTATTTATTTAACTCCGCTGCGGTCCGTTTTAATAACTTTCCATTAAAACTATTAGCGCGTAACTAAGTAAACATTTATTTTTGTTGGATTCATAGCTGTTTTGTATGATTATAATGTAATCAAGTGCACTTTGAGTATTTTATTAGGGTATATTAATACTCGAACGAATTAATACATAGCTTACATTACAGGTCCACTCGGGCACGGTAGGGCCACCGACAAGTTAGATCTTTGGTTGAACTACTACAAACTATGTATATGTTTGGAAAAAACAGTCAAGTAGGTGTCGGATTCGCGCACAGAGGGTTCCGTGCCACCCGACTCACACTTGGCCGCTTTTTAGGGTTCCGTAGCCAAATGGCAGAAAACGGAACCCTTATAGATTCGTCATGTCTGTCTGTCTGTCCGTCCGTATGTCACAGTCACTTTTTTCCGAAACTATAAGAACTACACTGTTGAAACTTGGTAAGTAGATGTATTCTGTGAACCGTATTAAGATTTTCACACAAAAATAGAAAAAAAAACATAAATTTTGGGGGTTCCCCATACTTCGAACTGAAACTCAAAATTTTCTTTTCATACGTAATAATACGTATCTATGGATAGGTCTTCAAAAATGATATTGAGGTTACTAACATCATTTTTTTCTAAACTGAACAGTTTGCGCTTGAGACACTTCCAAAGTGTTGAAATGTGTGTCCCCCCCCCCTGTAACTTCTAAAATAAGAGAACGACAGAACTAAAAAAAATATATGATGTACATTACCATGCAAACTTCCACCGAAAATCGGTTTGAACGAGATCTAGTAAGTAGTTTTTTTTTAATACGTCATAAAAACATTGATCAAAGCTACAACGAACTTTTATATTATGTTACTTGCTGCTACGGAACCCTTCATGGGCGAGTCCGACTCGCACTTGGCCGCTTTTTTATTATTTGATTTGCGGTCAAGCAACACATGTTTCGCCATGTCCGTCTGTCCGTGGATTAATTTGGAGATTCTTTGTACCTACTTACTACAAAGCTTTAACTTGGAATAATTGAGCCTTATGGCAAATTTTCGTGTCATTTTTTTTGGTTAATTTTCGTGACGCATCGACGAGGCTGACCTCTTATGCATTATTGCACTAAAGCCGCCCGTCACAAAGTACGCCCCTCCGCGAATATACCAGATGAGCTGCAAAAGCGTGGCAGTCGCTTTAGCATCGTCAAACCATTATTGTACTGGATACGTAGGGCATTAAGCCTCTTTTTAGTACACTTGGTCCACAGGCCACACGTGTAGGTCTGACAAAACGCCTTGAAAAGAGTAGTTTTGACAGCCTGATCACACCGCGCAAACGCACGGGCCAACATGTTGCAACGTACAGCCAATGCCTAACGTTCCCTCTCCACATCCAAGTCATCCCGGAGGTCTTCTGTGACCCAGTGCCCGAGATACTTAAAGCGAGACACTCTATAAGAGAAGTTCCACACCGGCAAACGATAACACTTCATTAAAGAAACAGCTCTTCCAAGTTAGGATGGACGGACGAACGGACAAGGAAGGATTAACGATAGGGTCCCGATTGATGGCGTGTCTACTTAATCGCGAAGATAAAGCGGAATCATGCGGAATTTACTCGTAATGTTTAACGCCACGAAAAAGTCATGATATAGGTACAGTAAGACCACAAATATAAGTTACGCCGGCAATCTTCGTCCACGCAGAAAGGTGCACACTAATGCCGAAGATAAACGAACGTAAAAATCAATTCAATACAAACCTTGTCGTGTTACGCGTAAGGTAGAATATGAAATGACAGTTAAACTCGTGCTCGTGCAGTATTATATATTTATTTATGTATATTTTTTATTTATCTATGTAAGTTTCTATATGTTTTTTTTATGTATATTATACGTATATGTCGTTTGAATGTTTGGTGTTATTTTTATTTTTACTTATATTTACATATCTTAAGTCCATCTATAATCGGTCGTTCATATCGAATTGGTCTAAATTCTAAATCGAATATCGTACTTCACAGTTGAGGTATTCCAATCACAGGGAACAGCGCGTGACGGACTGCATTTTCTTCAAATTGTGACCGAGGCTTATCCGACCGCCGAGCGCACGCTTCGATGCATCGCATTATATTGATATGTTTATTTTCATCCGTTTGCAAAAGCAATGTGGCTGCAGGTAAGATTTAATATTAATATTTAATTACACTGGTGGACAGCTTAGCCTGATTGTGCAAAATGTGGTAACAGAATTATCACCAAGTTTTTAGAGTTGTTGGTAATTCTGAGCTCTGCCTACTCCTCTCTGGGAATGAAGGCGTGATGTTATGTATGTACATATTTTAAGGAGGTAAAATAGTGTCCGTTTGTATGTTGAGTGTCAGATCGTCGTTGGGGTCGAATAGTTCTCGCAGGTAGACCTCCAACAAGGTAGACCGAGGACGTGGCTAAGGTTGCGGGAAATCGATTTATACAAGCGGCGCAAGACCGGTCCTGGTGGCAAACCTTGGGGGAGGGCTTTACTATATTTTTTAATATATTTTTGAGATCTTTTAAATTATAACAGTTTTGTGGGTATCAGTTTTACAACCTGTTAGGAAACTCCTACCCGTGGATATCGTAAGAGGCGACTACCCTTAGTTGTAGTAAGTACTGTTAGGCGATGGCCTTGCAACCTGTCCCTAATACACTGGTAAACATGTGCAAGATGTGGTTACAGAATTATCAACAAGTTTAGAGTTGTTGGTATCCTGCCTACCCCACTCTCGGAATACAGGCGTGATGATACGTATGTGTTATGTAGGAAACCCTGTCTTTGCTATAAAAAAGCATTTCTCTCTCTTCCTGCTCGTTTCCTCATGACTGAGGGTTGCGGCGGCAATCAGGGAGTTGCTTGGTTCACCAAGGCTCTCCAAACCGCTCTATCTTCGGCCCTTTGCATTGGTGTTGCTGTTGCCGGGCTATGATACCCGAGTGGTACACAGGGCCTTCGTGAGGAGTCACCATCCGCCCCTGTCCTGTGCCACAACGATGAGTACTATTAAATGGCATCTTCGGCGTCGTTGGATGGATTTGACAGCGAAACCGTCAAATAATTACCTACAGCGCCCCACGCCCCGGCTTACCTCTCTCGCCTGTCGCAAAATTAGGGTTGTCACAAGTATATAATACTAACTGAGCCCACAAACTCGTTCGCGTAAAATTAGTTTGTTTACCTTTTTTATATCAGCGGAGTCGGATTAAAATTTCCCTAAGTACTTTGCGTCTCTGTGGTGTTCTTGACAAATGTCTTAATGTCTTATCTCAGTTAAAATGTGCAGTTTTGAATAAAACGCTTGTCCGGTACTATAGTCTGTACTTTTAGGTATTTAAAAAAGTGTAAACAAACCAAACCACGTGGCTCTGCTCATCAACCAATCCAAGCTGTTTGGTCGAGCTTTGAAGTATCAGTGTTCTGCTCCTATTGGCTGACAAACTGTCATCTGTCAATGTCACGTGGTTTTTTTGTTTACACTTTTTTAAATACCTAAAAGTACAGACTTTAGTATCAGTGACGTAAAGTATACCAAGAGCAAAATCCTGAAGGCGAATCGCATTAGTGTTTTAAAACAAGTGTTGTTCAATCTAAAGAAACAGTGCATAGGTAAATAATGTATTAATTTATTCCTTCATATTTACGCTCTTTACTTAAGTAATGTGTTTATGTTACAAATAATAAATAAAGATTCAAACTTCGTTGATATCGTCCTACAATTATCGTATAGCACGTGGTCATATTTGAACTAACAATTTCGTATGGTAAAACCACAGTTTGCGTAGACAGTGGCGCCTTTGAGAGCTTCATTTGAAATATTGTTACAGTAATCCAAGCGCTGATTCTGGGTGGCGACCCGCTAGTTTTGCTGTCTTGGACTGTTGACAGGCCACGCGGGGTGTGTGGTTGGGATGAAGTTACCCTTCTAATACTTATTCTTATGCCTGTGCCTCGTGCTCCGCGTCGATGGTGCTCTGCCACGTGTGCGCCGGCCGCCGCCTGCTCCCACGCACACTCCACGTGAACGCGACCCTGACTCGTTGTCCTCTGGTCTTCGGAGGGTGTGCCCTATGCACTTCCACTTCTGTTGAGCAATAGACCTCTGCAAGTTTTGGCAGACCTCTTTCACTGCGTCGGTCCATCGGGTTGGCCCGATTGTTGCGGATGAATCGCATGCAAGTTTATGAATCATGCATGCTAGTTTAAGGAAGGCAAAATGCGAACAAAGTTTTGGATGGATGCCCTGTTCCTCTGCGGGGCATGTATCCCTAATGTTATTTATACGGATTACGACTTCTACGTGGGATAGAATACAGAATGTTCGCAAAAATCACTAATACTCTGTAAACATTAAATATAGTGTTTTTTACTTTACATTGTGTAGATAAAAACCAAAGTACTAGGTTAGCTTTTTGTACTGAAAGATATAGAGTGATCTCAAAAAGTGTGACAACTGCCCCGGATTTACCCGAAGTGATCAACCACGGTTCCTTTTCCTTCCAACTGTCCTACAACAATGAGCTTCCTAACAAGTATTTATTAAAGTATCTATTATTTTCAGAGAATCCGTGTTATCAACCGATCGTTCCTGGCGTATGTAGAGCTGCTCTCGTGAGGTAAAATTTAAAGGCAATACACTGGCGAGCAGAAATAATGGACCGTTTTATGAATAAGCTTTCCGTCGTTCCAACGTTGTAGTTTATCGATATTCTCTTATAAAAGTATTTTTCTCCTTGTCATGGTTTAAAGCTATCTCCACACAAAATTACATTGAAATCGGTTTAGCTGTAAAGTTGTAAATGCGTAACAAACCAATGACGACACGTTGGCCTAGTTGGGAGTAACCCTGCCTCCGAAGCCAGCGGTCCCGGGTTCAAATCCCGGTAAGGGCAGATATTTGTGTGATGAGCACGAGTATTTGTTCCTGAGTCTTGGATGTTTTCTATATATTTAAGTATTTATTTCTCTATCTAAGTAAGTTTATCGTTGTCTAGTACCCATAGTACAAGCCTAGAGCTTAGTTTGGGACTAGGTAGGTCAATTTGTGTGGTATTTGAGGTACACATTTTTTTTTAAGATTTGATTTTTAACTTTGTTGGCGTGACTTATATGTTTATTCATGCTGTCTCTGTGCTAGGCTGCGGCCGGACGGACATGGCGAAACTATAAGGGGTCCGTTAATTACGGAACCCTAAAAAACAGAGTTAAATGCACTTATTTAAGTTCGCCTTAGTTTGTTATTGGACCTATTTAATATTAAGAAGTTATCAAAAACGTTGAATCACGTCAGAGGCCATATCGTTTTTACCGTGCAGAATCTCAGTCCTGGTTTTTCCCAAGCTATATTTATTAAGTGTAATGATATTATAAAGTAAACTAATTTTGGTTTCAGATATGCCTACGACGGTACAAAGAAAATGTGCATAAAATTCACATTCGGCGGGTGTCAGAAGAACGCTAACAACTTCGAAACCCTAATAGGGTGTGAAAAAACATGCGCCCAATTTATCACCAGATATTCATATGTATATGACATATTATAAATTAACTATAAGGTTACAAGATGACATAATAAAGAATTACGTTAGATAAAATGTAGTCCGTAAAATTTCACAGGGCAGTAATTGCCGGCGCACATTACAGCGAAGCGTTAGCGAAGCTGCCTTTTCACCTGCAAAGCATGATCGTCTTTAGACGCTTTGAAATAAGATTGAATTTAATGAACACCACAAAATTAAATAATCTCCGAAGGCGTCTCAAGAGGCCCTAGCCGAGATGCGTTCGCTAACTAGCGATTCGATTCGTTTTGTTTTTAAACCAATCGCGTCACTGGTAGATCACGTCATTCGAAAAGTCACGTGATCTGCCAGTGATGCGATTGGTTTAATTTAATAGCAAACGAATCGAATCGCTAGTTAGCGAATGCACCTTGGCTAGGGCCTCTTGAGACGCCTTCGGAGAGGATTTAATTTTGTGGTGTTCATGAGTGTTATTGTAAGCGTACGTAACTCAGTGGCACACGTTAATATTTTCGTTATTGAAGACTGTTAAAATCTGCCCAAACATTTAAATCCCGACGTTGACTTTAACATAACTACTTAGGTACTGATAATAATGTCAACTTTATTTCAAATTAAATAATGATGGAAAACATTAGGTTTTTTCCGTGTTGTTGCCGGGATAGAATAGTGCCACTCCATATCGAGGCGACTAAGGGAATAAGGGCTTGTAGTACTGTTAGGCGATGGGCTTGCAACCTGTCACTAATACAATGGTAAACTTCTTGGCCTGATTGTGTAAAATGTGGTTATAGAATTATAAACAAGTCTTTTTACAGTTGTTGGTATTTCTGTAGCTCTGCCTACCCCGCTCTGGGGATGAAGGGATGATGTTATGTATGTAACATTAGGTAGTATAATTCGTATGTATGACATACACACACGTGCAATACAAAGGTTATCATATTATATAAGACTAAGTTGTTTATTTACTTACTTATTTATAGTTACTAAATAAATTCTGACTTAAGTATATTGTCTTAAGGCAATATAATAGCTACATGTATACATTGTATTACATACTTATGAAACAATTACATTTTTCATCACACTTGATCGGAAAGGGTGTTAATCCCAAGGGAGTTATGGATTTTTATAACTTACGAGTGAGTTGTGAGTTTAGTTTTAACATTAAGGAGGTTTAAAAACAGCCAAGGTTTATTTTTTATTTTCAGTTAAAACCAACAACAGAGCTGATCATCACTCAGAGTGATTCTGTGGATCTAGCCACCGTTTCTTAAACAGTCACAGTTTCTTAAACCTTTCCTTTTATAAACCTACAGATCTATATAAGTAAGTTATAATAATATGTAAGTTTAGAGAGCGTCGATGGCTTATTGGCAGAGCCCGGAATTTTCGTAGCAATTTTTATGTGACTTCTCGTTTATCGACTTCCGATATACATAATTTTATCGATAAATTATAGAACACAACACAACATATCAATGAAGATTAAAAGTAAAGGTAAACAACAGGCGGTCTTATGGCCAAAGAGCGATCTCTTTTATATGGTGGAGTGGTGGTAGGACCCTGTGCAGGGTCCGTCCGGATCGCTACCACCATCTTATCCATTAACCATCCGCCAAGCAACAGTGTTCGCATTGTTGTGTTCCGGTGTGGGGATAAGACAACCGGTGAAATTACTAGCATAGAGGCATTCCATCTTAGTCCTCAGGGTTGGCAGCGCATTTGAGGTCTTAGGATTATAATCTTGAGAATTCAAATGTCTATGGGTCTCAGTTTTCACTTACCATCAGGTGGCCTGAGTGCTCGTGTGCCTTCTCCTTAACATAAAAAAAAAAAAAAAAAAAAAAAAAAAAACTTTTGAGTGGCTGAAAATGTTAAATAGAGATTTGCAATGAAAAGTTAATAGTTAACAATTCTACATTACAACAACAATTCTACATTTATCAATTTCATGTTCAAAGTCAATTTTAGTGCTAACAAGTGTTTCATCATTAGTTTATCTATAAAAGAAATAGATAGTCACAATTTTATTTGGTCTCGAAGAGATCGCTCATTCGCGATAAGACCGCATGTTGTTTTCTACTCGTAATCATATAAAAAAAAATATTCTGTATTTATCAATATACACATGTATATCGGAAGTCGATAAACGAGAAGTCCCCTATGACAGCTCCAAAGTGCTACGAAAATTCCGGGCTCTGCTTATTGGCTTAGGGGGTCTGTAGCTCTGCCTACCCCAATATGGAAATGAAGGCGTGATGTTATGTATATATGTCTTGGTGCCAAGCTTAAAATGTATGTAATATGCATGGTTTTGACGACTAGTATAGAGCCCGCGTATTAGTTTAAGCAACATCGCAAGCGGACATATATCTTCTTTCTCTTATGTTCCTCCTCCGAGCGCTAAAGAGAGGGGTGTCAATGCACGCCTGCTCACAGTCGTGCCGGGAATCGAACCTGTTGTGGTTCCCATTGCAGCCACCGTACACGAAGGACACGCATTCTTTCGTAGTCAGATTGTAGCCATACCTGAAATAATAATTTCATCATCATTCATTTTTGGACAATAAATAATTATCTGGGGACATACATAGGTACATACATAACATCAAGCCTTCATTCCCAGAGTGGTTCAGGCAGAGCTACAGGATTACCATCAACACTAAAATTAGGAAGTCCTAAGAACTCCGTTAAGTTTTCAAACTTGACAGGCCATGCTACACTGCCAGCCCTGTATTTCATCATCTAGACAATGACATGTGACAGGTGACAATTCTGTTTACATTGTAAAGTTAACACGCCTTTACATCACTGGGTTTCATATAAGCTGCGCCATATACACTGAAATGTCACCTGTCATTGTTGGCATGGTGAAATAGGGGGCTGATTGTACCGATTTTCAAAATGATATATTTAATAAAATAATTGCAACTGTCTGATATAATAGTATAATATAAATACATATATTGCAGGTAAAAGTACCATATAATTATTACATACAGTAAAATTGGTTTGTATCAGCGCCTCTATTCAAGTGCGTTATAACGATATCGTTTTTGACCTGTTTCCGTATTGTCAACGTTTTGATAACTCTTATGCCATTTACAATAATGGCGACTGTGACATAAACGATTCTTAAACGTGTCAAACACGATATCGTTATAACGCACCTAAATAGAGGCCCAGGACAGTGTCACACAAAATGACCTAGTCCCAAACTAAGCTCTGAACTCGTGCTATTGGTACCAGACCACGATATAAGTGTGTAAGTATATAAGAATTGGGGATGTCTATAATTTCATCAACACACCTTTCATCGAATGTATCATTTCATCGAATTTCATTGCATCGAATGCTATTTTCTGCTGAAACCACAATGTTTTCAGGGTATCTTAAATATCTAACCTAACCTAACCTACGTGATTGATGTTTAAGATGCCCTGAAAACATGGTTCAGCTGAAAATAGCGTTTAATGAAATGAAATTCGATGAATTCAAAGATCAAAATATTCATTTGCTGTTCATCAAACGCCTATCATCCCTCCTCTTCTGTTCTCCACACTCTCCAATATCCTTCTCTTCTCCTTTACTCTCGCCAATACTTCTTGATTTGATACCATTTCCGTCCAACGAATGCCTTCCATCCTTCTCCAGCACCACATCTCAAACGCCTCTAGCCTCTCTTTGTCTCTGTATTAGGGTCCACGCCTCGCTTCCATATAGTGCAATACTCCATATGTACGATTTTATGAAATGTTTACGGATTCTATGAGATATTTTAGACTTGAAAATGTATTTGTTTTGCTATTGCAATCCTGACTACACCGTGATTCATTTTGGGTCTATAGTCTGTAAAAAAATACTGTTTTTTATGAATTGTAATGTGCTGTTGATATCCCTAACAAGTAAATAAATAAATAGACAAAATATGTCATGAAAATGGTTCCAGCTCAGCGTTATGTTAAAGTCACGTGGTATTACATACTAATGCTAGTTTAATTCGTACGGCGTAATTGGAAGCAAAAAAATAAACAAATATTTATGAAGTAAATTGGCCACATTTTACACGTCGGTAATAAATAAAATGAAATCCACTAGCGCTTCGGACAAGACCATCATTACGAAGAAGAAGCGCCGCAAGAAACTATAGCAAATACATATCATATTTCCTGTTATATTTTCAACCATAAAAACAATAATTCTTAAAAGTAAGTTACATTACAACGTAATAAAGTAATAAAAAGTAATTATTAAAACTAACACCAAGTACATTATTACAAACATATTTACAATAACAATAACAATATCAAACGACAATTACAATAGCAACAACAACATGGCATGACATGATGACATGATATCATGTCATGTCATATTTATTGTGAATCTTAGTTGTACCTACAGGTCTTAAAGTTTATTACTTTACAATTTGTTAGGCCCTGGTAGGGCGTACAAGTGTTAAAGTAAGCATCACGTTATAATTTTAATTATAGGAGGACTCTAGTTACCCGACGAGGTTAATTAATAATAATAAATATCATAGGACTATGTCACACAAATTGTCCTAGTCCCACACTAAGCTCCAGGCTTGTACAGTGGAAGTCATAAATATGTTTACAATTTCAGATATAATATATGACATTGTCTCAGTGAATAAAAGTCACAAGGGACTAGACAACGATAAACTTACTTACATAGAGAAATATATACTTAAATACATAGAAAACATCCAAAACTCAGGAATAATACTCGTGTTCATCACACAAATATCTGCCCTGGGATTTAAACCCTAGCTTTGAAGGCAGGGTCACTACCAACTAGGCTAGCGTGTCGTCGTTTTTTAGAATAATTAACTGAACAAGTCCTTGCAAGCGTGAACAGAACAGACTGGACACTAAAAAAACGTATTCGGGAAAGTGGCAATCGAACCGAGGACCGAGCTTTATATGTCACTCGCAACCACAGCTACTGCTGGAATACCCTCCCCCCATAGGTACGCGGAAGATTTAACAATGTACTTACATTAAAAGCTTAGCTGTGCAGTATATAATGGGTCCCCCGCTCATTATGGGCTGGATACACACATCTTCTGGATCTATTTGAACAACATTACATACATACATACATAATATCACGCCTTCATTCCCAGAGTGGGGTAGGCAGAGCTACAGAAATACCAACAACTCTAAAAGACTTAATTATAATTCTATAACCACATTTTGCACAACCAGGCCAAGAAGTTTACTAGTATTAGTGACAGGTTGCAAGCCCATCGCCTAACAGTACTAGAAGCCCTTATTCCCTTAGTCGCTTCTTACGACATCCACGGGAAGACCTGGAGTGGCACTATTCTAACCCGGCAAACACACGGGGCAACGGCATTTTAATTAATAATATTATAGTACTCTTATTTAGATAATTTTATCATTTAGCCATTGTTTAAATATTAGTAATTATAATGAAATAAATGATTTAAAAAAAAAGGAAACAATACCATAAGTAAATAAATATATTTCCTCTTCGTATAGAATTACTTACTAATATTGTAAAGAGATAGTTTGTGAGATTGTAGGGGGTAATCTCTGGATCCACTGAACCGATTTAGATGAAATTTGGTATGAAAATAGTTTCAGCCCCGGGGAAGGACATGGGATACATTTTTATAATTGGACGGTTCCTTGAAGAGCAAGACGCAGACGTGGAAAGAGACTTTGTTTTGTACAGTCGACTTACAGTTTCCGTGTCCCGAAGCAATGTGCAGCGTTCTTTCGACACGTACCGATAGTAATAATCACTACATAGTATAAAACAAAGTCGCTTTTTCTGTCCCTATTTACATTTAAATCTTTAAATCTACGCAACGGATTTTGATGCGGTTTTTAATAGATAGAGTGATTGAAGAGGAAGGTTTTATATGTGTCCGGATATAATGAATCCGGAGCGAAGCGAGGGCGGGTCGCTAGTAAAATATAATTTAGTATTGTATCGTATAAGAGACGTCATTGACTTCAAGTATTTTACGATACTTTGTGATTTATAGATAAACTATCTTTATCCCCGACGTATGAGTAAAACCACGCATGAGGCACATGTGCCTTATGGGATAGGGGACCTGTTAAAAGAGATGTATAATTTTGTTCACCTTATTGCATTGTAATAATCCAGATCCAATAATCTGTCACTTCCTTTCAACCCGCGATGGGCTTACAAGATGTCACTATACTGGTAAACATTTTAGCGTATTTGTGCAAAATGTGGATATACAAGGTGCAACAAAACGAGGGACTTTTAAGAAAACGGGGAATTCTTTAGGTCTTGTACTTTATTTTTAACCAGTTAACTATATTAATATTTCTAACCGTTTTACAGATACAGCTTGTTAAACATTAGTGCAAAATCTGCACATTAGCAACCCTAGCAAGTAGATCCGATGACATCAAGGTAAGGTATCTAGATAACTTGACCTTTTTCACCGACTTCATTAGTAAACAAACATAATGAATGACGGGCGACAGCATGCATAATACGACACGGTGGTACTTTTGAGCATCGCATGTCAAGAGAAGTTGATGACATGAGTCAATTTAAAATGTAAATAACTTTGATCTAGTAGTAGTAGGGTTGTCACTGATATTAAATTGATTAATTTTAATCATTTTGTTTTACTTTTAAGTCCAGCTTTACAATTATAATAAATCGATTGTAGATCACTTAGCAGTATCCTTTCAGCTCAGTCCCTCGTTTTGTTCCACCCGGTATAATTATCAACAAGTTGTGACAATGTATGGGAAAAGGAACAAGGGTTGGCGCTTGAATTAATTTATCGACTCCGATAATAAATGTAATAAGATGTTTAGCTACTTTTCCGTCACAAACCGGTATTTCCATTTTCAATATGCTTTGTAACACTTTTGATTTGCTTTTATCTATCGGTGCGCTCGGTTCACCTCGCAGCGGCGGCATCGGCGGCTCGACTTTTTGTTGACCTACCGCCTCGTCCCGTGATCGTGAATGCGCTGGCCCTGATTCCAAAGTGTCGATACGATTTTTTAACGCGACAATTTGATTATTCTGGGCTTCAATTATTTTTTCTAAATTGCTAATAGCAGGATTCAAATTCTCTAAATTCAATGATTTAAAATATTTTAACATATCAGATACACGCGTGACCGTTTTATCTTCCTGTTCTTCCGGAGACATTTTCGACATTTTATTTACAATTCACGAGTACCTAACTAATCGCACCAAAAGGTATTCTGAGGCTTTCGCACCTCCACCAATTTGTGACAATGTATGGGAAAAGGAACAAGGGTTGCCGGGGGTACTCACGGTTGGGAGATTTAAGTCCAAATCCAATGTGGTCGCAGTTGACACTAGTTCACTTTAGGGTCCGTAGGCTAAGGGTTTCGGTAGCCTCTCGTAATAAGCACTGGCTTAGTAAGCGTCCTTGGGAAAGCACCAAGTACTGCGCGCGCGTCGTGTCTCAATTGCGGTGGCACACTGACGCTCCCCGAGCCGGCCCGAATGTTTGCCGACCCCCGGATTGGATTAAGAGGGTGAGGGTAGGTAACGACTGTACATTGTCACAAAGTCTTTTTACAAGTTTTTTGGAATGAAGGCGTTATGTTATGTCATGTAACTTTCTGGTTTATGTACGGCTGTTACAGAAAACTGTCATAACTCATAAACCGAAGCGAAGGTCGCTAGTATTATATTATTTAAATAATAAAAGTACGAGCAGGTATACGTACTTGGTATCAGCGCGAGAGTGAAGCTAATCAGCGAAAGAAATATTAATCTATCAAAACACATAGTTTCGTGTACGTTCGCACGGCTGTCCCGAGGTAACGAAATATTGTTAAATCGGTATAATGTGTAACTAATCACAAACATTGATTTGGTTTTGGATCAATCAACTTTCAATTATTCGTTTAAGTTGTTTGCACAAAATTTGACAAAGATTTATTGCGAACCCCGTCAAAACATATTGACTTGTTAACTTGGCAGTAATGGCAGACGAATTAAAAACAATGCGATAAAATTTCAAAGGCAATATGAGTTGATAAATGGGTTATACACAGATTTAGGTTACTGTCTTTCATGTGGACACACCGAAAGTTAACGTTTATAAGGCCTTATTTTCGGGCTAAGCCCATTCCCGCAAAAAAGCCGTCAGGACTGCTTTAGACCTATCATATAAAAACATAACTTATACGCACACAAGCATTTAACTATTGACCACAGGAGAGACAACGTTTGTTTTTAAGAGTGTGTATGACCCAAATATCAAACTCCAATATGTCCACCCAAAGTTTTTTTTTTTTTAATATCTTTTTCCAGCTCACTTCATTTTCAAATACACGTGGGAGCAAAGAACCTACTGAGTTTCCATATAAAGTGGTTCGATTTATTTGCTCCCAAGTACATATATATCCTCGATTATACAATAGAAAATCAGTTTAAAACTTTGTTTCTTTACAACAGCTAGTACATCCTTCAGTGCAATCATATCGTAATCCAATATATCCAAACCAACTAATGACCTGAAGCCTTGGGTCGTGATGGAGGCCAACTCCAACCCCAAAATATTTCAATACAATCCGGTTCATGATAAAATATGTCCGTCCCTGCATTTTTTTAAATCAAGTATGAGTTGTACGGATGTTTGCATTTATCTATCGTTAATCGTTATTTATTTTAATATATCAAAATTATACACATAATACACATAAAGTCATACACAATCTTAAAAACAAAATTTGTCTATCCTGTGCTCAATAGTTAAGAGCTTGTGTGCATATAAGATATGTTTTTATATGATAGGTCTAAAGCAGTCCTGACGGTGTTGTTGCGGGAATGGGCTTAGCCAGAAAATTAGGCCGTTACGTTAAACGTTAACTTTCGATGTGTCCACAGGAAAGACGGTGACCTAAATCTGTGAATTAAATTACCAATAGCAAAAAGAAATAAGCAGATACGAGTTTGAGTAAGTAAGATGACAATATTGAAGTTTTACATTTATCAACTCATTTGACTTTACCGAGCAGAATAAAGTTCCATCAAAACATGAAAAAAAGGTGAAAATATATCAAAACCATGCACAGTGTAGGGTTCCGAAGCCGTTACAACACACAAAAAACTAAACTACAGTGGATTAATGTCTTTTTATTTTTTTATATATTTTTTTATTTTAAGGCACACGTGCGCTCAGGCCACCTGATGGTAAGTGGAATCTGAGATCCATAGACATTTGAAATCTCAAGACCCTAATAACTCAAATGCGTTGCCAACCCTGAGGACTAGGATGGAATCCTCTATGCTAGTAATTTCACCGGTTGTCTTATCCCCACACTGGAACAATGCGAACACTTTTGCTTGGCCCTATACTCGTAAGTAGATATTTGGTTGTTACTATGTCCTTTTTACTGTTAGAGTTGTTAGTAATTCTGTAGCTCTGCCTACCCCACTGTGGGAATGAAGGCGTGATGTATGTATGTGTTATGTTCTATTACCCCTTTTTGTATGTGTAAGTTTTAGGTAAATATTTGTAAATAAATCAGTCATATACATTTAAATTCTTGTATTTCCTAAAGTTATACAAATTGTTACTGATGTACTAAGGCACTTTTAGATTTTAGACTCAAAAGGCACTATCGGTAACCCTATCAGATCGAAATCTATTGGCAGACAGAACGCAGTCAGTAAACGGGGTTTATTTTTTTAAGCAATTCGCCAGCGATTGTCTTCCACTAGGATCATTAACTAGTGTAGGTTGTACATGACGAGGGTTAAGTGCGAGGCGATGTATAGTCAACTAAATGGATTCTGGGCTCTCGACAAAAGCGCGTGGAGCTAACCCCATGCGCTTCTGTTTATTCAACAAGAGTAAATACTTACTCTTTCACCGACCAATCGTCCTCGCGTGTGATACCCATGAACTTATTTCTTTAATTTCTTAATGGGGATTATCTAAAACTCGACATTGGCGAAAAAACCTCTTCACCAACAAGGATTCAACCATAAATTAAGAAAAAAACCCATGGTACTTGTAGCTTTGGACTTATAGTGCGCAGTGCATTGGGTCTGGCTGGCCCGTGAAGGGTTACCGAATGGTGCCATCGTAATAAATTATAAACTAGCTAGATATTGATAAATCGTTAGGGTTTTTGACACGCTGCCTCGCAGGCCGCTAAGTCCTGAAAGTTGTTCCCATTGCCGTCGCATCCTCCGTAGATGAATTGTTCGCATGCCTTGGTGCCTGAGTTATAGGCATACCTAAAAAAAACAATAATAACATATTAAAATAAACAGGCTGAAACAATCCAAATAGACATAAGTAGAAATTTCAAAAGGTAAAAACCTTTAAGCGGAGGGATAAGGAGGGAGGACGTCATAACATTTTTTTATCTAATGAACAATCGAACGAAATCGATTTCTTAGGGTTCACTCAGTGTAATTTTTTTTTTTTTGGTTGTATTTATTATATATATATAAAACATGGTACACTAGTAGTTTAAGCAAATAAATTTTGTAAGTTCAAACATGAGGATGATCGTCTGGGAGTACAAGTTTTTTTAATACAAATAGTATTAAAAAAACGTGATCAACTAGATAAATCAATAAAACTTAATAGTTATGTAGATACGCTAAAACAGTTTTACGGGTGGTAGGACCTAGGGTCCGTCCGGAGCGCTACCACCATCTTATCGATTAACCTACCGCCAAACAGCAGTGTTCGCATTGCTGTGTTCCGGTTTGGGGATAAGACAGCCGGTGAAATAACTAGCATAGAGGCATTCCATCTTAGCCCTCAGGGTTGACAACGCATTTGCAGTCTTAGGATTGCAGTCTTGTGAATGCAAATGCGTATGGGTAACAGTTCCCACTTAACATCAGGTGTGTGTTCCTTTGCCTTCTCAATGCCATAAAGAAAAAAAAACAGTGATAAACTCTTGTATAAAAACCGATTAAGTGAGAGTCTGACTCGCGCATCGATGGTTCTGTACAGGTGTTATGATGGAATGCTTCTAAGTACCTATGCTAGTTTTTTTCACCGGTTGTCTTATCCCCACACCTTAACGGAACAACGCGAATGCTGCTTGGCGCATAGGCACCCCACAGATGATCAATTTATTTGTGCAATCACACTGTTTGCCCAAACTTTTTGATCGTCTATGGCTATGATTGAAGATTGCGCAATCATTTTATAAAAGTTTGACAGAGTTGAATTTTGTTTATGCCGTCACGTGTGATTGTGTTGTCTGTAGTAGTGATTGCACAATTTACCGTTTTATTCTTTCTTCTTTAGTTAAATTATCAGCGCAATTGCAGCAGCCAAATCCTTGTTCATCAGACATCTTTAATAATATCTCAATGTAGCTTTTCACGTGACGTTGAGCCTGATAGCTCAGTTTTAGTTTTTAATAGATCATAGACCATAGATCATAATGATTGATGATTGACTCAACCAATTGACACGTGTAGGGGCAGAACCTGTTTCAATCAGATTGTACAAAAAGAGGATTGCGCAAACGTTTTGTAGGTCTGTGGGGGGCCTAAGGCTAAAGGAAATGACGGTACATGGTAGCGATCCGGACTGACCTTGCAAAAGGTCCTACCATCAAGCTGATGACTGATTGATGTTTATGTCAACTCCATAGACATCGAGTTGAAAAAAAGCAGAAACGTTACCAATGTTTGCAACTTGACTAATGCCTACAGCGTTTTATTTACTGACTTACCTTTCAAAATAAGCTAAACACGGGCCCGATATCACAGGTTGACTGCAAGCTTCGTCTGAAACATGACAGTAAACGTTTTATGTTTTAAAATAGGCGAACCAGATCCTGCGCAACCGCCCTGCGGGGTGAGAGTCGCGGGGAGGTGAGGCGACTGATCATAATTGGCGCGCAGTTAAGAGGTTAAAAAAAAAACTTATTTGAAAATGGTTGGTGAAAGTAGGTCTATCCAACTGAAGTCGTGACAAAATGTTACCGTTGTTAATATTTGTCCTTAACGTGAGTCCCTTCATTCCCAGAGTGGGACGGCAGAGCTACAGAAATACCAACAACTCTAAAAGCCTAAGGAGACTTGTTGATAATTCCGTAACCGCTTTTTGCACAAGTAGGCTAAGATGTTTGCCAGTATATTACCAAAGCCCAACGCCTAACAGTACTACACGCCTTTATTCCCTTAGTCGCCTCTTCCAACATCCACGAGAATGAAGTGGCACTATTCTAACCCGGTCCCCACACAGGGTAACAATACTGATTCTGTTTGCTGTTAAATTTAGTTAACCAACTTATTAACTTGCACTCGCGACGCGATATCATAACAGCCTTTACTTAAACAAGGAGGTTATCAAATAAGGTCTTATCTCATTTGATGGAGTTCGTAGAGAGGTCATATCCATACTTCGATATTTTATTACTATAAATGTGAAAGTAACTCTGTCTGCTTGTATGTTACTGAACTGGTTTCGATGAAATTTGGTATGAAGATAGTTTAAATCCTGGGAAAGGACCATAGTTCTTGAGGGGATAGCGATAAACGACGGACAACGATGCGGACGGAGTCGCGAATAGTAAATGGGAGCCTGCCGTTTGGCCAAAATATTTTTGGTCAGATGTATCACTTCCCAAATTTTTCATTTGCAATGTAATATAAACTTTTCAGAATTTATTTTACTATTATCGTTAGCTTTTATAAAATCCTGAAATATTTACGGTTACAGAAAACAAACCTGTTTGGCAAATGAAAATTTTGGAAATAAAACATTTGACATAAATATATTGGCCTAACGAAATAGACCCAATTAAATACATTTATTTACACCCCTTTTGTGTATAAGTTTTAAATAATACGCTTACGTAGGGCATGCAGTATCGGACGATTTCCAGTATCGGAATTGTAAGTCGGTATTTCACCTCAATATCGGAATCAAGGAATTATGCTAGGCATACAATATTGACTATTTCCAATACCGGAATTAAAATTCTGTATTGTGTCTCAATATATCGTATCGGAGTTAGGGATCTTTTACTTACGAAGTAGCAAAGCTGTGCTTTGACAAAATAAAGACAAAGCATAGTTGAGCTACTCGAAGTTCTTTAATAACTAGAGATTAGTAAAAGTCGGCCATTTTTCGGGCAACGAATAAGATGCGGTAAAACTGCACAGTGGTCGAAAGCAAAAGTACCTGTAGTACCTTGTCGCCCTAACGTAAAAAGTCAGACTTGTGAGAGTGGTTTAGATTTAGTATATCAATAGACGACAAGGTGGCTAAGTACTGCGTCTTTTGACGGTATGTAATAAGGATATAATAAATGAAAAAAATTACCTGCTGCCCAGCCGCCGTTGAATACCAAGGCAATAAACAAACACAATAGGAAGCTGCGCATGATTATCATTTCGTTACGTGTCTCCTCTGCCAGCCAGCCGGGGATAATGGCGTACATTTCGCGTTTGATTACTGTATATACACAGGTCACACTTGATTATTGATATTAAGAAAATGTAGTACCAAGGTCGATATTAATTTAAATAACTCGGTGATCAGTTCGTCGCTGAAGGGGTACGCGAGGGTATTCCCTTAATTCCTATAAAATCAGAGACTATAATTAAACAATATTGTATCAACTATCCAAATGTTGATATATACATATATGTATGTAGTTTATGTTAGTTTAAGTATGTTTCTTGATGTATAATTACATATCTTTCTATCTATTTATGTAAGTATTTGAATGTATTAGTTTTGTTTTTTTCTATGTTTTTTTAATGGTATTTTGGTTAGTTTTTGTGTTTTTTGGGTGCTCTAAATAAATTTGACCACCTGTTTACTCGCTGCACAACCTTTCACTTTTCTCAATCTCTCAAGGGTTAGCTGGAAGAGATCCCTTAAAGGGATAAGTTCGCCTTTGAACTACTTTTTATTTTTATTCATTGTATTATTTTGGTTTTTCTTTTGTACAATAAAGTGTTTACATACATACATAGATACAAACACTTTCTGTGATTCATTTGCATAAAAGTTAATATCATTAATGTTCAGTTACAATAAGTTTTAAATGCAATAAACTTATTTGCTATACTTTCAAATTTTAAAACAATAATTTACTATAATAATCCCATAAGCTTTAAATGTCATAAATTGTATTTACCTTCAAAACATCTAATCATCACTAACGAGCTTCATTAGAATACCTGGCCGATTTTGGGAGATAATAAATAAAGGGAGAAATCAATAAAGAACAAGGCATTTTACCTATTGTCTCAGACTTTATGAACGCTGGTAAAATAGAGGTCCATCAAGGATCTGTATTAAATTAGATGTCAACATGATAAAAAGGTAAAAATCCGTCGAATCATGCTCAGTGTAGAGTTCTGAAGCAGTCACACCAAACACTTATCTTAAATACAAATACAAATACAAAATACAAAATAGTTTATTGAACAAAATCAAATAAAACATAAAATCGAGGCTGTCCGTCAGTGACCAAACTAGGCTGAGCCTGTATCTTGGCCAACTGCGAGTGCGGTTAACAGATAGTACTTGGGTTACAATGAAATTTCGAGCAGACAGGGAAAATGAAGTAAAATAATAATAGTAAAATTAGTTACATTACATCAATCATTATGTGTTAGTGTGCATCTTATGAGTAGATATTTGGTTTTTATATGTTCTAAGTTAGTTTTTTGGAAATAAATCAGTCATATGTGTTTAAATACATTTTTATTTCCCAGAGTTACACAAATGGTTACAGATATGGCACTTTTAGATTTTTGGCCCAAAGGGCACTTTCGGTAACCCTATCAGATCGAATACTATTGGCAGACAGAACGCAGTCAGTACAGGGAGAAAGATATTTTATTTCATACAATTTGCCAGCGATTGTCTTCCACTAGGACCATCAACTAGTGCACGGTGGTTGCACACGACGAGTGTTAAGTGCGAGCCGATGTACAGTCAACTAAATTGATTCTGGGCCACTATGTCAAAATAACGTTATTAATCAAAAACAAAGAGAGTTTTTTTCATTTGCATTATAGCGACACACATAATACGTGCCGTGGTTTTGTTTACTTAATAGCAATCTAGCGAGGGTCTGGCTGAAAAACAGCGCAGCAGCGTGTACGCTCAGGAGCGCTCTTTTCCAGCATCACAGTATTTATTAAGTCGCTATTGTATATTACCATGCTCTTTTTGTTATTTGGAATAAGATTTTGTCATTTGACGTATTTCCATAATGGCCTAGAAATCCGTTGTACTCTCTCAACAGAAGCGCGTGGAGCTAAACCCATGGGCTTCTGTTTAGTCCACCAGAGTAAATACTCGTTAAACATCCAATTGTCCCCGCGTGTATTACCTATGGACTTATTTTTATTAATAAGTTCATGGCATTGGTCTTAAACTCGAAATTGGTGAAATAAATTTTAAAACAAGGAGTGAAACCCATTGTTCTTGTAGCATTGGACTTATAGTGCGCAGTACAACGGGTCTGATTCTATTCTACTGGGTTATAACGATATTGCGTTTGACGTGTTTAAGTATTGTTTTTACCTCGGCCCCCATTACTGACAAGTAAATAGGAATTGTCGAAAGGTTGCCAATACGGAAACACGTCGAAAACAATATCGCTTTTACCTTGTAGAATCTAAACCCTGGCTAGGCCATGTAGGGTTACCGATAGGTGCCCTCTAAACAAACTATAAACTAACTAGGTATTGATAAATCGTTAGGGTTTTTTACACGCAGCCTCGCAGGCCGCTAACTCCTTAAAGTTGTTCTGATTGCCGTCGCATCCCCCGTAGATGAATTGTTCGCATGCCTTGGTGACTGGGTTATAGGCATACCTGAAAACATTAATATTAACCTATTAAAATAATATACAAGCTGGTACAATCCAAATTGAAATAAGGAGAAATTTAAAAACGTAAAAAACTTTTAAGAAAGCGGAGGAATAAAAATTAGGATCTTTTTTTAACATTTATCGAATGACGTCGGGGTTTTAGAGTTAACTCTGCGATAAATAGATTTTTTCGTATCAATTATATGTATAAAATTTGGTATGGTATCGTCAGGGAGTTACAAGCAGTCCTAAAATAACGTGATCAACTCGATACATCAATAAAACCTTTTGTAAAAACATTCGATAAACTTCTATAAAAACAGATCAAGTATGAGTCGGACTCGCGCACCGAGGGTTCCGTACCGTCGCACAGTAGGTATTATTATATTCCAATATGAATTCCATTTCGAATCGAATTATGTTAAGCCCGTCTCACACTTGATCGGTTCTTAATATCGACGGTTCTGTGACTCAACCTCGTATGTTGAATATTGTCCAGTATATAACTGACACGCACGAAGTATGCACTTGCCTACTTAGTGCGTGTCAGTTTATACTGGACCTTATTCAATATACGAGGTTGAGTCACAGATCCGTCGATATTTGTTTTTCTTTAGGGTTTGAACTATAATCTCAGCGATGCTCGTTTGTTTTGCGGTTTTTACTAAATAATAGTTCGCAGGAAAAAAACTTTATTTGTTTTAATGGGGAAGGCGAACGGTCTCACAGGTCAGCTGATTGTAAGTGGGATCCGTGACCAATTGACATTTGCATTCCTAACACTACATACATAACATTACACCTTCATTCCCAGAGTGGGGGTAGGCAGAGCAACAAAATTACCATCAACTCTAAAAAACTTGTTGATAATTCTGTAACCACATTTGCACAATCAGGCTAAGATGTTTACCAGTGTGTTAGTGACAGGTTGCAAGCCCGTCGCCTAATAGTACTACAAGCCCTTATTCCCTTAGTCACCACTATATCCTCAACACTACAATCTTAATATTGCAATCCTAGGACCCCAATAGAGGACTAGAGACTAGAGGAATAAGATGGGATGCTTCTATGCTAGTAATTTCACCGGTTGTCTTATCCCCACACCGGAACACAACAGTGCGAATGCTGCTTAGCGGTAGGTTAATGGATAAGATGGTGGAAGTGATCCGGACGGACCCTGCATAAGGTTCAAACATTGCTTTGATCGCTTATGTCAACTCCATAGATTTTGAGTTCGTATAAAACTTATATTAGCTGCCTTTGAAACTTTACTAGGCCTATAGCGTTTTATTTGCTGACTTACCTGGGAAAAGAAGCGAAACATCGGCCCACTATCTTAGGTTGACTGCAAACTTCATCTAAAACATAAAAGTAGTTTTATGTTATAACGTATGCGAACAAGTTCCTGCGCGACCGCCCTGGGGGGTGAGAGACGCGGGGAGGTGAGGCGACCGCCCGCCCCCGTTGGTCTAGTACACATTCGTCAGATTCCTTTTTCGTCAGAATAAATTATAGCCTGTTTTTTTTCGGACGAAAATGGACTTTCGAGCAGATTCCGCTATCGTCAGAATAAACACATATTACCTGATACGCGGATGACCATAGAATACGTAGGTAGGTTTAGGTTATGTTAGTTTTGCAGCAGGCTCGGAGGGCCAAACCATCCAGAAATAGGAGCTCCGCGTAAGCGGAGCTCCGTCGACACTGCCTAATATTAAATAATATAATGTAACAAATAAATAAATTATAAAAATTAACCAAAGTTTTTTCTGTCCAAAAAGTAATTCCGTTTTCGTCCGAAAAAAAACAGGCTATAATTTATTCGGACGAAAAAGGAATCTGACCAATGTGTACTAGATCCCCCCGTTTATGGGCCGTAGAGTAACGTTGTCCGTCCGTCCGTCCATTCATCCGTCTGTCTGTCAAGACCCTTTATCTCGGATACAAGTAGAGGTATCGAGTTGAAGTTAAAACCATAAACTCAAGTCCACAGTTCCTTAATGCTGTGAAAAACAACAAACTTCTAAATTAACCTTAAAAAAAGTTACGCCCGTTTGTGTCGCAAAAAAACGTATATTTCGATACTCTCGAGGAAATCAAAATTGATAGGGTACTTCTAGTTCTATATAATAATAATCTGTTGTGCATTTTCTGTTCTCTTAAAATTTCCTGATTCAGTTAAGCAAGTCACAAAAAATGCACTCGCGAGATATTAACAGTGTATACTTGATCTATGAGGTTATCAAATAGGTCTTATCAAATGAGGTTCAAAGAGAGGTCAGTATCCGTACCTATACTTCCATGTTATTATAAATGTGAAAGTAACTCTGTTACGGCTAAATCGCTTAAACCCGCTTTAACGGCTTTAAGTGGTGATAGGACCCTGTGCAGGGTCCGTCCGGATCGCTACCCCCATCTTATCCATTAACCTACCGCCAAGCAACAGTGTTCACATTGTTGTGTCCCGGTGTTGCGATAAGACAACCGGTGAAATTACTAGCATAGAGGTATTCAGTCTTGCGATTTTAGTCTTGAGCATTCAAATGTCTATGGATCTCAGATTCCAATTGGTTATTTTTCAAAGAAATTGTACCTAATTAAGGACTGAAATAGTTAGTTACTCTCACATGTAAAAGTTACCGTAACATATTAGGTACAATTTCTTTGAAAAATACTCACTTACCATCAGTGGGGCTTAACACGCTGCCACGGGACAAGATTTTGACATAGGCTCGGGGCTTAAATTCGTCTATTCCATATTCCCACGTAAGTAGAAAGTGTTAAGGTTTAAAATTAAAGTGTGTTTTGTGTGACTTGAGTCCTATTATTACTAAGCAACTTAATCCCCGGGTGGCTGTCATTTTAATAATCACTACATAGTATAAAACAAAGTCGCTTTTTCTGTCCCTTTATCCCTATGTATGCTTAAATCTTTAAAACTACGCAACGGATTTTGATGCAGTTTTTTTTAATAGATAGAGTGATTGAAGAGGAAGGTTTATATGTATAATACTTTAATCCGGAGCGAAGCGAGGGCGGGTCGCTAGTTTCGTAATAATATTTGGCACTAGTTCCCGTTTGACGTTATTCTATGTTAGGCCCACAGGTGGCCTAAGTGCTCGTGTGCCTTCCCATAGCCATAAAAAAACAGAACCGATTTCAATGAACTTATAGGGTCCCGTACTCACAAAGAACCTTTATAGTTTCGCCATGTCCGTCTGTTCGTGTATTAACTCAAAGCTGTAATTTTTCATAGTTGTCTACAAAGGCTATGTTTTATTTTTCTACGAGCGACAGCTATACTATTCGCAAAACCAAGTGGCGAGTCAAGCAATAAACGTCATTATGCAGTGCAGGTGCGAAATAGCACGATTCTGATGATTTATGACCTGACTCGCTACTTGATTTTGCGGATACTATAGTATGAAATGGGTATTTCTTCCAGCGTTTCAACCGCTTTGACTTCGGTGTCACATTTTTAACCATTTCCCTGTACGAGTAGGATAACCATTTTCGGTTATTTTGAAGAATGCCTGGACTCCTAGAAAATAACCGAAAATGGTTATCCTACTCGTACAGGGTAATGGTTAAAAATGCGACACCGAAGTCAAAGCGGTTGAAACGCTGGAAGAAATACCCAAATAAGGAAATAAATTTTTTATAATTACCTGCTGCCCAGCCGCCGTTGAAGATCAAGGCGATAAACAAACACAATAGGAAGCTGCGCATGATTATGATTTCGTTAAGTGTCTCCTCTGCCAGCCAGCCGGGGATAATGGCGTACATTTCTCGTTTGATTACTATTATAGCGGGTAGGTACAGTTGGACATTGATAAAAAATTAGTAGGCCGATATTCACTTAAATAACTCGTTGGCGAGCTCGTCGCTGAATAGGCACGTTAAGCGCAAATTGACCCGTCAGTACGTTTAGATTTCACTGGTCCTCGCGTAAACTTATTAATCACACATATACATAACGTCACGCCTCCATTCCCAGAGTGGGGTAGGCAGAGCTACAGAATACCAACAACTCTAACTTGTTGATAATTCTGTAACCACATTTTGCACAATCAGGCCAAGTTTACAAGTTTATTAGTGACAGGTTGCAAGCCCATCGCCCAACAGTTACTACAAGCCTTTATTCCCTTAGTCATCTCTCACGACATCCACGGGAAGACATGGAGTGGCACTATTCTAACCCAGCAACCACACTGGGGTTAACTTATTAATCAATTTGTTGATATTAGTAGCTTATTAGTTTTATTTAAATGGTTACAGGGACAAATAAAATCTAGCACCAGTTCCTTGTGGTAACTCGAAAGAACTAGTGCGAATATAAGGTCTCGGTTGTTCTTTCAGTTCTTGTAAAGGAACAAAAGCAAAGGAAATGTCACAGTAGTTCCATAATTTCTTGCAAAGGAACTAACTAAATACGAAAAACAGGTCTCGGTTGTTATTTTAGCTTTTGTAAAGGAACAACAGCAAAGGAAAAGTCGCAGTAGTGCGTTCATTTCTTGCAAAAAGGAACTAATGCGAAAAACATGTCTCGGTTGTTACTTTAGCTCTTGTAAAGGAACAAAAGCGAAAGAAAAATCGCAGTTGTACCTTCATATCTTGTAAAGATACTAGTGCGAAAGAGAACGCATTAATTCCGTCGAAGGAACATCCAAAGGAACCACGAATAGTCCAAACCCGGGATCAAGGGAATAAGAGCTTGTAGTGCTGTTAGGCGATGGGCTTGCAACCTGTCACTAATACACTGGTAAACTTCTTACCCTGATTTTGCAAAATGCGGTCATAGAATTTAATGATAAACAAAGAACAGAAATTAACTCGCGGAGCGCTCAGCTCTCGAAAGCCAAAATGTCCTGAGCGCCCCGTTATTTTATAAGCTTGGTAATCTTTCGGTACATACTTGAGAAAAAATACACATACATTGCATACCTATGCCATCTACAATCCGGTAGCGGAACTATTATTAATTCGCTGTGAGCGCCATCTATCGGCGTAGTTGGAAACTAATGTTTTCTATGAAATCAGATCGATTACTAGCGACGTAGGATAGGTATTTCCCGTACACCAAGAACTATGGAATTTGGCAAGAAATACCGACTTATATTACAACTATCGGGAAAAGTCTGAAAACTATACATTTGTCGTAAAATCATAAAAAATTTAGTCTTGTAATAAATGATACAAACATTGCTTACCTACGACATCTACCATCCGGTAGCGGAACTAATTACTGGACATATCACAAGCGTAGTACCGCCACTACCCGCTAAATGGTCCTCGAAATCTATTGATTACATTTTTTTTAATTTCCAGTTGCCATGTTTAATTTATAATAAAACAAAATAGCCTTTAACCATCGCACAAAAAAGGCAAATCGATAGACACCTCATTTGTTAAAATCGGTTCAATAGGAACGGCGCTAGAGTGGAACATACATACATACGTACAATTAAGTAATAAAAAATAAAAATATATATAAATATATCATGCGTAGTTAAGCAGGAAAACGTGTCGGAACTTCTTATAAACACAAGAGCAAATAAATAAAATAATAATAATATTTATACCTACCCATGACGGTGCTTAACTAAATGGAATACAAAATTAAATGAAGTCGGTTAATAAAGTTTCGATACGTTATCCTACAGAAACCGTGTCCCCTAAACTAGATAGGTACTAAGCTGTTACGTTAGGTATCTTAGGCCAAGCATTTTTGTCTGTTAGATAATCCTCGACCTAAGAAGCTTTAGACATTAACGACTTTTTCAAGTAATTTTTAAGTACAGCCGACTGTACGTACTTGCATATTAAATATGATAATAATATTGTTTATTATCTTGTTTGCTTACATCTGGGGCCAGTGCCCTCGCTAACTTAAAGCGCATACCGAAGCTTGCGGTCCCGGGTACTTACATACATAACATCACGCCTTTATGTGGTGTAGGCAGGGCTACAGAAATGTCAACAACTCTGAAAATACTTTTTACCTGACTACGGCGAAGCAAAGGAAGGGTAATGATTTTGACACCCTATGTATGTTCCACTCTAGCGTCGTTTCTAATTGAACCAATTTTGACAAATGAGGTGTCTATCGATTCTTATTTTTTGGCGATGGTTATAGGCTATTTTGTTTTATTATAAATTAAACATGGCAGCTGAAAATTAAAAATCAATGACATTAATAGACTTCGAGGACCATGAAGCGGGCAGTGGCGGTATAGGTGAAAAACTTAAGTTAAGGACCGTTTGACATTCGATATTTGATATTTGACATAACTTCCATATTAATTTTGTATACACAACCACTATGCATGTTCCATTTTTTCCATTTCCTTTTCACTTGCTCTTTCACGGAACCCATTCCTTAGGCAGAGTCTCCCACACCAAACTTGACATTGGCGAAATCACTACGGAACGCCATAGAGAATAAAAAATAAGTTTAAAAAACTAAAACCCGACTGTAAAAAAATAATGAAACAAGTTTCGACCTTTGTTATGTTTTAAACTACATACGAGTAGTTACCAAAAAGTGGTATTCGCTATCTGATAGAGAATAGAACCTCTCCTAGTGTTCGTATAATCACGTAGAGTCCAAATTTAGGAAAATTCAACACATTGGCAGCAGTCATCACCTCTAAGTGGAACTCGATCCATTATGATTGTCATCCTGTCTACTAGCAAGCTATTAAAAATATTGTTTGTAGTCGAAGTCTAGAAATTATTATAGCAATGCGCAGAGTTTGGCCTGGCCTGGGCGGAAGCTAGTTTGCAATAATGGCTACTGTGACATAAACGATTCTAAAACACGTCAAACGCGATATCGTTATAACGCAGTAGAATAGAGGCCCTGAGGAGCAATTTTTGAAGCTCACCGACGAAAAATTACCAACTTAAAATCAATTTGTGCAGCGATTTAATCTACGAGCGGTTTAACCTTTTGGATTTGATATGACAAAGGCGTTATGATATCAAATCCAAAAGGTAGGCCCGCTCGTAGATCAAATCACAATCGAGAGGTTGGTGATTCTGTGGCTCTGCCTACCCCACTCTGGGAATGAAGGCGTGATGCTATGTATGTAATATTTGTCGGTATTTCGCGAGAATAACATATAATTAAAAAAAAAAACGTATATTGCGCTACCTGAAGGTCGGGTAGGTCGTAATTAATAATAAATAACAGACAAAATATTCATAACTATTCACCTGTTTAAATATAATAAATAAACGGAAAACGTGCGTGCGTGTGCGTTCGAAAAGAACATTTAATTTTGTGGATTTAAAGCCGGCACACAAAAATTAATTTTCGAAATTATGTACGGGACAAGAAGACAAGAAGACTGGACAAGAAGATCTATAAAGGGAAGAGAAGAGAATGAGAAGAATCTAGGCCAACAGGAGGTCTGACTGAAACAAATATCACTACGATAATCTAAATAAATTATAAATATTGAATTAAAATTTATAATAGCACTACCACATTTCAATTGAATAAATTAAAATAGTCTTGCCTCACGTTAATGTAATTGTTCGTAATAAAAACTACCTAGTCAATAATTTATTGCTTTGGCTACTTTCATACTAGTGTACTTCTTTAAGTGAGAACGAACGAATTCTCAAGAACCAATCAAGACTTTCCTTTTAAATTTGTGATTACGTGCTTTCATTTAAGATATTTTTTCCGATTTTAAGTATTTGTAATTTTGCCTGTAGAGATCCGAAAATTACACTTAGCGACTTCAATATTTCCTAAATCTTAAAGTACATTAGATTTAGGAAATATCGAAGTCGGTAAGAGCTCTCAAATGGTACTCGTACTTGACTCATAATCTAAAAAAATAGTTCAAGTACCTTTGCTTTATATGTATGAGAGGTACTATCAAAAAAACTTTTCATCTCACTAGCTCTGAAAGCCCTTTTTGTTTGTTTGATATCTATTGAGAAAATCGCCTTTTATCCACATGTGAAGAAAGAGTTTTGACATTTGAAGGCAGCTTAAGTGACATTTGACAGCTAACAAAACTTAAAACGTTAAAAGTGCTGAATTTTTAACAACACAATTAATGAATTGCATCGATTATAAAACACTAAATACAGTCGTACAACTTTATTATAAAATAAATATCAGAATTCAACATTAACCTTCATTCTTGTTGTAAAAACGGATAAAATGATCTGACAGTCCAAGTTAGTCGATAGGCGAACAAAAAAAAAACTAGCGGACAATCTCACACAAATTGACCTAGTCCCAAACTAAGCTCTAGGTTTGTACTATGAGTACTAGACTACGATAAACATACTTATATAGAGAAATACAAACTTAAATACATATAAAACATCCAAGACTCAGGAACAAATATTCGCGCTCATGGTCGTCGTCGTCGCATCCGAAACTATAAAAAAAAACTTGCGTCAAAACTTCTCAATTAAGCCGTCAACGTCGAATATTCGCATATTTTTCTACGAAGACGTTTTAACACCTTTCCATTTCTTTTTATGTTATTTCTTTTCGAATTATTGTGTTTCTTTAATGTTATATAATACGTATATATCTGTTTTATTTTGATAATCCTTTTTTTATTGTTTTTGTTTACTTTTATTTTTATTTTAGGAGTTTTTTTTGTTAGATGAATAAAGTTTTTTATCTATCTACCTGTGGAATTACGGGAAACCGTGAAAAATGCGGAATTGAGCTAGTTGCCTGAAAAATCACGTTTAAGATACATTAAACCGTTTGACCTTTTTAATACATGGAGACACAAAAAGGTGCAAAAACGTTTTCAGAAACTGTAATTCTTTCATTAAAAATAAATAAATAATAATTGGGGAATAAGGGAATAAGGGCTTGTAGTACTGTTAGGCGATGGGCTTGCAACCTGTCACTGATATACTGGTAAACATCTTAAGCCTACTTGTGCAAAATGTGGTTACAGGATCAACAAGTCTTTTTAGAGTTGTTGGTATTTCTGTAGCTCTGCCTGCCCCGGTCTGGGAATGAAGGCGTGATGTTATGTATGTATGTAAATAATAATTGAAGTACCAACCCTTTTTCTCATTTTCCTCGCTGTAGCGAGGTGAAAAGTTTTGTGTTATACACGGATGAAAAGTTATTTTACGTCTCGTGTGTTGAAACACTCGCTACGCTCAGGGTTCTATTTTTGAACCACTCGCTTCGCTCGTGGTCAATCATAGTCATAGAATCCTTTTGCTAGCTCGTGTTTCAAATGAACATACATACATACATACTATCACGCCTTCATTCCCAGAGTGGGGTAGGCAGAGCTGCAGAAATATCAACAACTGCAAAAAGAGTTGTTGGTAATTGTGTAACCACATTTTGCATAAACAGGCTAAGATTTTTACCAGTGTATTAGTGACAGGTTGCAAGCCCATCGCCTAACCGTACTAGAAGCCCTCATTCCCTTAGTCGCCTCTTACGACATCCACGGGAAGATATGGAGTGGCACTATTCTAACCCGGCAACCACACGGGCAAATGAACACTCGCAGGAAAAATACAACTTTCAAACTCGAGCCGAGGACAGACTGGGACAGGCGGACAGATGGACAGATGGGCAGACGGACAGACGGATAGATGGACATGGCGAAACTATAAAGGTTCCTTGTTAACTACGCAACCCGAAAAACCGAAGTAGTCTGATATCCCTTTTTTAAACTAATGATAATAAGTGTGTTACAGCTTTAACAGAGAAAAATAAGTCTTTATAACCTATTCAACGCCATTGACGAATATTTCCGCCATAGTTTACAGCGCAAAATAGACCTTGGCATCTACGAGGCAAAGTTGACATTAACTCTGGTTTTGTATTTGACATGGCGTTGAAAAGGTACAGATGTTTTTTTCACAGTCGCATCGATTACTTAGTGTCAACAAAACGTTCTATGGCGGTATATAAAACAGTTGAGTATCATGCGCAATGACACCTGTTGCAAGCGCAAGAGTTAACAGTCGCCATGTATAAGCTTTTATTGTGTTTATTGGTGGCCATTTTGTTTTTCAATGGGGCTTGGGAGCGAGTAAGATATTTAATTTTCATTTTATAAATAAATGGAGGACGCCTGTGACTTAAATCGTACGCGTAGAATTCTTTTCTCGCGACTCCCTTTATTTCTTCCCTTTGGGGGTTGATTTTCGGAACATCATTTCTTAGTGCACCCCTGTGGGCCGAGCACGCTGCCACGGGACTTAGTGTCAAATGACGTCAAACGGGAACTAGTATCAAATATTATTATTAAAATGACAACCACCCGGGGATTAACTTGATTTGTAATAAAAGGACTTAAATGTCACACGACCCACTTTTATTTTAAACCTTAGTTCTTTATACTTGCGTTGGAATATGGAATAGACGAATTAAACTCCCAACCCCATGTCAAAATAGTCCCGTGGCAGCGTGCTCGGCGCACTATGGTACTCAAGGAATGTTTTCCTCTAAATTTCAACTCCTTAGGCCTAACGTTTTGTGCTGTGCGTTGATATGTCATTCACTCGGACAGTTTCTTTTTTATATATTTAAAAGATTAAGAAACTGAAGAACTGTGAAGCAAAAAAATAGATACAAAATGCGATAACTTTTTCCTCCCTTTTTTGAATATGTTGTAGATATTATGAAAAAGTAGGTTTCCATTAGGTACAAGAAAATAATTTTGAAAAAAAAACGGAAACGTACAGACCCAGTTTTCATGAGAACTACAAAATCATTAAAAATCGCCGAAATCGGTTTATATTCAGGGGGTGGGAAACGTTATCGGCGTTATCGCCCGGAGCTAAATTTGAATGGATTATTTTTGACAGCTACGCGATTTAAGCATCGCTTCACAATCCTCTTAAATCCCGTTAAGTAAAGTAAGTAGCTACCAACATCATTTTAGGTCGTGCATTTTCAATTCGGTAGCTTAACAGTCGCTCGTGTAAGTTCGCTCGCTCGGTCGACAAATCGACAATAAGTTGGCAAGTAATTCTCTTGAACAACTCGTTCTTGAACTGGACACACCAAATATTAAGAAGCCAAATCAAATTAAATTTTATTTGTGAAACATAGGTATTAGTAAGGATGGTAGGTACAGTGTTAAAATTATTTATCACTATGTTTAGCCATTAGGCATACAAATGTTCTATGAAATAAGCATGCAACATGCATTGCTTAAACCATGATATTAAAACTAAATATTGTCCTAGTTATAATTAAAGCAGGTAATCGTGTATGGAATAACATGCCTTTTCCGATTAAAATTAATTCCGATAAAATAATATATCGTTTGGAAGTCCTTAGCTAAATTTTATTCGTGCCACCGCGACTTCTATGTCTGGACTGGGATTCTACACGGTAATAACGATATCGTATTTGACCAGTTTCCGTATTGTCAACGTTTTGATAACTCTTATGTCATTTACAATAATGGCGACTGTGACATAAACGATTCTTAAACGTGTCAAACACGATATCGTTTTAACGCACCTGAATAGAGGCCCAGCTCGTCACACAAAGGGATCAATTAAGTTTTGTTTTAATTAAAACCCTTAACTAACTATCTACAATTTTATGTAGTATTTGTCGTTTTTCTTATATAATCCACTCAAATTGACGTTGCATGAAGCCTTCCAGACCCACCGTACCCCTCGGCCGTACCACTGGTGGTACTTTGACCAATTATTACTATTAAAATCGAATTTAACGTTGTCGACGGAGCTCTGCTATTGCAGAGCTCCTATTTCTGGGTAGTTTGGTCCTCCGGGCCTACTGAAGAACCCTTCCAGACCCACCGTACCCCTCGGCCGTACCACTAGTGGTACTTTGACCAATTATTACTAGTAAAATCGAATTTAACGGAGTCGACGGAGCTCTGCTCTCACAGAGCTCCTACTTCTGGATAGTTTGGCCCTCGGGGCCTGCTGAAGAACTAACATAACCTAAACCTACCTCATATTTATGCTACATTTTTTGGTTTAGTGGTACGGTTTAGGGGTACGGTGGGTCTGCACCCTGCATGAAGTGGGGCGTGACCTGGTAGATTGAAAACACTATATCGTGTATTTTACGATGACGTATAATTATTTTAATAAAGCATACCATTATGCCCTTAACATCATTTTCTTGCCCTTATCACATTAACTTGGGGTCGGCGCAGCATGTCTTTTTCTTCCATACCTCCCTGTCACTCGTCATCTCGACACTTACTTCCTTCCTCTTCATAACGTCTGTCATACAGTCCAGCCACCTTTTCCTTATGTATTTGCTATATGAAGTGTTTTTTTTGCAGGTGATGTTTGCTATGAACCAAAAGTCGTAAGCCCCTGCAGAGCTGCATTTACCAGGTAGGTGTTTTTTTTTTTTTTTTTTTTTTTTATATGTTAAGGAGAAGGCACCAGAGCACTCAGGCCACCTGATGGTAAGTGGAATCTGAGACCCATAGACATTTGAACTCTCAAGACAATAATCCTAAGACCTCAAATGCGTTGCCAACCCTGAGGACTAAGATGGAATGCCTCTATGCTAGTAATTTCACCGGTTGTCTTATCGCCACACCGGAACACAACAATGCGAACACTGTTGCTTGGCGGGTGGTTAATGGATAAGATGGTGGTAGCGATCCGGACGGACCCTGCACAGGGTCCTACCACCACTAACAACCTCTAACCTCTAACCTCATTCACAGTATTAACGGATATATTAAATCCGCGGTTTTCTGCTGACGCGATAATATTTTCAGAGTATCTTAAACATTAATGTTTAAAATATTCTGAAAACATTGTGGTTTCAGCAGAAAATAGCGTTCGATGAAATGAAATTCGATAAAATTATACATTCGATGAAAGATGTTTCGATGAAATAATATACACGCATTACCCGCACCATTGGTTCAACGCCAACGACGGATTTGTCTATATCGAGGGGCATAATAATTGTTTGGTCTAATGTATTTTTTGGTCTAAACCATTTTTATCTAACGTCATTTTAGGCTGATATTACAGAATTTAGTACCTAAATATCTATTTATGTGTAGATTAGTTAGGTTAGGCAATAAGTAAGTTTGTGGGCACCCGAATTGTTACGGCGGTGGGGTTTAGTAACCCTGGTCTGCGGGTCTATTATGGTCGTGTTTATCGATGTGGACAAACGTGGATAAAACATCTGTCACTTTCTCCCCAGTATGTAAGTGCGAGAGCGACGGATGCTTTATCCAACGCGTTAAAGGCGATCATAATACGGGTCAAGGGGCCCTAGCCATGATGCAAACGCTCCTAACGTTTTTCTTTTCTATCACTCAAAATGTATGAGATGACGTTCTCGTGCGTTTCGATAAACCATGTGGTCTAATGTCATCCCATAGATTTTGAGCGATAGAAAAGAAAAACGCCAGGAGCGATGTGATTGTCGACAGCGTAAAATAGGGGTATGTACTGTGTAATGATTTTCATAAAGACGAATGTACCAATAATAGGCTACTTGCCTCATATTAAATTTGGCTTAATAAATTAATATTTTCTGTAGTATTAGACTTAAGAAACCAATATTTATCGATTTCAGATATTAAAAGTGTAAGATGGCTACGTATTTTTTATTTAAAATTGTTCATTTTTATTTTTTATTTTGAACTCTGAAAACGCTGTCGGACTTGTTGTGACGTCATAGGACTCTAAGCAAACTTCATGTCGGTTCTTATACGAGTGAAATTCGCAATGGTATATTCTGTAAGTATTCTGTGCTGTGACATGACATTGACATTTATGACTCAAGGACTTTTGAGGTTGTGTTATGATCGTAGTCGTTTTAACATTAGTAAAAACCTAATCTGTGTATTATTGTTACTGCTTTCTAGTTTTATTGATAAGAGCAATCATGGATGTTGGATTCGTGAATGCAGATAGCACAAACTTACCAAGAATCGACACATTGATGGTCGGTAATTTTTTTGCCTTGAATCCAGATTTCTGCTCTGCCGAGCTTATTATTATTGAAGATAAAAGTTTCTGTAGAAACTGAATAACTTATTATGTAAATACTAACATCAAAGTGATCTTCGCAAAAAAACCAAAAATTGTTTCAGTCGAAAAGTCAGGATCCTTTTTAGCAAGTTTTAGCCATGTATTCCGCATATTTATTTCACTGGGCATTCTAATCCATAATTCCCCTGGGGTCGGAATTGATGTATTCTTGCATTCTCGGAATATACAATAACGTTAATTACTATATTTTCCATGTAAACTGGTGGAAGTCATTGTTTTTATTAATAAAAGTATCGAGGTTTCGAAAATGATAAATTGTTTATCTATATGTCAAATGCTCTCGTCAAATGTCAAATGTTTGTTTTCGGCCCGTATGACGTCACAACACAGATAATCTATAGACTAATATGGCTGTAAGCGTTTTCGCCTGTTAACGAAAACTAAACTTTTAAAATAAAGTTTTGCGGTTTTGTAGGTCCTAAAAAAATATGGGAATATTTTTTTTCATCTAATCGGACAATAATTAATAACTTGAGATCTACTTTAAAACAGAGTCAACTAGCCTATTTTCATTTTGCATAAAACGATTTGCATAATTTCTATTATTACTTCTTTGACTTCTACTAATTTGGTCACAGATATTATGAATAGAATAGAATAGAATAGAAAAACGTTTATTCGACAAACACATCAAAGCAAGGGTTACATATTTAGTAGAAGAAATACAGTGATATAATAAAACTAGTTCTTATCTTCTAACAAGCGGCACTAATAGAATAAAATAAAAAGTGACAATTTTAATAAAATAACAAATTTACAATGATGATGATGTGTGCCGAAATGGTCTCCACTCAGCGAAATGGTTGGCATGAGGGGTTTACATTCATCGGGCATAACTTTTTTTGGCATAATCATCACTTGGCATAATCATCATTTGGCATACAGTTTTTTTTTTGAAACCGTATACTTTTCAGGATTGTTATAAAATAAACCTAACCTAACCTAATGGGCTCTATGCAATGTTATTATTATATGCCAAATGATGATTATGCCAAAAAAGTTATGCCAGATGAAGGGAACCCGGCATGAGGATGTCAACCTTGCTGGTTTTCAGGGGAGCCAGGCGGCGGGTTACTTGGGACAGCGTACTGTGACTTACAAAGGACAAATACATCACAAGGGATTCAATATAGACGATACATACATAATATAGCTATTGTACTGAAACTCCAAAGAAAATAAATAAACATAAAGAGGAACTATCATATACAAAATGTGATGAATGAATGGAAATAAATGAGATATAGTTAAGTAAATCATTTGATTGCATGACTACACGCCCCAGACTTTATGCCTTTTGTTGGTTCAAAAGATGCTGTTTTAGCTTATGCTTAAAGCTACTAACAGAATTACTATTTTTGATCGGTGGTGGAAGGTTATTCCAGCATTTCGTGGCAGCGTAGCGAAAGCTGCCACGAAAGGCAGCAGTACTGTGTCTAGGGCATTTATAGTCTGCAAACAATTCGTTGTCGCTGAGAGATGGCGAGCTTGTCAAATAGTAATCTGTGTAATCTGGTTTCTTGTTTTTTAAAATTCCGAAAAGAAGCGTGGCGTAATGTAAAGAACGTCGAGCGCTCATATTTAACAATTTATTATTGTTAAGGTGTGGAGTAATGTGTGATCGGCGAGGTATAGGGAAACAAAAACGTGCACACGCGTTTTGAATACGCTGGACTACTTTTTTAGTTCTTGCTAATATACACTCTCCATACACAGAATCCCCAAAGTTGAGCTTAGAGAGAATAAGCGAATCGCATAAATACAGTGTGTAAATGGTATACGGGCGTTCCTTTTGACTGTGGTTAGTACAACCCCTACTGAGCACATTTAGGCAGATTTTATTAAAATTAATTAAAAAAAAAAAACCATGCAAAATAATTTAACACGCAATGTATAACGAAAAATACAATGAATTAAAAACGCAATTAATGACGTTTCAAAGTTAAGTATTATTAAAGCTGAGGCTACTTAAGCCGAAATACACATTTTCACAAGGAAACATTATGTACTTACTTAACAGATGGACTTCGATGTACATTGCGGGTCGATAGTATGTTCAAAAATTAATAACGGTGCATACGTTAGCGTAATCAAAATAATTCTTTCTGTTAATGATTAGTAGAGTCTTAATCTATGTCCAGTTTTAATAAACGCCCGTATACCATCTACACACTGTATATAGATGTATTAATTAGTCCAAGTCTTACAGTTTGTTTAAAAAATTACAGCATCACCTGTTACATTTGCATTTGACGGCACGATGGCCTAGTTGGGAGTGACCCTGCCTTCGAAGCCAGCGGTCCTGGGTTCAAATCCCAGTAAGGGCAGATATTTGTGTGATGAGCGCGATTATTTGTTCCTGAGTCTTGGATGTTTTCTATTTATTTAAGTATGTATTTAATTTTCTCTTTTTAAGTATGTTTATCGTTGTCTAGTACCCATAGTACAAGCCTAGAGCTTAGTTTGGGACTAGGTCAATATGTGTGAGATTGTCCCCAGATATTTATTTATTTATTTTTGTATTTCTTTAGCCACACGTTAAAGTTACTCCCGTATGTACTGATTCCCACGATACAGGCTCAGTCTAGTGTGGCAGCCACCGATAAATTTTACATGTTAGTATTTAAGTCTTTTAGTAAATAAATCATTTTATTATTTACTAACGACCCGCCCTCGCTTCACTCCGAGTATTATACATATGAATCTTCCTTTTGAATCACTCTATCTATTAAAAAGACTGCATCAAAATCCGTTGCGTAGTTATAAAATCTAAGCATACATAGGGACAGACCACGGGAAGCGACTTTTTTTAAAACTATGTAGTGATTTATTATTATTATACCGGGTGTTGCCTGTAATAGGAGCAGTAAATTCAGGGATCGTTTCCACACCACAAACGTAACAACATTTAATCTACAACTTTTGAAAATAACTCATTGTTAACTAAATATTAATGAATTTATATTTTCTAAGCAAGCAATGTATTGCAAAAAACACAAACTACGAAGTATGTAGGCTGACAGTAAATGTCAACTAGACTATTGGATGGAGTACATTGAAAATGCTTTTTAATTTGTTCAAAAAAATCCCGACAAGTAATTACTTTTTTTTTTTCAAGTTGTAAAACTAATGTTGCTGGGTTATTCTTCTTTTTACCGACACTTGCCTGTCCTCATTTTACCATACGTTATCAGTTAGAGTATTGATTATTAATGTTTTAGTGTTTGAATATACGTCCAAACATTTATTCATCTATTAGTACTAAATAATAATTCACTTTTTCTATCCAGTGTTTTTTTTTTTATAAGTTTGTTTTTCATACAATCGCGTGACAGAGTGGTAATACAAAATTTAGTCTCCTCTGAAAACGGCCACTCTGTCACAGTATATTCTGAAAAACCACCATAAAGAAAAAAACATTATCGCCACCGAAATAATCATTAATTAGTCCAAATAAAAATTCAAGCAACGTATTTTAAAATCAAAAATTAAAACCATAATTATCAAAAAAAATGTAAAAAAGTAGAACGACCCTGCTACGTTTATAGAGTAGAAACAATCCTTCAATTTATTGCTCCTAGTACAGGCAACACCCGGTAAATTCAACGACCCGTAACAGTACTACAAGCCTTACTTATTTCAGTTTAAATTACTAGTATTAACTTTATCTTGTTTCAGGTACTATTTTGATACGGATGTAAACCAGTGCAAAGAGTTCATATATGGAGGCTGCGAAACCAGCAGAAACAACTTTGAAACGCTTCAGGAGTGTCAAGCCACCTGTGAAACTTAATATAGAAATTACGAAGAAATTACGATTACTGTAAACTGAAGACAAAAACACGTTTATGAACACATTAAATTATTATTTTTGGTGCAATGTTAATATAGTATGTTATTATAGCAATAGTCATAAGTTTCTTGGTTCTTAATCTATGTTGAACATACATAGAATAAGAACCAAGAAACCTATGACACTGGAAATTGCACGGCGAACAACGCCTTGAAGCCAAGAAAAGTGGTACCTTGAATGACGCCGCTTATGTTTTCTGCCCCTTTCTTTTCATCCTAAAGAAAGGGACAAAAAACGTCGTTTATGTTTTTGTCCCGTTCTTTTCATCCTAAAGAAAGGGACAAAAAACATAAGCGACGTTCAAGTTCACTTTTCTTGGCTTCAAGGCGTTGTTCGCCGTGCTTTCTAGTGTCCTATATGCATATAACCAAAGGCATAGAAGGAGCGATAAAATAAAAGGCAACTTACAGATAGCTGACATGCACAGTCTTATTGGGATTCAGTGTGCCAATGAGACAGTTCTATAAGCTAAAATATCATGGTCGTACACTGTTGCTGTTGCACACTGTTGCATATATGACCATGATGTGCAGTTGGTGTCGTTGGAGACCAGTTCACATGAGTTCATAACATATTGGTGTGCAACTAGTTTTAGCAAGAACTGTATAACTATACTCTTTCCTTTCTAACCGACTTCAAAAAAAGAAGGAGGTTGTCAATCCCTCGGGATTTTTTTCGACATGTTCGATGATTCAAAGAGCGCTGGACCGATTTGTTATTTTTTTCGTTTAAGAGCTATTGCAACATTGACAATACGATAACGTTTTAAAGGCAATGTGGTATTACAATGTTGAATAGAGACCCAGATGTCGTTGCACTTAAGATCGCTAATGCTGTCTTGATTGATACCAAAGACGGCGGTTAATGCATAGTAATATTATTAGTACCAATTTCACCATACGATGTTAACGAGTTAACAGACGATTAGAGCGTTAACATTTGTCAAAATGAATGAACAAACAGTCGATTAACATTGATTAACTTTAACATCATATGGTTAAATTGGTAATAAGCATTTTAAATTAATGTGGTTGCCGATAGAGTATAAGAATGCTTCGAGTACTATATTGGAGTTAGCCGCTGCTACCGATGGTAATTGCCTCTTATTACAAGATGTTATAGTCATCGCTAGATGTCGCTAGGTCATGAGCATAGCTGGTCATTAAATCGTTAATCCGTTAATCGTCAATTTACGAAGTTAACGTGTCGACTAACGGATTAACTTTTAATTAACATTAAAACATGTTAACGCTCGCTTTCTAAATTTCCCCGAGTCAGTTAATCGTTAATTCAGTACCTACTGTTTACTAAAAAGATACTGCACGTACCGCGCCGCGAAAAACACGTTCAGCCTCGCTTTGAGACAAGAGCTTCATATACATATGAATGTTGATGAGGGGCAACATCCACATTATGTCCATTGACTAAATTACACACTTCCATTATACGTACACGTCTTATTTGTTCCTAACCAGTTAACTTCCACTAACGTAACGATATCAAAAATGCGTTTTTCGTGCGTGTTAACGGATTAACGATTAACGTTAACTTGCGTTAAGTTTGACGGATTAGCGATTAACGAAGTTAACTATTTGATTAACGGTGCCCAGTTGCGGTAAGTAATAAATAAATGGTACAGGGGCTTCGATGATTCATTAAAAGCGAATTATCTTAGCTACATGGCATGAGAATGGTTGGTTACCCCGCCATTTCCACGTAATCGAAGTACAGCATACAGCTCGCGTCACAATCCTGGAGGGAGTTATAGTTGTTGGTGTTGCCGCCGCGCCCGCTGTACGTGAACTGGACGCAACTGCGCGTGCGCCGGTCAAAAGCCCAGCTGAAAACAAACAAAACATACATGACATGATCGGTGGACCTCGAAATCTAAGCATTATAAGAAGAGGTGACAAATCATTAGAGACAAACTTCATGCTATTTTAATGTTTTGAAATATTATTATCGGTATATAATTAAGTAATTATTGATTACTATTATAATTTTACCTACCGAGTTATTTCTTGACCTCCATTCCCTCTGGAAATTGGTTGAGCACAATTATCTGAAAAATAGAAAAAAATAATTTGGAGAATAAGAAAAAATAAAGAGCATCTGTTTTGTTATATCGGCTAAAACTTATATTTAACTTAACCCAATGACAATTTCTCCAAATATGTAGAGATTGGCCAGCTCAAAAAATACGTGTCTGTTATTTTGGACAACTCTCTAGCATAATATAGGTATCAAAATAAATCAAATCGGAACCTGCAGTTAGGTGGGTCGTTCTACTTTTTTACCGACAATACATCGTCATTTTTCTATATTTTGCGTTTTTCAACTATTGATAATTATGATTTTAATTTTTGTTTTTTAAATACGTTGCGTGAATTTTTATTTGGACTAATTAATGATTATTTCGGTGGCGATAATGCTTTTTCTTTATGGTGGTTTCTCAGAATATACTGTGACAGAGTGGCCGTTTTCAGAGGCTAAATTTTGTATAACCCCTCTGTAACGCGATTCTATGAAAACGAACTTATAAAAAAAAACACTGGATAGAGAAAGTGAAAGATTATTTAGTACTAATAGATGAATAAATGTTTGGACGTATTTATACACTAAAACATTAATAATCAATACTTTAACTGATAACGTATGGTAAAAGGAGGACAGGCAATTGTCGGTAAAAAAGAAGAATGACCCAGATATATACCTTTCCTTGTCAGCCGAAACGTTGGATTTTTAACGAGTATTCGAGGAATGACGTCACATCTGTTGTTCAGAGTTTTAAATATACGGACCTTATAAATAAATTTGCATTAAATACAGGCTATTTTTTAAATAGGTGCACAAATTTTAATATTTGCTTCGCTATTGCTAATCAATAACACATGTTTTTACTCTAGCTTAAAAATATTAGAGATATTGCCGATTCAATGATTCCACTAACTTAACGATATTCATGGGCCCACTAATGCAGGGGTGCGAGGACAAAGGAGTGTTGTTAAGTAAGTTAATAAATGAAATTTCAAATTTCGAATATCAATACAGTGTATCGCATACCTACAGCTTGACAACACATGTCATCATTTCTAGTGTGACTTTGTGTTTTTTTGAACTCGTTTTGCTGTCGTAATATATTATACTAGCGACCCGCCCTCGCTTCGCTCCGGATTAAAGTATTATACACATAAACCTTCCTCTTCAATCACTCTATCTATTAAAAAAACCGCATCAAAATCCGTTGCGTAGTTTTAAACATTTAAGCATACATAGGGATATAGGGACAGAAAAAGCTACTTTGTTTTATACTAAGTATGTATAATCTATTCAGGATAGGATGGGTACGGCGACACATGACAGTTTTACATTTTACGTAAAAACCGTTTTAACCAATCCAGCTGTCATCAAATTAAAAAAATATATATTTCATAGAAATTATTACCAATAAATTACATTTATCGTTTTTCGTAGTATAGTAGTCCAGTTCAATTAAATGACGTGTTTATGTAGTGAAAATAGGTCAATAAAATAAATACACTGCAACTCCCGATACGTGAATGGAAACGTTAATAGAGATTGGCAACACATCTGTCATCGACCGAATCGAACAAACAAATCGCTTCACTCGCGTCACCTCTGCCTGCCATATACATACGTATTATTATTGTCTAGTACCCGTAACACTATTAACGTAATTTACGTGTATATTATTGTCTTCTAACATTTATTTAGTTACTGAATTCACAATTTACAATATAGTTTAAAGAAATAAAAAATATTGGCAAGTGCATTAAGAATCGATTATTTTCCCTTAGCAAACGTAATCGATAATCGTCAATAATCCTTTCAATTTCACAAGGCCACAACACTTTATCTGCCAAGTGTCATGTGTTACCGTACCCATCCTATGTTGAATAGACTATAGTGATTAACGATACAAAATCATATGTTAAAATTTGTGCAGTGATAAAAATATTGCCCTGTATGTTTGAGCCAATATTATTTCCAATAATGTATATTAAACGAGGATGTCGAAAAAGAATATCTAAAAGCTTTTAAATTATTAACAGGGTTTGATTCTATATAGAACTTTAACTTAGTGTGTATACGTTTTATATGCTTTTTAGAGTTCTGTAGTCAAACTAGGAACCCTTATAGTTTCGCCATGTCCGTCCGTCTGCAGCCTAGCGCAGAGACTCTTAGTACTAGAAAGCTGTAATTTGGCATGCATCACCACTTTGCTGGCGTGACTAATATATATATTCATGCCAAATTACAGCTTTCTAGTACTACGAGTCTCTGCGCTAGGCTGCGGACAGACGGACGGACATGGCGAAACTATAAGGGTTCCTAGTTTGACTACGGAACCCTAAAAATGCATCCAGACGCGGGATCCTATCATTTCATAACCAATGTTCCAAAATGATTCATTTTACAAACATATACATATATATATTTCATTTGACGACACGCTAGCCTAGTTGGTTGTGACCCTGCCTTCGAAGCTAGGGGGTCCTGGGACCAAATCCCGGTAAGGGCAGATATTTGTGTGATGAGTACGAGTATTTGTTCCTGAGTTGGATGTATTCTATGTATTTAACTATATATTTCTCGATATAAATAAGTTTATCGTTGTCTAGTACCCATAGTACAAGCCTAGAGCTTAGTTTGGGACTAGGTCAATTTGTGTGAGATTGTTATTTTATATCATTTGACAACCCGCGTTTATTCACGAAACTGCAAATAATTCTGGATTTATTTCAGGACCATCGTGTAGAACCCTATAGGTTAGGTTAGGTTAGTGTTATGAAAATCCTGAAATATTTGTAGTTACAGAAAAAAAGCGGGTTGGCAAATGAATAGGTTGCAAAATGTATTTGTCAAAGATTTGTCGGCGAAAAGGCAGACACCCCAGACGCACTTACATATTGGTCAAAAAGAGATGTTTTATCCACGTTTATCGACCGATAAACACGACCATGATAAACCCGCTGGTTTTATCGTTGGTACATATGTCTTCCCAAGGATGTTGTAAGAGGCGACTAAGGGCTTGTAGTACTGTTAGGCGATGGGCTTGCAACCTGTCACTAATACACTGTCATAAAACTTCTTGGTCTGATTGTGCAAAATGTCGTTACAGAATAACCAACAAGTCTTTTTAGAGTTGTTGGTGTTTCTGTAGCTCTGATAACCCCACTCTGAAGGCGTGATGTTATGTATGAATGAACTTACCATCTGGAGGAAAAGTTTGACCTTGGCTGGTAGAAACTAAAGCAAGAAACCACAGCAGTCTTAACGTCATCGCGTCTAGAACTGCAAAACAACACAATTTCTACAGCATTTTATTTGTTTATTATAATGTTAACGCCTAGCGTGTGTGTGTGCTCCGTCACGCATACGACTCACACACACATGCTCACGTCGAGATCTCCACTGCGCGGCGACCCCCGCCCGCCGCTCACTCGCCTTCGGAACGGTCTAACGCAACGACGCATTTATATTACTTTTTTATATCGTCTGTGCTCGAATAAATGCACTTAAAGTTACACCGTTTCACTAATTTCTTCCACCTGCTACCACTACGTCCAGCCTGCAGTTCCAGAGTCTCCAATAACATCTGATAAGTAAACCTCGGATTGTCGGGGGCAAAAATGTACCAGTGCTAATGATTCATTAAACATCGACTAAGTTTATTGACATCGATAAAAAGCAATTTTTTGTCATCATTATCATAAATGTAAGTTTGAATACCTTTGAATTATGTGGAAACCTCTTTTATTTATACTTATTGCTACTATAAACAACCGGTTTCTGACACTGACTGACTCTCGAGTATGGACTCGTGTCGCTTTTGTCAACCATTGAAATTACATTGAATAACAACTCATTCAGTAAACCTTTTTGTTTTTTAAGTCGGTTAAAAATTCGCAAGAAAAAGATCGTTTATCTTCATGGAAAGCTGATCATTTAATTTTAAATATAGAAGATAAAAAGTACGACTTACTTTTGCAAGAAATGTAAAATCCATATGTCACGAAAAATGTATCGATAAACTAATCGATATTTAATGAATCACTAGCACTGGTACATTTTTGCCCTGTCAATCCTGTGTTTGCTGATAAAAGTGATAAAGAATGGATAAGGATATATTATATAAATTACATAAATATATGTCTTATCTAGTGTAAATAATCTAGTCTAAATCAACATTACTAGTAGACTGGAGACTCTTAAAAGTATGTATGGGTTGTATGTAAACACTTTGTAGTACTAAAACATCTACATACAATAGTTTGGCGTGTTTGTCAATCACGAGTCCAAAATCGTGCTAGAAAACCGGGCAAGAGTATATCGAACTATGACCAGGGTGGGGTTCCGTCGCTAGTGAGTAGGTACTTACTACTTCCAAATATCAAAACTATTCCCAAAAACCAAATATTCGTTTTTTTCTTACATTTGACGACACGGTGGCCTAGTTGGGAGTGACCCTGCCTTCGAAGCCAGCGGTCCTGAGTTCAAATCCCGGTAAGGGCAGATATTTGTGTGATGAGCGCGAATATTTGTTCCTGAGTCTTGGATGTTTTTTTATGTATTTAAGTATTTATTTCTCTATATATATAGTATAGTATGTTTATCGTTTAAAAGCTTGTGTGCGTTGTTTTTATATGATAGGTCTAAAGCAGTCCTGACGATGTTTTTGGCTTAGCCAGAAAATTAGATCTTAAAAACTTTAGCTTTCGGTGTGTCCACAGAAAAGACGGTAACCTAAATCTGTGCATGACCCAAATACCTGCCCCTACCGGGATTTGAACCCAGGACCGCTGCAGCGCTGGCTTCGGAGGCAGAGTCACTCCAACTAGGCCAACGTGTCGTCGATTGTCATTGTGGGTTGTATGACTACGTCCAATTTAGAATTAAATACCAGATCTAAAAGATTGACATTATAACCTTTTTAATAGGTTTCCAAGAGCTTTCCAAAGATTTCCACTGAACGTTGTAAGATTTAACAATATTTATTCACCCCTGTGGGTAAGGACTAAATAGTTGGACCATAGTTAAGCGTAGTTAACCATACAAACAACAAAATTGAAAAAAGTTCAGTTGTGACACTGGCTAATTTTCGTGTCACAAAAGTTTCATAGAAAATTTAATTGAGTGAGTTAGCGTGGATAACTGTTTGTGTTCCTTACCCATGTATGAGAGGAAACACAAAATCTTATTTGTTTATTGTTTTTTTTAGTGCTCTGAGTAATGTTAATATCTATAATCGGTATTCAATTTCAGCTTTGTGACTATCTCAGATAACGTGACTGTATACAAACAGACAGGTAGACGGACATTATGGACATGGCGAAACTAATAAGGTAGAAAAACGGTTTAACTACGGAACCCTAAAAAGTTGATTGGTACTACAATAAGAAATCAATGTTTCTAATTAGTAACACTTGAGATCGGTTACACAAAACGGTGATAATGAAATTTGGAATGAATCCAAAACCGACTTGGTTTTGGACCTAAACATTGATTAACGGAAAATTGCATTAGTTACCTTAGCAGCTTAGTAAAATAATTAAAAACATTAAAGGGTTGTTAAGGGTGCTTCGGCCGCCTACATAACCGGAGGTTCGTAACCAATGACGACTAGTTGGTCTAGTTGCGCCGGTCTATTGCGACGTATCGACTCCAGAACCGAGACCATATCACGCCACCACACCTTCGCCAGGTTTTCAACACTCTTCACAATCTCAGTCACCCTGGCACAAAAGGTTGTCACACAGAGATTTGTATGGCCTGGCGTCAGAAAAGACTGTCGACAATGGGCAATGAGCACTGCCAACGTTGCAAAGTGAACAGACATACAACCTCACCCTTAGGCGACTTTAAACAGCCTCAAGCCCGTTTTCGTCACGTCCACATGGACATAGTTGGTCCTTTATCACCCTCTCATGATTTCAGGTACTGCCTCACTGTCGTCGACCGTTTTACCCGATGGCCTGAGGCGTACTCGATCAAGGACATCACGGCCAGCACATGCGCGTCCGCCTTCGTATCCGGCTGGGTCGCGCGTTTTGGTTGTCCAGAGCACATCACTACTGATTGCGGCCGGCAGTTTGAGTCGCACCTGTTCCAGTCCCCTGCAGTACTAATGGGCACCCGACATCATAAGACCACTGCCTACAACCCAGCAGCTAACGGCCTGGTCGAGAGACTACACAGATAGCTAAAAGCTGCCATCACCTGTCATGCATCACCGTCTTGGACAGAAGTTCTACCACTAGTGCTCCTCGGAATAAGGAGTGCGTGGAAAGAGGACCTACAGTCATCAGCCGCTGAACTAGTCTACGGCGAGCCACTCCGCTTGCCTGGCCAATTCTTCGCAGCTGCCACAGACCTGACGGTCGACTACGATGACTACGCAAGCTGACTACGCTCCCATATGAGTAAATTGTCCCCACAACCGACATCCCGACACGACACCCGACCATTCTACGTTCCCAAAGACTCAGGTCTTTCTCCCACCCACATCTTTCTCCGTCAGGGTCGAGTTCGGCGGCCTCTTCAAGCAGCATATCTTGGGCCGTATAAAATCACTCGGAGAGGACCAAAGATATTCGACATAGTCATCCAAGGAAAAGAAACGACCGTCACAATAGACCGACTTAAACCTGCGTATTTGTCAGGCGACGACAACGAGCGTAACGAACAAAACGCAGAGAAGAAGACTCGAAGCGGAGGGATAGTTAGATTTCCAGATTACTATCGCCCGTAGTCACGGTCTCGGCGGGGGAGAAAGAGTCAAAATATAGTACGATATTATTTGATATAGTACGGTTGGCAACCCTACATTTGACCCGCATTAACAATTTAAGCGGACGGAGTCACGGGCAACAACTAGTATTTCTATTTTGTATAAGGCGTGTAGATCGCATGTTTGCTTTGTAATAAAACTAATAAAAGTAATAAAATGACACCTAAATAAACATACATTTGACCTTGGCCCTCAAAAACATGGTTGGTATAGAAGAATCATAAAAATAAATATAAATGTATGTATTATATTAATCATTTCTCGTGTGCATAAAATTATTATATCGTTTTGTTGAATATTTTTTTCGAGATTAGTTTTGCCCCTTCCCGGGGTAGACCTATCTCAATACTAAACTCATTAGAATGGGTTCTTATTGTTATTATAAAATAAAAACAATAGTTATGTTCTTTATAATATTTTTTGAGAAACAACTAATATATATATACTAATATATATATATACGTTGCTAGTTCTGACAAATAAATGAATATCGCGTCGCGGGACAATCTCACACAAATTGACCTAGTCCCAAATTAAGCTCTAGGCTTGTGCAATGGGTACCACGAGTAGACAACGATAAACATACTGTAGAGAAATAAATACTTAAATACATAGAAAACATCCAAGACTCAGGAATAAATACTCGTGCTCAACACACAAATATCTGCCCTTACCGGGATTTGAACCCGGGACCCTAGCTTCGACGGCATTGTCACTACAGCATATTTGAATAAGTACATAACCCTTAGAGCGTTACTCCAACTCGCACGTGGACGTTTTTTACAGATGATAGTGAGTTTATTGTGAAATATGTCTGTGTATGATAAACAGATGTGTACAGTCAGCAAAAATATTTATAACTATCAAAATTTAGTGGTGGAGAGGACGTTTAATAGGTAAATGGTAGCACACGAAACACGGCGGACATGGCGGACACGGCGGACACGGCGGACACGGCGTACACTGCTGCTTGGCGGTAGGCCGCCAAGTAGCAGTGTTGTGTTTCGTTGCGGGGATAAGACAACCGGTGATTTCAATAGCATGGAGGTAAATATACCTCCTTAGTTTTTTTATGATAACGAGAAGGCACACGCGAGCACTCAGGCCACCTGATGGCAAGTGGAATCTGAGACCCATAGACATTTTAACTCTCAAGACTATAATCCCCCCCATAGGGGTGGTGGTAGGACCCCGTGCAAGGTCCATTCGGATCGCTACCACCATCTTATCCATTAACCACCCACCAAACAACAGTGTTCGCATTGTTGTGTTCCGGTGTGGGGATAAGACAACCGCTGAAATTATTAGTTTAGAAGCATTCCATCTTAGTCCTCAGGGTTGGCGACGCATTTGAGGTCTTAGGATTATAAGTCTTGAGAATTCAAATGTCTATAGGTCTCAGATTCCACTTACCATCAGGTGGCCTGAGTGCTCGTGTCTTAATATAAAAAAAATAAAAAAATCGTAAGATTGCAATCCTCAGACCTCAAATAAGATGGAATGCCTCTGTGCTAGTAATTTCACCGGTTGTCTTATCCCCACACAAGAACACAACAATGCGAATGCTGCTTCGCAGTAGGTTAATGGATAAGATGGTGGAAGCGACCTGGTCTGACCCTGCACAGGGTTCTACCACCACTAAAGAGTTCCCAGAGTTGGCATTTGCAGTCTTATAAGGCCACATATGATAAGACTTGAGTGTTACGCGATCTGGATCTCGCTGACCATAAGGCGTATGTGTATGTTCTTTGGATATATTCAACTTGATCATATCTCCTTGAGACTGTTAAAAGTGAAAACACGATGGAAAACAAAATCCTCGATAGTTTTATTTTTCAAACATAACCTTCGTGGCCGTGTGGTTACCGGGTTAGAATAGTGCCACTCCATGTCTTCCGATGTCGTAAGAGGCGACTAAGGGAATGAGAGCTTGTAGTACTGTTAGGCGATGGGCTTGCAACCTGTCACTAATACACTGGTAAACATCTTAGCCTGTTAGTGCAAAAATGTGGTTATAGAATTGCCAACCACTCTTTTTGTAGTTGTTGGTATTTCTGTAGCTCTGCCCCCCACTCTGGGAATGAAGGCGTGATGTTATGTATGTATGTAACCTTCGTCACATGTTTTTGATTGAATCTTTGACACGGGAGCCTGCCGTTTGGCCAAATTATTATTCGTTATTTCCCAAAAACATCATTTGGGGAAACGCTATTTTTTCCGAAACTGTAAATATTTCAGGATCATCGTGTAGAATGCTATAGGTTAGGTTAGGTGAGTTTTATAAAAATCCTGAAATATTCACAGTTTTGGGAAAAAATACATTTGACGAAAAATAATTTGGCACACGGCAGAGATCCCTTTGAAACCTACGACCATTAACTAAGATTTTCGATCTAACATAGTTGAGTATTTATAACTTCTTTGTCTAGATAAACCTGGGCCCGTATCATGGTCGCCTTTATCGTGGTAGATAAAGCATGCGTCACTCTCGCACTGTGCTTGTCAGAAAGTGACGGATGGTTTATCCACGTTTTGTCACGCGATAAACACGGTCATAATAAGCCCCCTGATTTTTTAATAATTGTTGTGGTTTTAAAGTTAGCAGCAATTATTTGAATTTGACGCTGCCATTAAGGTGCGCGAAAACTATCTCCATCTCAAGTTCTTCGCGCGGAAGTATATAAAACCATCCTTTTAGGGTTCCGTAGTCAAACTAGGAACCCTTATAGTTTCGCCATGTCCGTCCGTCCGTCCGCAGCCTAGTTCAGAGACTCATAGTTCTAGAAAGCTGTAATTTAACAAAAAAGTAAAACAAAATCTTGTTTTTGTTTTTATTGTACCTCCCCTGCACGTGGGTTTTTTTTTCTCGTCTGCCCCATAGTGTGGGGTGTCATTGGATAGGTCTTTCAAATATATTGTGGGTTTATGAATACAATTACAAATACAAACATTTGAAAAAAATAAAGCGCATGTAACGAATTTAGAAGGAAAACTATCACGACTAAGTTAGACATCATTGGTTCTTGAGATACAGGCGATTAAAGTGTTTATAAGTACCTACTACTTGTTGATTTTTATGTTTGTAGTACTTAAAGGCTTCGGAACTCTACACTGAGCATGGTCCGACATGCTCTTGCCCGGTTTTTGTGGGTGTGGCTTATATGTGGCCATTTAAGGTGCACTTACACGGATAATTTGCAATAAAAAAATACAAGCGGCAACAAAAGTTTGTCCCAAAAACTAAACTTTTTCAGACTAATGTTGGATATTATTTTGCTGGGGACTGTACAGCGTAAGGGTAAAGATGTCCCTTTGTGCCTCGCCGCGGGCTGCAAATTGCATTTGTAGTTGCACTCTGCATCAGTCATGGCTCTCCATCCGCCATCCGTCACACCGTAACCGTTGCATCCTACCAAAAAGCTTATACAGGTGGAAAAATCGGGCCCTGAAGGGAAACTACCATTAATCCATAAGTTTTCTTATTTTATTTAACATTGCTTTATTTAAAAAAGAAACTAAACTGTATTGGCGGCCGAATTGGTCTAGTTGGGTGTGACCCTGCCTCCGAAGCTAGAGGTCCCGGATTGAATCCTGGTAAGGGCAGATATTTGTGTGTTGAGTGCGAATATTTGTTCCTGAGTCTTAAATGTTTTCTATGTATTTAAGTATATATTTCTCTATATAAGTAAGTTTGTCGTAGCCTAGAGCTTAGTTTGGGACTAGGTCAATTTGTGTGACATTGTCCCGTTATTTATTATTTAATTATTATTCAAAGATTTTCTAAAACTCGCTTGCTTCGTTCGGAATTCGAACCAAGTAAGATTGAAAAAACAAACACTAGCTATTTTGTCAGTTAAACAATTTAAGTGTAACAAATTGATAATAATGTAAGTTAAGGTTAGATTTTACCATCATATTATAAAATATGTATTCATAGTGGCGTAGCGAGTGGACGTATTTATTTTGTCTCTAAATATCTATTTAAATATTGCATTAAAAACAAAGAAATTTGAGCCTTATTAGTAAATAGTTAAGTGCCAGTGTAGTAAATAGTTAAATGCTAGTGTGTCTTATCGGCTATCTAAAGCATATGTGCACATTAACAAAGCGGAGCGTGTAGCGGAGCGGAAAATAAGAACCGTTAGATTATGAGTGTACAACATTCTCCTATGAAAAATAATGAAAATATGAATACACTAGGGGGACAGAGTACTTCGCATCCAAATTTAACAAAACTAGGTGAAAGTGATCTGGACTCAAAAAAAAATCTCCCTGCGGAAAAGGAAAACTCCGGATAATGATTTTGCCCATCAAATGGATGATTTTAAAAAGGATATATTGAGTATACTAAAAGAAAACGCCAGAGCTCAAAGTGAAAACCTGGAAAAAATTAATCAAAATATTTGCTTAGTGAGAGATCAGTTGAATGAATTAAAACTTACAACACAGCATTTAGTGGCGGAAAATAACAACATCAAAACTCAAATTGCAAACCTTAGCAGCAACGTCAGTGCTACCGAAGAAAAATTACACATTCTTCAAGACGACGTCCAGCGGGTTAAAACTAGTGTCCTTGAATCAGGACAGACACCAACAACAACAATATGCAACGAATTAGTAGCTGAGCTTCATGAGCGTGAACAACGTAACAGAAACATTATTATCACAGGTATGAATGAACCTCATTCGAATAATATGGAAGAAAAACGGGAAGCTGACAGACGAGAGGTTAGCAACATAATCTTGTCCGTTCACCCAGGTTGTCCAGCACCAGAAAAAATCATGCGTATTGGTAAATATGACGGTGTTAAATTAAGACCTATTAAAGTCAGCTACATGTCACAAGAAACAGTAAAGACTATACTGCGAAATAAACATAAGCTCACCACTGATTCAGTTAAGATCTACTCCGACAAAACCCCGTCCCAACAGAAATACTTGAAAGATCTTAAAGAGGAATTGCAAAGACGCACAGAATCTGGTGAAGAAAACTTAACTATAAAATATGTTAAAGATGTCCCAAGAATATTAACCAAACATCAGACAAAAAACTGAATGCATCAGGGAAAGATATTAATACACGTCATGCAATTTCGAATAGTTATACCAATCTAGCCATTTCAACTAAATCTCTCAATTTTTTATATGCCAACGTGCGCAGCTTAGTCAAGCCGGGCAAAATGGATGAGCTAAAGTGTGTCCTTGAATCATTTAAAAATAAAGTACATGTAATAATACTGACAGAAACTTGGATAAAAGACGAACTCGAAGCTCTTAGGCTTAATTTTACAAATTATACGCATTATTTTAATATAAGGAAAGGATCACGGGGCGGAGGAGTATCTATATACGTGCACAACAATCTTAAACATGACCTTGTAGAGGAACAATATGAAGATGGAAATCACTTCTTGTGGGTACATCTTAATAAGATGTCATTGGAAGTTGGGGCTATATACAAACAACCAGCCGCAAATACAAACCAATTCTTAGAAAATTATTCGAATCAGTTAGCGAGAAGAAAGAGAGCCCTGGTATTTGGAGATTTTAATATTAATTTATTGAGTAAAGAGCATCACGTCAATCAATATAAAATGCTACTACAGGAAAATGGTTTTATAATATTAAATAAACTTGATGAAGCACACAGTACTCGCGAAACAGATCATTCCAAAACAATCCTAGATCACGTCTGCACTAATCTCAAAGATAACACTTTTAAATTAACAATCGTAGAATCAGTTTTATCCGATCATAAACAGATCTACTTCGAGTTGAACAGATTTACACCAGAAAAACCAAAGGTAGTACAATATACGGCCACTGATTTTTTAAATTTATACAAAACTGTGCAAGAACAGGACGATGTAAACGTGGACAATATTTACGAGAACTTCGAGAGGGACCTGCTGCAAGCTATTAACAAGAACAAAATAACAAAAACAAAGCGACTGAATTTACCAAAGGCGGATTGGATCAACAGGAACTTAATCAAATCCATTAATGAAAGGAACGTCATGTGGAGCCAGCTCAAACAGATGCCACAAAATGAAGCTCTGAAAAAAGAATTTCTACAAAAGAAGAACAGAGTATTTCTTGAAATTCAACGAACTAAAAACAATTTTTATTACAAAGAGTTTAAGCGATGTGAGAAGAGTCCCTTGAAAATGTGGCAACTTATTAATAATTTATCAAATAATAAATTAAAAGGGAATTGTGCACCACTTAAACTAAAAACATTGCAAGGTACAACTACAGACCATAAAGATATGTGCGAGTGTTTTAATATTTTTTTCTCAAATATAGGCACTCAGTTGGCTTCAAAAATACCACTACAATTTCGTACTCATACATATTTGGGAGAACAATCAAAGTCACCTGTCTCGAAATTATCATCTCTAAGAGTCACCACTATTGAAGAAATTGAAAAAATAGTTACTAATTTAAATTCTAATACGAGCAGTGGGATAGACGGAGTAAGTACAAAAATCATTAAATGTGTAAAAAATCTCATTTCTCAAAATTTGACTGACTGTATAAATAAGTGCCTTAAAGATGGTCGTTTTCCAAACTCACTTAAAATTGCAAAAGTCACCCCGTTATTTAAAGCTGGAAATAAACAAGAACCAGGAAATTATAGACCCATATCCGTACTACCGGTTTTATCGAAGATTTTTGAAAAAATATTACACAATCGACTTAGTGACTTTCTTGAATCTACTAACTTCTTATATAAAAATCAATATGGCTTTCGGCCTAAATCCAACACCCTTTCTGCTACTGTTGATTTGGTGACCAAAATAAAAGTAAATATTGATGAAAAAAAAATTGTATTAGGAATATGTGTTGACCTTAAAAAGGCATTTGATACTGTTAGCCATGAAATACTCTTGCGAAAGTTGAATGATATCGGCATCACAAATAATGCATACAGGGTATTCGAGTCATATATTACAAACAGATATCAGGTCGTTAAGATCGGTGAACAACAAAGTCAACCACAACTAATAACATGTGGCATTCCTCAGGGGTCTATTCTTGGCCCTTTGTTGTTTCTGATATATATTAACAGTATTCAGGACATTGGACTGATCGGAGAGATCACCCTGTATGCTGATGACACGAGTTTATTTTATTTTGGTCATTCGATGAACTTATTGGTAAACCAAGCGCAGCATGATCTAGATCTTTTACACACCTGGATGCAATGCAATTTACTTACAATAAATATTGCGAAAACGAATTACATTATTTTTTCTGCAAAAAATAAAAAGATAGGTGATTTTAATCCTTTAACTGTAAATGGTGAGCCTCTTTCAAGAGTTAACACAGAAAAATACCTCGGGCTTGTACTAGACAACCGTTTAACGTGGAAACCGCATATTGACAAAGTTCGAGCAAAACTAGTATCTCTGTCTGGTGCGCTCCGAGGTATAAGTCGATGTCTCCCTAAAAAAGTAAAGTACACTATATATAATTGTCTTGTTAAATCCCACATCGAATATCTGATTGAAGTCTGGGGTTCAGCTGGAAAAGCAAACTTGAAATTATTACAAACTGCACAAAACACAGCTATAAAAACATTATTTGGCTACAAGCGCCTAACTTCCACTACAAAAATCTACAAAGAAACAAATTTGCACAATTTATCTCAATTATACAAATATAATACTTGCATTCTTATAAGAAAAATAATGACAAAAGACCTGCATTCAAATATTACCTTTACAAAAAGGGTGCAAGTTCAAAAACGTATCACTAGACAAGCCAATAATATTATTCTAAGAGCACATAAAACAACCTATGGCAGAAAGTGTATCATGTACGAGGGAGCACAATTCTATAATCAACTTCCAAAAGATATAAAAGACGCAAAATCAATGTTAACGTTTAAAAAATTATTGAGGCGCCACATAGAAAGTGATGTTTTCCTAACATAAGAAAGCAAGAAAATGATAATATGTGTGTTACATAGGTATGTAAAACGCTTCCGCACCCGCGCAGCTTATGCACTCACATACTTCCTTAGTAAACATTTTAGTTGCAATACTGATCTACCCGTAAATAAAATAAACAAATGTAAGATTTAAGAAAAAATAAAGTAGTATCTTAGGTACTTAATATGATATTTTAGTTTTTATATTTCTTTGTAATTAGGTTTAAAATGTTTAATTACTACTTAAGAGTTATATACTAACAGCCCATTGTTAGAATATTTAGCGTAAAAACATTACTAACCCATTTTGTTTTAATATAACCACTACTACGTATACGCATGCTATGTAATTTACTATAGATTTAATAACTTGTATTTTCTCGATAAGCGAATTGTAATTCTTCTGAGAAAATAAATATCTTTAACCGTATATTTATTTTTAAGACCATATATTTGTTAGAGAAATTATATCCTGAATAAGTAAGACTCCTATCGATTCGTATAATAAATTAAAAAACAAAAAACCGCCTTCCATAACGCAAAAAATAACTTCTTTTAAAAAGGTGCCTACAATTTTAAAAGAAGTTATTTTCACGTTTTCGAGACAGGTATACTTTTTTTTTATGTTAAGGAGAAGGCACCCTAGCACTCAGGCCACCTGATGGTAAGTGGAATCTGAGACCCATAGACATTTGAATTCTCAAGGCTATAATCCTAAGACCTCAAATGCGTTGCCAACCCTAAGGACTAAGATGGAATGCCTCTATGCTAGTAATTTCACCGGTTGTCTTATCCCCACACCGGAACACAACAATGCGAACACTGTTGCTTGGCGGGAGGTTAATGGATAAGATGGCGGTAGCGATCCGGATGGAACCTGCACGGGATCCTACCACCACTACTACTACTGACGCTTTCGTTTTAAGGCTCCTTCTATACCTTTAGTTATTGTCCCGTGATATTATACAAATTTTGTATAGTTAAAAGTAAAACTGTGTGACAGGGTGACACGTCGCGCAAATATATACGTCAGTCGACACGTTGTCGTTCTTTTGTGCTCTTCCGGCGTCAGCTTATGGTCGCGTTTGAAAAGTTTAGATTTGATTCCACAGGACAGAGTATTGACAATATAGACTCGCAGGTAAAAGTTAGGGGGTACTTTGAAAATCGATGTTTGGACTCAGGTTAATCTCTTTTTCTATCAATTAGCCCGTTCTTATATTCAAACCGCGGATAGATTAAGTTACTTCTAGTTTAAATTTGACATATTTTGTACGAGGCAACTGGCAAATATTGATTCGAAGTAACCTAATCTATCCGCGGTTTGAATATAGGAATCGGACATAAGTCACGAAAGATGAGAAAAACGGACAGAGAATCTGGGTTGGGATTCTACACGGCTATAACGATATCGTCTTTGACGTGTTTCCGTATTGTCAACGTTTTGATAACTCTTATGTCATTTACAATAATGGCGCCTGTGACAAACACGATATCGTTTTAACACACCTGAATAGTGGCTCTGAAATTTCGCAAGTGCTTTTCTATAACTTTACCATCTAGGTTCTCTGCAATGCATTGTGCACCAAGGGCCGTAAGAACTCGAGTCATTAAAAGCTCTCCGCGTTCGGCGTCAGGCTTCTAGTAGACTCTCGTTACTAATCCTGGGTCGAGATTCTACACGGTAAAAACGATATCGCTTTTGAAGTGTGTACGTATTGTCAATGTTTTGATAACTCTTATGTCATTAACAATAATGGCGACTGTGATATAAACGATTGTAAAACACGTCGAACACGATATCGTTAAATCGCGGTAGAATAGAGGCCCTGTTACTGCCCGTGTTAAAAGTTTTTCATCACATTTGCGAAGGAGCTAAAAATAAGATTATAAAAAAACAACAATCAAACAAATTAATAAAAGAAAATGACTACTTTTTTCAAAACAGTCTTCCACAGATAATGCTAAGAACTGCGTTTAGTTTTCAAACTTGACAGGTCACACTTCCAGATTGTACCGATATTCAAATATATTTTTTATAAAATAATTATAAATGTCTCTGAAATAACAGTAAAATATAAATATAAAGCAGTTAAATGTAACATTATAAGTTGTACCAAATTTGGCTAATTATGAACTCCGTAGTCTGAAACGAGACGTCCGAGTGCGTCCTATATTATAAAACTAAACTAATAACTCCCTAGGTAGTTATAAATATCCATAACTCCCGTGGAAGGTAAATCGGCTCTACACGCCTGAGTGTAACAATAACCTTTACGAGCAAGTGTGATGAAAATAATATTGAACGGTTTTCCCAAAGCGTGGCGAGCGGATATTGGATGTAACCTAACCTAACCTGAAGGTTCGAATATTTTGAATGAATAATTTGAAACGTCAATGAATAAAAAAATACGGAATCTTAAGTTTAAAATTTTTGGGTTGTTAAATGATACAAATAAAAAAGAAAAATTTACCTTACCAAACAGATTTAGGTTACCGTCTTTCCTGTGGACACACCGAAAGTTAACGTTTTTAAGGCCTAATTAAGGTTTAATTTAAGGCGAGAGACAACTTTTCTTTTTAAGAGTGTGTATGACCCTTAAACCTGATGGGATGACAGCCGCAACAACAAGAATTAGAAAAAAGATATAGATATTTCAACGCCCCACGTCAAAGTCGTAAAACACAAGTGTCACTCACACGCCAAGCATGTTTGAAAAGGTATGTAAAATTTAACTCAATTTACACTAAAGACAGATGGTTTTAAGCTAATTCTCTATTAAGTATACAGTTAGGTGCAAAACTGAGTCAATATTAGCACCTTAGTAGAATTTGAATAAGTTCATGATATCATGATAATTAAAGGTATTTTTAAATGTTTAATACAGACAAGTACTCCTTGAAATTTGCTACAAATCCGCCTACCAAATAATTTACCTGTCATTTACAGTTTTCAAGTAATTTTAACGTAAAAAAAATTAAATTTAACCTTTTTTTATTTGTCTAACATTTTAATTCTCTCTATGGCAACCCTAAATAAGCACCCTCATAAAACTATAGAAATTATGCCTCTATACAATGAGTACGAATTTATTGAAATCCGCCATATTTTTGGTGGAAGTTATTTTCGACATTAGTTCGGTGCACGGTTCACTTTTGCACCGAGACAAATTAGCCATACAAACTGGTTGTTAGTTCACTATGGGCGCGAATTAAAATTCTGCAATAACTAGAAAACTACGTCCCTGATTCAAGCAGTGGGTACCTCATTTGAAAGAACATGGAATGGCTATTTTGAATAGTTTTATTATTTAGGGTTGCCATAGAGAAAAATAAATTACTAGTATAAATAGACATCTTAGCCTGATTGTGCAAAATGTGGTTACAGAATTATCAACAAGTCTTTTAGAGTTGTTGGTAATTCTGTAGCTCTGCCTGCCCCACTCTGGGAATAAAGGCGTGACTTTATGTATGTATGTAGTATAAATACCTACATAAATTAAAATTTTACAGTTTTTGGTTTAATTTTACTAAAGAACTTTAAATGACAAGAAAACCGTTTGTTCAGCAGTTATGTAGCAAACTTCAAGGAGTATTATTCTATATAAAGCATTTGTAAATAGCTTTGATTGTCATCAACTTATTAACATTCTACTAAGGTGCTAATATTGGCTCAGTTTTGCACCTAACTGTAACAGTCGTTAGCGTATTGGCACGATCCTCATGACTATAGGTGATGTTGGCGCGTCCTCACTGAGAACATTCGTGTGTAATGAGCATTCGGCGTCGGATATTCAATTGGTGTAGAACACAGTAACGCCCGTCTTAACGTATACCACTCGAATGCTCTCAGTGAGGTCGCTCCTTTAAAAGTATAAGGGTCATTCGTTAGCGTTATAGGCACAACCACTTATGACGACTTTAGGTTTCATTCAAAAGATTAAAGGATTTTGGCATCACTAAAATCTAATTATTATTTCATTACGACACTGAATAGATGTAACCATTCTGTTGTGCCATTGTCTGTGGTAAGGACCCCTAAATAGAACCCTCTGGGTGAATAGGGAAACATTTTGTTTGGAACTGCAAGTCATAGAATCAATTCGTCGCAGCGTAAATATCGACAGCTAGTTCTATGAAGAAAAACAGCTTGGAAGCGGAAATGATGAACTCAATCCTGACAAGTTCCAGGCAGCGAAATTAGAGGCATTCCATATTAGTTCACAGGGTAAGCAACGCATTTACAGTCATAGGATTGCAGTCTTGGGAATGCAAATGCCACACAGGCAGTGACGGGCAAAATATAATCGACAAACGATTAACGATTAAAAATTGCGATGATTAATCTTAGTCGTAAGAGTTTCGATTAATTTAGTCACGATTAAATTAATCGCCGATTAATTAACAGTGACTAAATTGTTAATCAATTAGTTAAGCAAGTAGATTAATTTTCTCACGATTAATATTAGGAATAAATCGTTTCTTTTGTAACTTAAGTTTCAAGTTACGTTGACAGATTGCTACAGCTTAACAGCTTACATCTGTATAACATCATTTACAACATATTGATTATTTGTACCGTGCATGTTCCAGTTTTTAATTGAGATTTAATCGTGAAATTTAGTTGATTAAAATGACGATTAATTAATCGTTATTCGTGTAAATTAAACGTGATTATATTTGTGACGATTGATTGTTTAATCGATTAATTAGTTGATTAAAAAGTTAATCGGTTAATGCCCATCTCTACACACAGGCCACCTGTGGGCCTTACATGCTGCCACAGGAACTAGTGTCAAGTGACGTGAAACGGGAACTAGTGTCAAATATTATTATGAAATTAATAAAAGGACTAAAGTCACACAAAACTTACTTTCATTTTAAACCTTACGTCTTTATTCTTACGTTAGGAATAGACGAATTTAAGTCTCGAGTCTATTAGTCCAGTCATTTTGCGGACGCTAGTATGGTGAAATGGAAATAATTTATAATAGCAGATTTTTCTTGTGTTTTGGATTTATGTATTGGTCGTTCTGTAACCACATTTTGCACAAGCAGACTAAGATGTTTACCAGCGCCTCTATTCTACTGCGATATCGCGTTTGACGTGTTTTAGAATCGTTTATGTCACAGTTGCCATTATTGTAAATGACATAAGAGTTATCAAAACGTTGTCAATACGGAAACACGTCAAAGAAGATATCGTTATTACCGTGTTGAATACCAGCCCAGTATATGAGTGTCAGGTTCAAAATGTGTGTGTGTGTATCTGCCAGTCACACCGTAGCTCTTAAATGGATGAACCGATTTCAATACTTTTTTTTTATATCGGCGTTTATTTCTCACTGACACCGCCGTCGTCCGCTGTGTCGACACGGTTTCCCGTCAAACCTCCCCTACGCCGCCTGAAGCGAAATTGATGCGCTGTCCAATGCTGAATAGAAAGCGATTTCGGAACGCGGCGGGTGGCGGGGGGGGGGACCATTTTCAAAATGGTTAGTTTATTAAATGGAAGTGTAATAAATAAGCGGAAATAATCTTTATCTTCATCAATGCTGTTGCTATGAATTCGGGAGTGTGTTTGTTTGTTTTTTTTCTTTAAAGTTTAATGCGTTATAGCTGGAGGGTACTTTTATCAACATTAAGATATTATTTTACTTTGTTGGTATAATTTAAATGAATAACTATGCCAAATAACACTTTTGAGTAAACCATAGACAGACGGACAGAGGGACAGAGGGATGGCGAATCTATAAGGGTTGATTGATTACGGAACCCTAAACATGAGAACTTGGACTGAAGCTGGGTCATACACAGATTCAGGTTACCGTCTTTCCTGTGGACACACCGAAAGATAACGTAAGGCCTAATTTTCAGGCTAAACCCATTCCCGCAAAAACGCCGGCAGCACTGCTTTAGACCTATCATATAAAAACATAACCTATATGCACACAAGCTTTTAACTATTGACCACAGGAGAGATAGCTTTTGTTTTTAAGTGTGTATGACCCAGCTGCTAATTTACTTAAATTCATATTTGTGCTGCCATAAATAATATTTTTTAATTTACTAGTAAAAGTTTCCGTAATAAAAAGCATTTTTCAGTCCCATAACAGTACTCCCGTCAAAGTAGGTAAGAGGCGTGCAATTCCACAAACATGTATTTGCCAGTGGTGAAAATAAAAACTAACGTGATCTCATATAAATTTTGCAACGTTCCATAGACTGGAGCGCTCGCGCCGCCCGCAAATAGAAGTTTGCGATGCATTATGCGCTTGTGTGGAGACACTAGAGATTGTAAGGGAACGCACACAAGCGTGTCAGTACGCACTTTTCAAGATTTGAACACGTTTCCATTGGATGTTTTAAATAAGTTTTAGTTTTGCTAAAGTGTAAAAGGGTCGATTAACTAAACGTAATTCAAAGAATTCGCTATCGTCCCTTTGCCCCTAGATATAAATAACGCGTGGTTGCCGGGTTAGAACAGACCATGTCTTTCCGTGGATGTCGTAAGAGGCAACTAAGGGAATAAGGGCTTGTAGTACTGTTAGGCGATGGGCTTGCAACCTGTCACTAATACACTAGTAAACATCTTGGCCTGATTGTGCAAAACGCGGTTACAGAATTATCAAGAAGTCTTTTTAGAGTTGTTGGTGTTTCAGTAGCTCTGCCTATAAAGCTCTGGGAATAAAACCGTGATGTCATGTATGCAAAAGTTAGCGATTTTTGAGAACCAACTAATGTATAGCATTGACGTAAATTGACGAACTATCGCGTAGGCGCTTATGTTAAATTCATACATACTTACATTCATACATGACTGGGGATTCCCAGAGTGGGGTAGGGAGAGCTACAGAAATACTAACAACTCAAAAAATAGACTTGTTTATATTTCTGTAACCACATTTTGCACAATCAGGCCACAGTAAACCACACGGGATTGCAAAAACTATAACCTCGTGAGATCAGGTGTTCTATAGGAGGTACATAATCAACACAATTTAGTTTTAACTTTATGCCCTTCAATATAACGTTCATTTTAATTTGTTTCACAGCTAGAAATGGAATTTAAGAGCAAAGGTAATTGAACTTTATTCCCTTGATATTATATTCAAATTCCCACTTACAAAAATCACCCTGCTTGTAGTATGGTGGGCGTCACGAGGATATATAAAAGCATAAATTAAAACTATAACGATTACTATCACACGTCTTTGGTTCCTAAGTTACAGGCGACTAAAGTGTTTATACCTACAGATAATTATGTATTGCAAAGTAGTCGAAATTTAATATTTCCGAACGTAACTTATTGAACGAAGACCGATATGGATATAGGTCATAGTTGTTACCTACCTAACCTAACCCACTCAGAGCATTAAATTATGCATTTAGTAAAAGATGTACAAGGGAGGACAAATATCCCTTTAGGTTCACTTCGTCCACATTCCCATTTCATCCACATTCCTACTTCGTCAACAATCCCATTTCGTCCACAACCAATTCCCAAATCATCTACTTCCTACTTTGTCAACATTCCCATTTCGCCCTTTTCTCACTTCGTCCACATTCCCATATCGTCCATTTTCTCATTTCATTCAAATTTTCAATTCGTCTGTATTCCCATGGAAGAGTTCAGAAGTAAAAAAAACAAAAAAAAAATACTACTGAACTGATTATTAAAAAAATAAATTAGGTACACAGGTTAGTAAAAAGGGCTTGCTGGTTTATTTACGGGCAGTTATCATGATAGGTAAGAAAAAACTATTAATTTTGGTGACTTTATTATTGGTACTTAATAATTATCTATAAACCAGTAATACTGGCCACTTTCAATTGAAGTGCTTTTAATTCCGTTTACAATACCATTTCAAATTTTGATTTCACAAGTCAGTCTAAATGTCATCGCAGTTCAATACATCACGATGTCGGACTTAAAATTTGTTAAAACAAAAATGGGCAAAGACTTGCCTATTCTTCGGGACGTGGAATTGTGGACGATATGGAATTGTGGACAAAGTGGGAATGTGGACAAAGTGGGAATATGGACGAAATTGGAATTTGACTTATCGGGAATGTGGACGAATTGGGAAAAGGACGATATGGGAATAAGGTTAAAATGGGAATATGGACGAAATGGGATTGTTGACGAAGTAGGAATGTGGACGAAGTGAACCTAAAGGCAAATATCGACCAAAAAATCTTTAAGGTATTAATGATTTTTGGCGATAGTTTTTTAAGTTGATTGTAAGAAGTTGAAGGCTACAGGGGCATGCATGGGTATGCAGTTCAGTTTATGGTGAAAGAAAGGGACAGCCTTACGTGTAAATGTTATAGCTCTGTCCTTTACACTTGTCCTAAATTTAAGTGCTTAGCCATGTCATGGTAACCACCCAGAGCCCTATATTGTCCCTGATCATAGCCCCGCGTGCTATATCCCAATTTTTAAAAAAAACATGTTACTGGTAATGACCAGAGGGCGGAATTCTCATGGAAAAAATTAAAATGTCATAGGGATAGAACATTTTGATTTATCGACTTTTCCAGTTATCGATATTGTGTAATCACTAATCTCTTTGTTATTTTGGTTATGATTTTATATTTAAAATGTATATGTCATTCTTCATTCGCATTTAGTTAATGTTTTCAACAATACGTGAAGCTTTAAGATTTAATTTGTAATATTGTTTTACTTTAAAAAAAAAACTCGTTATTCACGGTATATAACCACTAGAAATAAAACTAAATCTAAGACATAGAACTATACAATAATAATGAAAACTACATCTAAATTTACCTAACTATATTAATCTCAAAGACCGCTACCAGACGCCATTGTTAATATTGATAAATTGTTTTTGCTCAAGTATAATGTATAGATAGGAGGTATAATTCTATTTCGTAAAAGATCTTGTGCTACGTGAACCAGAACTACTTGTCGATAGTCGATAAAATACTACATTCTATCCCTATGACATTTAAATTTTTGCCATGAGAATTCCGCCCTCTGGTAATGACGTCTTGTGATGTGGAAACGTGCCTTCGTTAACGATCTCTACGCACCCCTCACGCACACTGGCTCGTCTCGAGATCTACGCACGACGCCATTTTTGAGTTTCAGTAAAATACCTGAATTAAAATTATGCATGTTCGTGTTTACTACCTATTATTAATTGGTTTACTTCGTCATTACCCGATCTTTTGCCCGCATTCGGAGTGTTAATGGCTACTAAGGTTCCTTGGTGACGATTTTTTATACTCAAGCTTGAAAAACCGGCCAAGTGCGATTTGGACTCGCGCACGAAGGGTTCCGTACCATTATCTATACAACATAAGACACTAAATTATAAACTAAAAAGGCTAAAAAAACATGTTTTTTGTATGGAAGCATTCAATTAATTTAAAAAAAAAAAACTTTTTTTTCCGTATGGTGGCCGGTTTAGAATAGTGCCACTCCATGTCTTCCCGTGGATGTCGTAAGAGGCGACTAAGGGAATATGGGCTTGTAGTACTGTTAGGCGATGGGCTTGCAACCTGTCACTAATACACTGGTAAACATCTTAGCCTGATTGTGCAAAATGTGGTTACAGAATTATCAACAAGTTTTTTAGAGTTGTTGGTGATTCTGTAGCTCTGCCTACCCCACTCTGGGAATAAAGGCGTGACTTTATGTATGTATGTATGTATGTATGTAATTATTTAATATTAAAGTGAATATCTCAAGCGTTTACCTACCTGCTGCCGTTATTAATAGAGGACAAAACGGCAAAAAAACATGTTTGTTGTATGGGAGCCCCAATTAAATATTTATATTACATACCTACTTAAAAGAAAGACATGTACCTTGAATATATGTATACTTACATTCAATATGTGTACCACAATTATAAAATAGTCAAAAATATAACACGCATGTACAAAGGCGAAAAGGGTAGTTGTATTACTAAACTAACCTATTTCTTACATACAGCTGTTTGAATGTCCCTTATGATGTTTACCTTCACAATAAGAGCATCGGCTTATGTACCTACGCACATCAAACAAACAATGAAAATGAATTAAAAAACATGTCTGCCATGCTTTAAAGTGAATTTAAAAAAGTAATAACAAGCGTTGCAATTAATGTGATTAATATGGTATCCTTCATTTTTCATAATTTCATTTGCACTAATTTCTTTTGCCATAATGGTCACTGGCAATTTTTTTCTGAATTCGTAAACCTTTCAGGTAATTTTTACATGCCATCGTGTAGAACCCAATAGGTTAGGTTAGGTTTGTTTTATTACAATTCTGAATAGTTCACGGTTTCAGAAAAAATGCCTTTATGCCAAATGAATATTATGGCACATTATCGTTAGGGCATATAAAATTATGTCATATGAAATTCGGGCCAGTGAAATTATTGCATTATGTAATTCGGTCAAACGATAGAGAACCGATTGATATGCCAAACAAAACAGGGATTCAACAGATATGTATCTAGTATCACAGTCGGGGGACTTTAAAGATAATGTTCCTTAAAACTGTCCTTTTCAAACTGGCATTTCTACATACCAAAACCATTTAGCTTTTGACATGTTATTGTATTGTGAACGTTACGATTTTTATTTGCTCACGTAATGACTGCCGAGTAATAAAAAATGCGATAGCATGTCAAAAGCTACATGGTTTTACCGCTTAGAATAGAGCCCCATAGTGCTACAGTTGGCAGCAATAACTTGTGCCGGAAACGAAATTTATGACTGAAACTATTATGAGGAGTTGCGGGCAAAACAGCTTTCGGAAAAAAAGTCATTTCCAAAAAAAAAGGAATAACGTTTGGTTTTTTTATGATAAGGAGAAGGAACACGAGCATTCAGGCCTCCTGATCGTCAGTGGAATCTGAGACCCAAAAACATTTGAATCCTCAAGACTATAATCATAAGATTGCAATCCCACAACCCAAAATACGTTGCCAACCCTGAGGACTAAGATGGAATGCCTCTATGGTAGTAATTTCACTGCCTGTCTTATCCCCACACCGGAACACATACAATGTTGTTGAACAGTGTTGTTAGGCGGTGGGATAATAGATAAGATGGTGTTAGAGACCAGACGGACCCTGCACAAGGTCCTACCACCACTAAAATAATAAAATGCAAAAGAGAAAAATAAATATGCCCTGTGTGGTTGCCGGGTTAGAATAGTGCCACTCCATGTCTTCCCGTGGATGTCGTAAGAGGCGACTAAGGCAATAAGGACTTGTAGTACTGTTAGGCGATGGGCTTGCAACCTGTCACTAATATTAGTAAACTTCTTGGCCTGATTGTGCAAAATATGGTTACAGAATTATCAACAACTGTTTTTAGAGTTGCTCTGCCTACCCCACGCTGGGAATAAAGGTGTAATGTTATGTATGTATGTATGTAAAAATAAATATCTTTTTTTGGTAAATGAAAATTGGGCAATGACCAAAAATAATTAACAACAGGAACTGCAAAAAACCCTTCAATCATTATAGAGGTTTGTCTCAAAAGAATACTATATTTTTCGTATTTTCTTATTATTATAAAATCTTTATCTTTACCTAGTCCCAAACTAAGCTCTAGGCTTGTACTATGGGTACTAGACAACGATAAATATACTTAAATAGAGAAATACACTCGGCGTCAAAAATATCGCCCCTCCGCGAAAATCAGATTCAAGCTTATCTAGACCTTAGCGAAATTATGTTACATAATTAATATTAGTATCAATTAAAAGCACGTTTAATGTGTTTTAAATTAATAATGTTTAATTTAAACAAAACGTAATGGCTTGTGAATCAGAGCGTTTCGAAAAAAAAGTGCACTAATACTCGTTTGAAGGGTCGCGAGCGGTCTCGAACATGGAGACCACCACTGCTGAATCAGCTCAAGTGGTTGCACTACTGCAAGCAGGAGTTCGGCAGTGTGATGTCGCTCGGCAACTCAATTTAAGCCGTCATGCTGTCCGCCTAGTATTTCAGCGGTTCCAGGACACTGGGGGCTACATCAGAAGACGTGGGGCTGGTCGGTGACGCTGCACATCCGAAAGAGATGATCGCTTCATCGTGACATCATCTCTACGCAATCGCTTCGCTAGTGCTGTTGAGGTGCAACAACGCCTCAGAGAAGCTCGGACAAGATCAGTTAGCATCTCTACGGTTAGAAGAAGACTGCGGGAGAAGGATATCGTGGCTCACAGGGCTGCTACAGGCCCAATGTTGACCGCACAGCATCGCAGAGATCGCTTGCAATTTGCCCGCGACCACGTCGATTGGACGTTTGAGCAATGGAGGCAGGTTCTCTTTACCGATGAGACGAGAGTCTGTCTTTATTGCAACGACAGGCGGGCCAGAGTCTACAGAAGGTCGGGCGAACGATTTGCTCAAGCCTGTATTGAAGAGACAGTGGGCTACGGAGGTGGCTTTTGCATGTTCTGGGGGGGCATGTCTATAGACGGCAAAACCGACCTTGTCTGCGTCTCCAGGACTGGAGGCACTCGCAGCCAAGGGTCTCTGAATGCTCGCCGATACATTGCCGAGATCCTGGAAGAGCATGTGATGCCATATGCGGGTTACGTCGGCTCTGGGTTCACATTAATGCACGACAACGCTCGCTCCCACACTGCATTAATTGTTCGGGATTATCTGGAGGAGGTCGGGATTCCCGTTTTGCCGTGGCCAGCCAGGAGTAACCCAATTGAACACTTTTGGGACGAGCTGAAGCGACGGGTTCGGTCACGAGATGCCGCCCCTATCACTCTGCAAGATCTTCAGGACGCAGTCATCGAAGAATGGGGCAACATTCCACAAGAGGACATCGTAAAGTTGGTGCGATCAATGAAAGACCGTTTAGAGGCAGTGATAAGGGCAAGGGGGGGTAACACTAGGCTTTAAGTTAATTTTAGGCACTTTTTGTAAAATTTTGTTATCCATTTATTGTTGTAAATTTAAACTTGAATAAACATTTTTCAACTGTTCGCAATGTCATTTCCTTTAATTTTTGACCCCAAGGAAAAATCCCTTTTTTTTTTAATTTTCCTAAAAAAACACTTTATTACCTTTCAAATGATACCTAACAATCATATTGTTGTCCTTGATCAAATAGGGTTTAAAGTCGGTTGTAATTATTTTCCGAGGAGGGGCGATATTTTTGACGCCGAGTGTACATACTTAAATACATAGAAAACATCCAAGATTCAGGAATAAATACTCACGTTCATCACACAAATATCTGCCCTTACCACTTCAATCGGGACCACTTGCTTCGAAGGCAGGGGTAACTACGAACTAGGCTAACATGTCGTCATCGGTCGTTTGTAATCGCGTCTCGTTTTTTAGGGTTCCGTAGTCAAACTATTAACCATTATAGTTTCGCCATGTCCGTTCGTCCGTCTAGCTCGGAGACTCGTAGTACCTACTAGAAAACTGTAATTTGGATTTTTTTTGAGAAAGGTTTATGAAATATTAAGCTTTGAAGCTCAAAGCCAAAACTAAAAATACTAAAAATCAGAAAAATATTTTCAATGATAGCGTATATAACGAATAAAGAAAAACTATTACGACTAAGTAGACATCATTGGTTCTGGAGATACTGACGATTAAAATGTATATACCTTTTAAAATCATCTAAGATGGCACATACTCGTAATTACATTAAATAGAAAATTTGTTATTCGTCTTTAACGGCTTCGGAACCCTACACTGAGCATGGTTCGACATGCTCTTGCCCGGTTTTTAAAGACTAGCAGTGACGTAGAAATGACCATGTGGCGATTAAGCTCTTTAGCTAGTAGCAGAAATAAATCTTTTAAGACCCTCTACAGGTATGTTTATGTTGTGTTTTTTTTCAGAATACCTTTAAAAACTCCTGTTGTCAATTCGCCCAAACGGAGACATTATACACATAACACCTCTTTTGCTACAAATGATTAAAAAAATCCAAAATTCTGCATCACACTCTACGTTAATAAACAACTGACATGCTCGATCATTCCTCTAGTAATTAAACCGAGTAGATTCAAAAGCGTGTTAAATATGCGTAAAACCAGTATCAACCAGATATTACGACCCTCCAGTGCACAGATACACGTAAATCACTTTAGGCTTGTAGTGTTTGGGTGTAGTTGTAACGGCAACACAACAATGATTCAGAACAAAATTGACGCACACACGTCCGGCGCTGTGTAGTGTGTCTATTTGTATATGATTACACACACAAATCTGTACGCAAGGCTGGAGCGCGTTAGATATAGCGATGCGTGTATGTAACGCATTGAGACGCGTGAAAATTCACGCCCCAGCCCAGCTCGCTTTTTTTTTAATTACGACCCCACTGCGCTATTGTAGTGCGTTACTGGAGGGATCTAGTTTTAGGGTTGGCGCTGTTGATTAGGAATGTACTTTAATTATTATTTTTAATGATGAAATCCGACTGATTTCTGAACCTTACTTATCTATCTTCTCTACTATATAAAAATAAGTCGGGTTTTCCTTCCTGACGCTATAACTGCAGAACGCACGAACCGATTTCCACGGTTTTGCATTCGTTGGAAAGGTCTCGGGCTCCGTGAGGTTTATAGCAAAGAAAATTCAGGAAATTTTCAACAGAAAAGCGGGTTTTTTTTTTACATACAGCTCCATCTCTGATACATATCATTACTACAAACCAATATTTTAAGTAGATGGCGCCAGTGCGTGATACATTGTTTGACAGCTACTCATTGTTCTTTGCTTAGTTAATTTCATGTGACAAACCGGTATTGTGATCACTGTGAAATTGTGAAAAAAAGTAAAAAAAATTTGGAAACCATCAAATCAATCACGTGTATTGTGAAAATTTTTATTCAATTTCAACAGCAGGCATTTGTCTTTAAGGTGGTAAGTTGAACTGTGTAAATAATGTGGATCGTGCATTTGAGGTTAAATTCACCACTCTGTCCATAGTCAAAAAGGCCTAGAGGACGACGTGCGAACATCGGCCGCCGCACAAGACATGCAAGCCAGCAACAAGTGTATTCACAGAACTTAAGCGAAGAAAGACAAAATATAATAAGAGAAAATGCCCGATTGAGACAACGCGTGAGCACACAAAGATCATTGGCATCATACAATCGCTTGGCATTCCAATATGATCCCACTGCGAACTACAGTGATGATGAAAATTTAGATATTGGACCAATGACGACTATATGCCGATATTGCAATGCGTTAAAGTTCAAAAGAGAAACGGCTGGATTGTGCTGCGCAAGTGGAAAAGTCAAACTGGATCCATTACTTACACCACCGCAGCCACTGAAACCATTGTTCGATGGAAGTGATCCCGATTCCAGCCATTTTCTTCACCACATCCTTGAATACAATAACTGCTTTCGCATGACTTCCTTTGGAGCTAATATCATTCGAGAAGGCGGCTTCATGCCAACTTGCAAGGTAAAAGATACAACACACATAACCAATCACTCACACCAACACAATGAATTGCAACACATAACAACTACATATACACCACACACTACACCATCACACGATCAAAAGTTACACCGTATTCTTCAACAAATGATTGTTTGCAATTACAGATACAAGGACAAATATTGCATGGTTCAATGGTGCCAACACAAACGACTTTTGCGACTTTTTTATACTATGTAGTGATTGGTGACACAAAAACACACAGTCTTACTGTTTCGACCAAGACTCGAAAAGTTAAGAAAGTATGACTGAAAAAACATTCAAGATCTGGGTTTTTCATTTCAAGAGGCTCTTGGATCGACTAATAAGTCCGTCCTTCTTAGTGTTACACATAAACATTTTGTACAGGGTATTTTTTCATAAGTGCACAAATTTTAATATTTGCTTCGCTAATGTTAATCAATAACACATGTTGTGTTATTTTTACCCAGCTTAAAAAAATATTAGAGATATTGCCGATTCAATGATTCCACTAACTTAACGATATTCATGGACCCTCTAATGCGGGGGTGCGAGGTGAGGGGAGTGTTGTTAAGTAAGTTAATAACTTAAATTTCACGTTTAGAATATCAGTAGGAGGGGGCTTGTTGTCTGATAAGCTGTACATGAAATTTCAAATTTCGAATATCAATACAGTGTATCGCATACCTACAGCTTGACAACCCATGTCATCATTTATAGTGTGACTTTGTGTCCACACGAGAAGGTAAAAGAGAGATCATTTGCAACAAAAAAATAATATTTTTTGAACTCGTTTTACTGTCGTAATATATTATATTAACAATACAAAATCATATGTTAAAATTTGTACACTGATAAAAAAATTACCCTGTATATTAAGTATATTAAACAAATGTGTTCTTATTTGTTTTGCCATCAGTTGGATTAATAGTTGCAATCTCGATTGAACGATTGGCTACCTCTATACCCTACTCTAATATTATAATTATTTAACGACACGCTAGCCTAGTTGGTAGTGACCCTGCCTTCATAGCTAGGGGTCCCGAGTTCAAATCCCTGTGCAAATTTGTTCCTGAGTCTTGGATGTTTTGTATGTATTTAAGTATATAAGTATTTATATGTATACGTAAGTTTATCGTTGTCTAGTACCCATAGTACAAGCCTAGAGCTTAGTTTGGGACTAGGTCAACTTGCGTGACATTGCCCTGTGATATTTATTTAATTATTTATAAATACATGATGGAATCATCAGGGCATCGCGTATCCACCATAGTTTACACAAAAACCAAAAACCTCCGAGTTTGGATTTATGAATATGGTCAACATATTATTGATATAATTATTGTTAAGATTTACCCACTCAAGATATCCTATCTGTCAAGATCGTGATACCTTTTAAAAAGAGGAAATCTGGCCGAAGCGTTATTATCTCGGCGATTTCGTAGCCGCCGGCTATTTGATCAGTTAGGTATGTTATTTTTCAGTTAGGTATATAATAATATTGTTATAATCCTGTAAGGTATTTAAAAATGTAGGCCAACTCGGATGAAACAAAATTATTCCAATCTGTTCTAGAACGTATTCTGTTCGTGGGCTTGCCTCTCAAAAAACACCAAGCACTTAGTAGAAAATAATTATTTAACAGAAAACGTAAAGTCAGTGACAACCCTGCAGTGCGTTATCGAACTGGGGGGCCGTCAAAGAGCAGCCCTACTACCACGGTAATATAAAAATACACGTACGACCTGTATTCATAGTAGAAGCCAAAACTTGTTCTTAACTGGCGCCCAAACAGGGACTATTTTTTTGGGCAACAATCCCATTTTAATCATACATACATAACTCGCGCCTGAATGTCACGCCTTCATTCCCAGAGTGGGGTGGAAGAGCTACAGAATTACCAACAACTCTAAAAAAACATGTTTAGCCCATCGCCAAACAATACTACAAGCCTTTATTCCTCCGTGGATGTCGTCGCCTCTTACGACAGAACATGACGGAAGACATGGAGTGGCACTATTATAACCCGGCAACCACACGGAATTTCAATAGATTGTTATTAAAATTAACAACCCTACCTAAACATATAATACTGCGGTGCTTGCATCCATCTATTTCCCGCAATCTTAAGTTAGTTTGACATTTGTGACCTTTAATCGTAGCAAGGTTCTAACAAAATTTCCTGCCCTGCTAACAAATGGCAGTATCTCAGACAAAGCTCCTGTAGAAAATGCCACCTTATTAACAACGGGATAGGATTGAATCTGCTTTGACTATTGAATTTGAGATACTGCTTTTTGGCTTAGGAGGGCAGATTTGTCAGGTTACGACGTGCTGTCGCGATGTGATCCATCCTGAGCGCATGATATACACTGTCCACATTTATCGTAACAAGACCTGTAGATTAGCCACGTTGTCCGACCCGAATGAACCCTATAGTGTGGGTGGACCGACCTTCAGCGACGTCACCGGTCCACTTTGTTGAAGGTCTACCCTGCGTCTTCCAGTACTCTTCAACCCTATCAGGGACTGTTCTGCGAGCAATGTTCCCTGCCCGCAGAGGTATTTTTATTTAACCCTACAAAATTGTAGGTCCTCACTATGAACTGGCACATGAACGTGTAACTGCAAATCCTATAATTAGTAGTGCAACAATCCGCCCTAGGTCGAGTCATTAGACTGCGCGCGATGATGACCCTCGCGGAAGCTGAGGAGTCTTGGAGGAACATCAAGGCGTCATCTACGGAGCCGTCTGTGGGTCTGGGGCCCTAACCAAGATGCAATAATTGTAGTCTTGTGAATGATAATGTCTATGGGCCACCGATCCTAATTACCATCAGGTGGCTCGTGTCCATCCCCTTTAATATGTCATAAAAAAACTGCCGTTTGCGGCCACTTTTTTTTTTTTTTTTTAATATTTTGTCAGAATTCTACAGTCTTTAGGGTATGCAGAGTGCCACTTGTCATCAGGGGATGAGTACTTTTACAATGGTTAACTACCCGCGACTTTTAATCGCGAACACTAGCCGTTTATTTCAATCCTGAATAATGAACAAAAAAAAAGTGTACTTTTCGAGGTGGCATCATTACATTCAAAATACGTTCGGAATCTAAAAACACCAAGACTACGTGTTGTAGCGGCAAAAAATATTTTTCTTGCCAGTAAAAGAGTGGCCGTTGATTGTCACTCCATAGCCTCGGAAAGGGAATAAAAAGGAATAAAAAGAAAGATGGCGGGCTTCCGCCGCGCTTTATATTCCACTGAATATGCAATACATAATATTGTCGGCAGTTAAAGGGCGTAGAGAAAAATGGAGAGGACATTTTTATTTTTAATCGAAATAGAGTAGTGATTTTGAATTTAATAATAACCGAACTTCAACGATTTAGAAAGAAGTAATTGGTTTACTCAAAGAGTAATCGAAGTAGTATATTTATATGTTAAGTTAGTTTCTCTTATTATTATTATATTATTTTTTACATAAGTTTTGTTACTATTAGGTATTTACTTTAAAAGTTTATTAAGTAAAAATAACGGAATATACAGTGTGTCCATGGATAAGGTGCACAAACAAATAGGGATGGAATACATGCAATTTCATCACCAATAAAAAAAAAACATATTATTTTGTTTAGTATATGTTGGCTTATTGTGTTTGGCGTATTTTTTTATTTGATGAAGTGAATGCTAGAGGGTAAAAAAACCGTTTATTTCATCTCAATAGACCTCATAATTTGTGGCCAGAATCACTTTAATCCGATAGGGTTGTTTTTTTAATCATTAAAAAATGATACCAATTTTATTTAAAAGTTGTCGGTGTAATTGCATCTAGTTTTATCCCTATTTGTTTCTGCACCTTATTCAGGGACACACAGTAAAGAAAGTAGTGTTTGTATTAGGTACTGTATCATAATTTATAAAGTTCAAAATACATAATGGTCATAATCTATAATTTTGATATAAAACAAACCTAACCCAATTGGTTCTACACGACGGCCTTTTAAAAAAATCTTGAAAACTTGACGGTTTCGGAAATAAAATAATTACACATTATGACAATATTATGTATTTCGAACTTTATACATTACTAGCGACCCGCCCTCGCTTCGCTCCGGATTAAAGTATTATACATATAAACTTCCCTCTTCAATCACTCTATCTATAAAAAAACCGCATCAAAATCCGTTGCGTAGTTTTAAAGATTTAAGCATACATAGGGATATAGGGACAGAAAAAGCGACTTTGTTTTATACTATGTAGTGATGATACGATCCCGTTTGTGTATCTGTGGGAACGACTGATTCTATTTGGTTTAGTAATACCGTATGCAGCCTAAATGTCTTCATGGACTTTAACACATGAGGTGTCGTTAGTTTCGTCTTGGTTGTGGGAGTGACATACGCTAAAATTTAATCAAAGTAATGATTTTTCTAACAAAATATAGTTTACTAGCTTCTGCCCGCGACTTCGTTCGCGTATAAATCAGTTCCCGAGGGAATAGCGATGTGAAAGGTAGCCTATGTGTTAATCTAAGGTATAAGCTGTTTTCATTCCAAATTTCACCGAAATCCGTCCTGTAGTTTTTGCGTGAAAGAGTAACAAACATCCATCCATACATACAAACTTTCGCGTTTATAAATTACTAGCGACCCGCCAGCGGCTTCACCAGCTGCTTTTTTTTTTGTTTCTTTACTTAGGGAATAGATAGTAGCCGATTCTCAGACCTACTAAATATGCATATAAAATTTCATAAAAATCAAGTATGGTAACTGTGACACGAGAATTTTATATACATACATACATAACATCACGCCTTCATTCCCATAGTGGGGTAGGCAGAGCTACAGAAATACCAACAAGTCTAAAGACTTACTGATATTTCTGTAACCACATTTTGCACTAACAGGCTAAGAGGTTTACTAGTGTATTAGTGACAGGTTGCAAGCCCATCGCCTAACAGTACTACAAGCCCTTATTCCCTTAGTCGCCTCTTACGACATCCACGGGAAGACATGGAATGGCACTATTCTAACCAGGCAAACACACGGGGATTTTTATATATTAGATAATATTATATGTATAGACGACAATATAAAAAAATGTAGTTGAGTTTTAAAGCATGACTTGTTTTAAATTATTCTCGTGATAATTTACTTTCAATTTATATTCAGTAATACCTTCTCCACTTCTTCTCAACTCGCAGCCAGAAAATCGTCAAGTGTTCCTAAGAACTCTTTATATTTTTTAATGTCTATGGACCGGAGCCCTGATATGGGGAAAGGTCAACCGAGCCCCTTATTTTTACTTTACTCGGCTTTCATTGGTTTCATGAGAAAAGTTTGGATAACACTTGACGTATTTTTGTGAGTCTTAGAATTTCAAGATTTTCTTGAAGCCTTTTTGTTTGTAGTATTAATTATGGGTTTTAGTTGAAAAAAAAAACATGCCGTGTTGGTTTAGTAGTGCTGTGAATGGGAGCTTGAAGCCTAGGACTCTATCTATACTACAACAATATTATAAAGAGGAAAGATTTGTATGTTTGGAACGAATAAACTCAAAAACTACTGGATTGATATCGAAAATTCTTTAACCATTAGAATGCTACATTATCACAGAGTAACGTAGGCTTAGTTTTATTTTTCTACGCGGACGGAGTTTCGGAGTTTTCTTGATATGTTGTCGTATAGTTTTTAACTCGGCTGCCATTACTGTCAAGTAAATAAGAGCTAACGTTGACAATACGATAACATGTAAGTGTGAAGAGCACTCTGTCCTGCTATGACAAATGGCGGTATATCGGACAAAACTTCTGTAGCAAATGCAACCTTAATACGAACAGAATAAGATTGAAACTGCTATAGCTATTGAATCTGAGATACGCCTTATGAGGCACTTATATCAGATTTATTAGGTACAGTTTATACATATGACCTGTAAAAACCTTTTTTTCCAGATCGAGGGAAATGAGAAGCACGAAACTAAGTGAAATTACTAGCATAGTGTCATTCCATCTTAGTCCTCAGGGTTGGCAACGCATTTGAGGTCTTAGGATAATAGTCTTGAGAATTTAAATGTCTATGGGTCTCAGATTCCACTTACCATCAGGTGGTTTTAAGTGGCCTTCTCCTTAACATTAAAAAAAAAAGTATCGTTGAGTCCCTTGGGGAAGGCCTATGCAGTCAACACGGTCTACGAAACTAGCTGTCCTAAGTTCGATTCCCGGTATGGTCAAATATTTGTGTAAACGCGAGTATTTGTTTTCTCTAAATAAGTATGTTTATCGTTGTCTAGTACCCATAGTACAAGTCTAGATCTGTGGATTGTTCCCTGATTTTTATTTATCATTATTTAACTTTTCATAATTTAGCCGAGTGATAATACTGCATAGGTATATATGTATATATATACGAGTGTAACCGACTAAACCCGATTTGCACTGCACGGCCAAAATACGAACAGTGGACGGTCGACTTTATAATTAGCTGCAAACTAGTCCTTTGTCACTTTAACGTCATATTTGAACTGCTGCACTAATCTATCAAAGGCGTTAAAGCAAGGTACAATTAGTAGATTATAACGAGTGGAATTAGTTTCTACTTGTCGTAGAAAGCCTCTAATTCTAGAATTAGGGGCTACTGTCCCTATTTTAAGGGTGAGGACCAATAGTTGAACCATAGTTAAGCGCAGTTAACCATGCAATATGGCTAATTTCGTCGCACAACTAATCACACATTAATCTATCATAGGCGTTAAAGCAAGGTACAATTAGTGGATTATAACGAGTGGAATTAGTTTCTACTTGTCGTAGAGAGCCTCTAATTCTGGAATTAGGGGCTACTGTCCCTATTTTAAGGGTGAGGACCAATAGTTGAACCATGGCTAAGCGCAGTTAACCATGCAATATGGCTAATTTCGTCGCACAACTAATCACACACTAATCTATCATAGGCGTTAAAGCAAGGTACAATTAGTGGATTATAACGAGTGGAATTAGTTTCTACTTGTCGTAGAAAGCCTCTAATTCTAGAATTAGGGGCTACTGTCCCTATTTTAAGGGTGAGGACCAATAGTTGAACCATAGTTAAGCGCAGTTAACCATGCAATATGGCTAATTTCGTCGCACAACTAATCACACACTAATCTATCAAAGGTGTTAAAGCAAGGTACAATTAGTAGATTATAACGAGTGGAATTAGTTTCTACTTGTCGTAGAAAGCCTGTAATTATAGAATTAGGGGCTACTGTCCCTATTTAAAGGGTGAGGACCAATAGTTAAACCATAGCTAAGCGCAGTTAACCATGCAATATGGCTAATTTCGTCGCACTACTGAAAAGTTTCATAGAAATAATAATTGCGTGAGTCAGCGTGGCCAACTTTTTGGTCCTAACCCAGAGGCCGTACACGATATTTTGCCGATTTCGCTGATTTTCGTGATTTTACAGACGTGATTTTACTGTTGAAATACCTTACTTCTACAAATTTTAATGCGCAACACGAAAGATAATTTCAATTATCAACGAATGTATGAAATACTTTTTTGTTTTTATTATTTAATTTTGATTAATCGACCTGAAACCGGCGACTGTTTCGTGAGTTTTGCTGTAAGAGGTTTAGAATATCGCATATTCACGAATCGTTTTGACGTCTTGAATGCTGTAAAAATGGTCTAAAAAATGTATGAATTACTTTTTACCACCTTCATATATTTTTTTTGTGTAAAAAAAATTATGAACTTGGTAATTTTTTATAGAAAATGGACAAAAATAGTTTTAAATTTCGGCTTCTTAAAACACTCGTTCATAAAATTAAAACAAGAACAGTAATAAACTTCAGTTCAAAATCAGTCCATTACCTTAAAAACACATCTAAAAATTTAAAATTAAATAGCAATATATAATGTTTTAAAATAACCTAAATCCCGAATTTAAATTCTCGACAAAGATAAAAAAGTAGCTCATTCATTCGTAACTCATTTATTCGATCATAACTGAAATGATATATCATGATGTGCATTAAAACTTATAGAAAAGCAGTATTTAAACTGTAAAATCACGAAAATAAGCAAAACTGGCAAAATTTCGTATACGGCCTCTTATCACTTAGGGGATGAACTTTTAAAAATCGCTTCGTGCACCCCTAGTATATCCAAGGAATATTTCCTCCAAATTGCAAGTCCCTAGGTCCAGCGGTTTCGGCTGAATTAGAGCAGCCTCGGGTTGAGGCACGCACGGCTCACCTATTTTGTTCAAATTCGTACGCGCTCACGCGCTGTGCGCGAGCAGCGGGCGAGCGGAGCGCGGCGAGTCGCCGAGAGTCGGTCTTTTGAACGTGCTCAAAGGCGCCTCGGTGTGCGTGCCTCGCGTAATTTGAACATGTATCCGAGCGTGCCGCGGGCAGAAAGACAAGTTCTAACTTGTCTGTGGGTGAGGCGCGTACAAATTTGATGAAAATGCTGAGCCGTTCCACCACCGAGGCGATTTCTTCTTCTTTTTGTTGATAATTCGGTGAATTATGATAAACACAGCCGCGGCTGTCATCGTGTCCGACGCCATTTTGAAATGTCGGCTCGGGGCGAGCACGCTGCCTCACCCGTTTTTGTGCAACAACTTGACTCGCGAGCAGCTCGCTGCGCGGGGCGAGCATGCCTCAAAAACTACATTTAAAGATTTAAAAAAAGCTTATTACCGGAAAGCTTGGTTTGCATATATTTTGGCCAAGGAGTTTCGTAGTTTTATAATACCTATTCTTTAGAAAGAAAAGTGGTGCTTATTTCGAAAATAAAAACGACTATTTTGTGGTGACGAAATTCATCTTGTTAACCTATTTTTGTTACACATATTGTAGCTTTACAACTATGTATTGCATTAATATTTTATTTATAAAGTACGACTTCGTAGTTTGATCAAGTATCCCTTTCAAAATAACCCTTTTCTCCAGTTCAGCCAACCTACGAGTACTTAATATTATAAAAGGCCCCTTTCACACATTTTTCAATCACTACCAGAGACAATAGTTTGGTTTCAGAACGCCTAGGCATAGACAAAGCATTTGACTACGGTTCAACGCCTCTGGAATAGAGTGCCCCCATGCTGTAAGTCCCTTTATTTATGGTGAAAGCGAACTTCCTATTTACTTATTGTTGTGATGTGTTTTTTAATTAGTTTTCAAATAGGTACTAAGAGTTTTTTTAAATTAAATTTTATCCTGGATTCAGCATTTTTTTAAGAATATTGCAAAAAAAAAGAAAAATACTTTTATCCTCTAAACACATAAAAAGTAAAAACAGTAAACAAAAAAAAGAAAAACAATGTGGTGGGTTTGTCTTTGTGGCAGTGAACCGGACACTGGCTCAGCATAATGCTGAGGTGCTAGGCACCTGCAGCGCTGAGTTTGCATTCTTATTTTTTTTAAAGCTATCCATGGTAACAACAGCTGAGCGAGCTGGTCGAGCTATTTTTCACTGTTTTACTCGGTTATGACTGTTATGAGCTACGGGCTCGAATTGTGGAGTACTGGAGCCGAGTGGCGGCGTGTTTTCGCTCTACAAAAGCGCGCTGTTCGCATCGTCTCCTTCGCCTCACCTGGAACTCTTGCTCAGGCACACTTTAGAACTCAGAACATTCTAAAACTACCCTCTCAGTACGCGTATGATGAGGCTAGATTCGTTAGGTACAATATTGAAAACTTTCCTAACAGGAAACTGACCCGCACGCGACTGGGATCTACCCAATCGCCTACTTACGGCAAGCACCAGACTGACCAAGTCTACCAAAACCAAATATCAAATGTAACTTTCCAAAATGAGTTACGAAAATGGTTAATCGACAATTTCTATGATTTTAATGATTTTCTTTAGACAAATAATGTTATTTTTATTATGTTAAACTAATTACTCTGACTTACCTACAATGTAACCTAAATGACCAATTTTTTTTTTGTACACTTTATTGAAAAGTTTTTAATCCATTTTAATATTTAATATTTTATAATATTTACTAGCGACCCGCCCTCGCTACGCTGCGGATTAAAGTATTATACATATAAACCTTCCTCTTCAATCACTCTATCTATTAAAAAAAACCGCATCAAAATCCGTTGCGTAGTTTTAAAGATTTAAGCATACATAGGGATACAGGGACTGAAAAAGCGACTTTGTTTTATACTAAGTAGTGAATTGATCAATAAATGAGTATGAGTAACTAGGTTACTTTACTTAGTAGTAGTAACCTACAGCTACCTGTCCTAAATTCGACTTCGGTAAGAGCAAATAAGTATTTGTGTGATAAGTGCTAGTATTTAGTTTATAAGGCTGGGCTGTTTTCTATGTATCGTAAGCATTTAATTCTGTTAAAAAGTATCTTTATCATAGAGAAAGTATCTTTTTTTTTAGTGGTGGTAGGACCCTGTGCAGGGTCCGTCCGGATCGCTACCACCATCTTATCCATTAACCACCCGCCAAGCAACAGTGTTCGCATTGTTGTGTTCCGGTGTGGGGATAAGACAACCGGTGAAATTACTAGCATAGAGGCATTCCATCCTAGTCCTTAGGGTTGGCAACGCATTTGAGCTCTTAGGATCATAGTCTTGAGAATTCAAATGTCTGTGGGTCTCAGATTCCACTTACCATCAGGTGGCCTGAGCGCTCGTGTGCCTACTACTTAACATAAAAAAAAAAGTTTATCATTCATTAGCACTCATTTATTTCATAAAATATTTTGCAAAACATATAAATGTATTAATGGTGGACTTAATGACTAAATGCATTCTCTATCTCTGCGTGCGGGTCAGTTTCCTGTTAGGAAAGTTTTCAATATTGTACCTAACGAATCTAGCCTCATCATACGCGTACTGAGAGGGTAGTTTTAGAATGTTCTGAGTTCTAAAGTGTGCCTGAGCAAGAGTTCCAGGTGAGGCGAAGGAGACGATGCGAACAGCGCGCTTTTGTAGAGCGAAAACACGCCGCCACTCGGCTCCAGTACTCCACAATTCGAGCCCGTAGCTCATAACAGTCATAACCGAGTAAAACAGTGAAAAATAGCTCGACCAGCTCGCTCAGCTGTTGTTACCATGGATAATAATTCGTCGAATAATTGAAGAGCGATATGTTAAAGAGAATAGCGGGTGGCTATTGTAAGATTATTTGCCTTATCTGTGCCAGAAAAAAGTTCACTTCACCCTGTATACACATATAGACTGTTTCTCGACATTAGGCTTCGTACAGTATAGTAAAAACAAATTGTGTTTAAACTAAATAGCCCTAATTGCCTAGCCAGTTACAAAGGGCAGCTGCGTCCAGTGTAGGGCCCTCCAGGATTGCCAGTGAATGGGCGCTTTAATATTTAATTTGTTTACCCTCCCGTTTGAGGTCCGGTTGGACAATGAATAGTCGGCATACTGTTTAGTTGGTGCCTATTGGGAATTAAAAAGTAATCGGCTAATGTGTTGGTAGTATAAAATCACTTGTTTATTTTAGTGTTAAATTAAAATTAAAAGTTTCTTAATAATTTAAACCCGTGTGGATGCCGGGTTAGAATAGTGCCACTCCATTTCTTCCCGTGGATGTCGCAAGAGTCGACTAAGGGAATAAGGGCTTGTATAGGCACTGTTAGGCGATGGGCTTGCAACCTGTCACTAATACATTAGTAAACTTCTTGGCCTGATTGTGCAAAATGTGGTTACAGAATTATCAACAAGTATTTTTAGAGCTGTTGGTATTTCTGTAGCTCTGCCTACCCCATTCTGGGAATGAAGGCGTGATGCTATGTATGTATGTATGTGTAATAAGTTAATTTGTTCGCTGTACATACTTTAGGGAAGACAAATGTTTTTATTTGGGAAATAGCTAAATAAAACTATAAAAAAACTCTTATTATGAGAAGTAGGTAAGTGAAAACGACAATAGTTTATATTTCTCCCTAGTCTTTAACGTTCCGTACCTAAAAGGAGCCATAGAGGACCCTATTAATAAACATTCGCAGTCCGTCCGTCCGTCCATCCTAACTTTAAAGAGCTGTGTAAGAAGGTAGCGGGTTGATTTGTGCTTCCAAAAGTGTTATTTATTACGGTGGATTTACAAAGAAATAAAGAAAAAAATACAAGAGAGGTATTTTTTTTGTTGTATCTTACTAACAGCAAAACAATACCAATTTATATTATTTGGTACAGCGACATATTTGGTAAAATTATATTACAAAACCTGAAGAAAAAGAATACCAAGAAATGGTCAAATTCGAGTATGATAGATATAGCACGGTAGGGCGCACAGTAGGGCGGCGGTGCAGAACCCTAAGTGCGCGAGTACGACTTGCACTTGACCGGTTTTTTAATTACCGTATCCCAGTTTTAGTACTTAATAAAAGTAAAGTTAAGTAAGTTCGCGAATTTCTTAGCAGGTAGAATTGTCATCATCTTGATAATTATGAATGCTTTATCTATATTATTTTTGGGTTAGGCTCGTAAAACACACTTTCCCGAAATATGCACTTTCTCTAAAGGTGCACTTCTTTAGAAGGGTCATTTTCTCGGAAGGTACACTTTCACTAAAAGTGCACTTCCCGATATGTACACTTTGTCAATAGGTGCAGTTTCCAAGAATGTGCACTTTCGCAGGAGGTATATTTTCGCAGAAAGTACACTTTAGGGGTAGGGGTGTCCCTGTTTTATATTACTAAGGGTTTCTATGAAATTGTGCAAATGCAAACAAACGGACACACAGACGGACGGACGGACGGACAGAAAGACTATAACTATAAACGTTCTGTTAAAATATTTGGCTACTTTGAATACTTCGTACTTTATACATGAAAAAATGGGACAGTGTACATTTCGGGAAAGCGTGCGTTTTGGTAAAGTGCACTTTTCGGAAAAGCGTGCGTTTTGGAAAAGTGGACTGAATGAAAAAGTGCACATTTCGGGAAAGCGTGCGTTTTGGAAAAGTGGACTGAATGAAAAAGTGCACATTTCGGGAAAGCGTGCGTTTTGAAAAAGTGTACATTTTGGGAGTGTACATTTTGCGGAAAGTGCACCTTTGCAGGAAGTGCACTTTTCGGGAAAGTGTGTTTTAAGAGCCTAACCCTTATTTTTTGCTCATCCTCATGGTCATCATCATCATCCTCCTGCCCTTATCCCAACTTATTCGGGGTCGGCGCAACATGTCTTTTTTTCCATACTTCTCTATTAGTCGCCATCTCGGTAGTCACTCCCTTTCTAGCTATATCATCTTTCACACAGTCACTTCTTGCTTATCCTCATATATATTATACATTTATATTATAAATGTATGTATTATTATTTTTAAAGCGCAATATATGTATTTATATTATTATAGCTTATTGATATGTAAGTGTATGTGTATTAGTTACACCTTATGTTGCACCGCCACTACAATCTCTGCTTTGCCCATAATAAATTAAACAAGCATGCATCGATTGTGGTAATCAATATCGATTAATATCTTTATCGCATTGGCGGAATCGTTGAAACCCTAGTTTCTACACTAGACTAGAAAGTAAGCGATTTATGACCGAGTCATACCTATAGAGTCAATAAATTACATTTTCTACCGAGGCAGATATATCCTTTTCTCAACTAATGCGAAGTTTTTTAAATAATTATCGACGTAAGTATGAAACAGGCCAAGTGTATTTTCATTTTGTGTGAAAACAGCCTGTCGACATCGCTGGAAAGGCCAAAAAACATGTACAAAATTCGCCCAAAGATACCACACTTACATTTCTCAATTGGCTATGAATACATTTTGTAAATAACATCGTATAAATAGGCCCCTCAGTAAGTCACTTCTAACCAAATGGCTTACACAGCTTGACTACCACGAGACTGAGCTTCTTCTTGCCGTGACAAAATAGACAACTACTGTTGAAACGCATCTAATTTTGATAAATCCCAAAAATCGCTACATGCATACGCACTCACGCACACACACACACACACACACACACACACACAATAAGTAGAATGTAAATGTTACTGGTTAAATAGGTATTGTTTTATGTGATTCCGAGCTCAGGATTCAGGGTCGTGTTTTTTTCCTTGAAATGTTTCATATATGCATTAAACCTTTTGAATTTTTATTTCATTTTCATAATAGTGATGTTTTCAAAACATACAAACTTTGCCATATCTAATGCGTGTAGGAAAAGTTTCTCATTGTCTATGCGCTTGTATAGGGTAACATTCGAGACATTTACCTATTTACAACTTTTTTTGCGGTTTTGTAAACTGTCGCTAATCTGTATTCCTAAGGAATAGGGTTCAGAATTCTTTTGTTTTTTTGTTTAATTTCGGTGTATGTAATGTAGTTAAGTTAAATGCATAATTTTTTATTCCAACTTGACCATTCCGGTCAAACAGGGGAACCGAACAAATACACTTAGCATTTTAAAATGCTCCTTTGATAATGCAAATTCTAAGAGCTTCCATGAAATGTGTAATCGGTTGAATTTTTATTTGTCAACACAATTTGTTTGACCGGTTGGTTTTATAAAAGTAATTTTAAAACTCTTTAATCAACAGAAATGTTTTTTATTTAATGAATGATAGCTGTTTTTAACTTTGTTTTTGACTCCGTGCAGGAGATGGGCTTGCATTGCAAACTGTCACTAAGACACTAGTAAACTTCGTGATTGTGCAATATGTGGTAACAGAATTATAAACAAGTCTTTTTAGAGTTGTTGGTACCATCGCCCACACTGTTAACTGTAGATCGGTAGACCTTATTCCCATTGTAATAAGGTTCACTGATGTACAGTTAAGAGTGTTGCTGTTTGTATTTCTGTAGCACTTCCTACCCCACTTTGGGAATGAAGGCGTGATGTTATGCATGTGTATGTTTATAGTTTTCGACAAAAAGCAGGGGTGTTATACGTTAAACGTGTGTGTCTGTGTGTCTTAGGCATCGTAGATCCCTAACAGATGCACCGATTTGAGCGCGTATTTATTAAAAGAAATATTGTTTAATCGGGATAATTCTTAGCTATTATGAGAATCGGTTAAGTCGTTTAAGAGATGGGCTCTAAAAGTGGTTGCCTTATATCGACGGTTTTATTTATTCAATAGTTATGGCTGATGTATTTTTAAGTGTTATTTTTAGGGTTTCGTGCTCGAAAAGAGCCCCAACGGGACCCTTTTAATATGCCTAAGGTTTCCGTCTGTCCGTCCTAACTTTAAACAGCTAAAGTTTTGATACTTGATTTTCCACCAGTTCTAATGAAGTATGATGTGGTGGAGTCAGTCGGCCTCGAAGTCTTTATTCTTTTGGCATTTATACCATTTTCCAGGATTAAATTAAAATATCACGTCTGTACAATTAAATATCAATGCCGAGAAGACGGAACCAACAAAAAATTACCTTAATTCAACTTTTAACAAATTACTTCAAAAACTTTATTGACGTATCGTTGCTTAGCTAGCAAAAGAGTGAAAATTATATATTTTTATTATATAATTTTTAACTTTGTATTAAATTCAATTAAGTCTTATTTATCGTGCGTTTAATCGTTGACTTACGCGGTATTGTTAGCTAAGGGACAGTATCCAACATTCATTAAACTTAATTCCGTATTCCGAGGGGATATGAGCTAGGTATTTTCATTTTTTTGTATTCCACAGAATCATACCTGGGATAACTCGGGGCAAGTTCTGGGGATTTGATATCGATAAAAAAGATGTCGATGTAATTAAATACTGGTTATGACACCATGAAAAAAGTAAACAGTCTTATAAGATGAGGAAATTTCAATTACCAACATAAATGAGAAATTGGCTTTGAGTCATTATACATATTTAACATTAAGATTTTGGCAGTAACATCGATATATTTTTTGTCGATAAAACATTTTGCTACATCACTTTCGTACAGATGCCCCGAGATATCCTAGGTATGCACATAATACACATCATGAAGACCGTGCTCAACAATGATTCACCGTGTGATGGCCTGATGGCAATAGATAAACCTGGAATTCGATGGCACCTCATGACGTGACGATAATGAGACAGACTTAAAAGCAAAATGGAAAGGTGCTCAAGATACATTCCTGCAAATGTACGGCACTTAAAGTATCAACATTACTTGACTTCACTCACAAGTCTATTGAAAAATAAGACACAAAATCAAAGATGATTTTGGATTTACGTCTTTTGCGCACAATGTACAGTACATTTTTAACTTGGGATCGAAGGGGTTTTAGGAGATTACCCAAAAATAAACGCTAAATTTGAGTTAAAATAACATGCATAAACAAACCCAGACAAGCGGTGACATTTGAATTGACAGGACACATTTGAACTAAAGGCATATGATTGTGTTTTATTGCTATATTGATTTATAATTATATATACTTACTTGACACTGGCGAAATCACTTCACGTGGAAACGCCATATCCCCGCGGTAGTAGCTGTTCAAGTCGCCGCAAGGGGCAAAGAAAGAAGAAGAAGAACTAAAGGCATAGAAGGAGCGATAAAATAAAAGGTATCATACAGATAGCTGATATGCACAATCTTATTGGGATACAGTGTGCCAAAAAGACATAGCTCTATAAGCTAAAATATCATGGTCGTACACTGTTGCATATAATAATCTACGACCATTGTGTCTGTGGATGGAGACCTGAGCGGATGGCACATCTTGTATTTTCTCGCTTGTCGCTCAGTGCGTCTCTATCGTTTAAAACTAGTCAGAAAAGGAGATCTGAGCGCCAAACAAATCGCGGACCACTCTACCAGTTTACACGAGTTAACAACACCTTGGTGTGTAGGCTAGAACTCTATACACATTTATTTTCCTTTTTTAACATATTGAACATTCATATTGACATTTTTGAGACAGGTATAGATTTGACACATTCGTTTTAAGGCTCCTTCTATATCCTTAGTTCTTATTCTGTTAATAAGGTACATATTATAATAATAAATCCAACGAAATTGGTTCCGTTGTCACAAGTCAAAACGAATAATGCACGCAAAAAGTCTTATTGAATAAACGTCTGGTTAAACTTCATAACAGCTTTTAAGCGAAAAGCCAGTTGAATTGTAAAAATACTTAACTGGAGCTGTGAGCTTTTTTCCCTCTATCAATGCCTGGATTGGCGAGCTTAATATATCGCCACTTGATTCTTTCTGCGTGGTCCAAGCTACAAGCTATCTAACACTTTTTATGAACATTAAAAAAAGAAGTGATAACCAAGAGTTATTTTTGCTTATTAAATTTCAAAGCTAATCACTTTTAAACAGCTGATCGTTTTATTTTTTATTTATTTACTACAGTAAAAAAAACCTTTTTGTTCATTGACAACGGGCGCCAACTATGCAGAGTTTATCTGCCGCTGGTATCACAACTTTTTAATAAAAATACTTATTTGAGCATTTCTAAAAAAGTTTGTACATTTCATTCACGACTTCAATTTGCAAAAAAAATTGCAGGTTGGTAGAGTGAATGAAGCTGAGCCTAAATAACATAGTCTCCCAAATTGTCCTCATAATTTGTATGAAACTTTCCTTTTTTGTTACTAACTTTCTTTGGTTCATGGTAACAAAAAAGGAAAGTCTCATACAAATGTATGAGGACATTTTGGGAGACTATGTTATTTAGGCTCAGCTTCATTTACTCTTCCCACCTGCATTTTTTTTTGCAAATTGAAGTCGTGAATGAAATGTACAAACTTTTTTAGAAATGCTCATTTTTTATTATTATTAAGTTCTATCCACGTAGGCAGCTTTCATAAAGTCGCGTCCGCTGCGCCGTGTTTTCGATGTGCGGGGGAGGGGGTCATGTTTTTACTTCTGAAAGTTTTGAGTTCGAGTGAAGTCAAATAGGACATTAATTAATAATTATAGGAACTCATTTTGATACCTTTGAATATAAATAAATATCCTACAATCATACAAAAGATGTCAAATTGTACTGGGATTACAGCTGTCAAAAGAAAAGTGCAATACATTGTTCACTCTTAAGTCGCAATGGACGTGCAGTTGCATGTTTTGTAACATATTTCGCTAACATGTTTTGTTAGTTTTTGGCGCAGCGGACACGCCTTTAGCCTGATTGTTCAAAATAAGGTTACAGATTTATTAACAAGTTTTTTTAGAGTTGTTGATATTTCTGTAGCTCTGCCTACCCCACTCTGGGAATGAAGACGTGACATTATGTATGAAAAAAATTGTATCATATATCCGGTGTTCCTATACCTATAGTTTCCTGTGGCTTGGACCACAAAGCTCTTCTGGGCTAATTAATTACCGCTACCGCCACTTAGCGCTGACTGCGCTAACCGATCGCGCGCAGATCTATATTTATATTATACACCAGCTGGTTATCCACGTAGATTTTCTCTAAACAGGTCAAGTAAAAAACAAACCTGAGGAATTTCTATATAGAATTTGACACTCCGTGGGTGAATACCGATTGAACGATAGTTTTCACTTTAAAATTCCTCGTATTTTATACCCTTATTATTAAAAGTAGAGAACATGCTTTGTCCTTGTCTGTCGAATTCAAATGTCACAATGGCAGATAAGGACAAAGTGTAGGTTAGCTGCTCCACGGTAACACCACGTAGATTAAGACTGTGTTTCCACCAACGCAGTGCGAGGTGGCGGAGCGGTGTGCGAGGAAAAAATCTCCAATAGAATTCCTAGCCTCGCTCAGTGCAGGTCTCCTATTGGTGGATTTTTACCTTTCACATCGCTCCGATAACTTGCACAACTCTGGTGGAAACGCAGCCTTATAGGACTTGGTTTTTAGACACAAGAATCATGGATTATTTACTTATAATCAAAAAATACCCTCCTTTTCGGATAGGCTATGATGTTTTTTTAGTGTGATAGGCACTTGAACTCGATCTCACCAGATGGAAAGTGATGATGAAGCAGAAGATGTAGCATGCTTACCTAGATAGTGCCTACTCAATCTTGACTTGAAAAGGTCCAAGTTACGCTGGTTTCACACGGAGGCAGAACAGTGGGCTGAAGAGTACTGCTACTGTGTGAACTAATCGTCTCCAGATAGTACGAGGGCAGCCCGGTCTTTTGTTTGCCACCAAAGATCTTGGAGATATGGTTCAAATTCAATCATTTCATAAAATAATATGGCTACTGTAAAGTGAGGCAATTCTACTAGTGTGGAAGTTACAAAGATAATTCATCAGTTGGGGAAAATAAACAGATTATTAAAATTACTACAAGTACAAATACTAATACTAAAGGGGATATGGACGCCTGTTCTCACCAACACGTCATGTCCAATCCAGCGCCTTTTTCTTAGAAGAACTCCTTGTATATGAACTCCTTCTATGCATTTTTGGTCTGCTGGTTCGCTAGTTCCACAGGCAGAGAAGTAGTCTGGTCAACATGTACCTTTTTGTGTGAAATTTTTGTATAGTCTCCGAAAGTTACCTACGATCAAGGTGTCATTCGATTCGGAATATTATGTAGAAAGTTTAAGAAAAAGTTCCAAAAAGGGCCGATGAAAATTGCAAAAGTTATAAACAATAAAAAAAAAGTAGGGGTTTGGTTTTTATTTAAAATTTGTTGATTATCTTATAAACAATGCATTTGTTTATAACAATTATTTAGAGAATCAAAAAGAAAGGTAAAAAAAAAAAAAAATATTTTCATGTAACTTTTAACCGTTAGAAATCATAAAATATAAAATATTTAAAAAAAAAAAAACTTTCATGCAGTTGCAATGCAACTGATTGCAAATGATTATTTAACAACTTGGTTAAGAATAGAATAAGCAACAAGAAGTTCTTCTAAGAAAATGGCGAAACGTGGCAAAAAAAAAACTTTTTTAGTTATATATTAGATCGATCATGTTTACGTTTTCACACCGAAAAGCATCCTCATTCTTAGAGGCAGACCTCTCTTAGGTCAAACTATACATTAGTTATGATACGAGCATTAGGTAATAAAATATAGAAAAAGGAAGTGTCATTATGTCAAGGATCTTAATACTGAACAGCTTAAATATTACTAGCCCATTTTACCCCCATATTAATTAGCTACACCGTTTTAAACTGTCAAAGTGAAAATACCTTTTAGTTTTATACTAGCAACTGCACTTTATAATTCCAGCAACACAGGGAAAATCTTTTAACGCATTCCTATGCAACCTTTTCTTTTTTTTTCTTTAGGTTGGCATGAATGACTTCATACGGAGTGCTCTTATGTTCCATATAATTTTACAGTTTATGATGAGTAGGCTGAATGTGCAAGCCTTTGCCTTGCCAAGTTTACATTGTAAGATTTGTTTTTTCTTGTCTGTGGTGTTGGTTTTATGGACTAGGTAATTAAGACGGTGCTTTTAAAATGTACGGGTTCACTTTATGAGGGTTTTTATTAGCATTCGCCGCGGCTTGGAAGATGTAGTGATTATTAAAAGACTAATTATAACTTCGTAGTTTTTTTTAGGTATCATTAAAGATTCTATATACTTTTATAGTTTTTATTTAAATTCTCATGTTAGTATGTTTGTGCGTTTAGTTTAAATCTTGCAAGTCAATTATAAACTAGTTTTTGATATAGAAATAGCCTAAAATTTGGAATGCATTATGTAAACCCGTTGATAATGAAATAATAATTATGATGGTGTCTTACCTAATTTGATAATGGATTGGATCTATAGGTATCACTGGCACGGCAATGAGTACAAATTATGGTTCAAAAGGAAACCGAATTAGTCAGCAAGGGAAACCTGTAAAGATTACCACTGACAGTCCCTTGGCCGATAACGACCTGTTATTTCATCGTAATACAATACACTATTGTACCTACACCGTACAGAAACATTGCAGAGAAACAACACAATTAAAAAGTATAAAGGTAAACAAGAGGCGGCATTATCGCTGATAAGCGATCCCTTCCAGACAACTGAATAGAAAAAAGCCCATCAGTTTCTCTAAAAGATTCATACATTTTTTGTATTCGTGCGCAGATAAACTGTGGGTCAGTGGAGCCTTTATGTACCCGCATTTTAAAGTACAGAGAGCGTAAAGGTGGGTTGACAAATTTCAGGACTTCTTACGCTAAATGTAGACTGCATAAATCATGCGCTCGGGATGAGCCACCAGTTATGATTTCACAAATGTGGACCCACCCTAAAAAGTGACATATCCGCACGTCGAAACAGTTACCACCTAACATGTTATTAAAGGTCTCTCTAAATGAAACAACAAAGCTTCCATAAAACGACAGGCTCAAAACAAAAGGCAAAGCAAGTTACAAATTAAATCAGAATTAACGCAATTTGATATAAACCTTACTGCGATAAATTTAAAGTTGAAAAATGAACGCAGTTTCGTGAAAGCTTTTTTACGCGGGAAAGTAAAATCTGTCAATGCGAACTCATCGAACCGGAAACAACGATCGTTTTTTTTTTCAATACGGCGTTGTGTGGAAGTTTAACATGCTTTTTGAATAGTTTAAATAGGTTGCATTTAATTTTACTTTTAGCCTGCGTTATTTTATACTGAACCGGATTGGTAAATTAGAATTAGTATTCAATCAAGTCTTAATCTCATTTCTTGCTTTTGAAAATAAATTCTAATTTAACAAGCCAAAAACTGTATTTAGTAATGTTATTTAAACTCAATTCTGTTCGATTTAATTGAGTTTCCCATTTCTAAATATAAATTTTGACTGTTAGACTACAATGTTTATTATCTACGTAAATAATAGTAGAAATTGTATTAATCGCTAACAAGGTATCGAGCAAATAATCATTGTATGGTGCATTACACGTATTGCTCTTACAATTTTTTCAAGATTATAGAGCTTGTTTCTCGCTTTTCAAGTGATATATTTACTGAAGTCGGGTTTTTTTAAATAACTTAGTATATAGTTTTTCAATAATCTTAACATTTACGTAATTTTTTGATTTTACCACTAAGTTAACCATGAGCATGTCTCTGTGATTGCACGAGAAGGCAAATGCGATCAAAATGTTTGCGGGATAGATGCCCAAACGTAATTTATATGGATTAGGCAAATATCCCGTATGCGTGCGTCAAAGTTCATATAAAATTGCAACTAAGATTATTGGAACTCCGAAAATGTATCTCACACCATTTTACATCATAATGATCACTCTTCATAATCAATATTAATCATACACCTGTTTATTTAGGTTAATAGGTTAGGTTTGTTTTATAAACGTCCTAAAATCAGAACGGTTTCAGCAAAATTCACTTTAGGAGTTGCGATGATTATGAATAGCAAATTATGAACAACAAAAATATAAGCAATTTTTTTCGGTGAAATGATGAGTATAGGCACAAATCGTTATTTGTATAAAAATTCGAAGGACCAATTTTATATGAGCCAATATGGACAAACAAGTATTTTTATAGTTGTTGGATACCCCACTCTGGGAATGAAGGCGTGATGTTATGTATGTATATATACATTAGATAGAAAGTACTGGCTAGTTTTACAAATAAAGTATTTTGCTTTTTGTACTGAGAGTTATAAATAAATATCAGAGAACAATCTCACACAAATTGAGCTAGTCCCAAACTAATCTATAGGCTTGTACTATGGTTACTAGACAACGATAAACATACTTATGTATATAGAGAAATACATAGAAAACATCCAAGACTCAGGAACAAATATTCGCGCTCATCACACAAATATCTGCCCTTACCGGGATTTAAACCCAGGACCGCTGGCCTCAGAGGCAGTGTCACTCCCAACTAGGCCAACGTGTCGCCAATACCTTGAGTGATCTAAAAAGTGTTGCAACTATTCCATTTTACCATAATATAAGAAATTTACATTTATATAACAAGACCAACTAAGTTCAAAGTTTTAAGGCATCAAAGTCTGTTTCTATACGAGGTTGTTGCACGGGAGGTGAGCGGCAGTAGGGCAACGGCAGGGGTGGTATTCTCTCTGGAAGTTCGTCGTCGACCAGCGCACGGACCAACTTAACTTGAACCATGATGTGATGTAAACCTGGATGGTCTGTTCCGTTTTTAGATTTCCGTAGTTAAACTAGGAACCCTTATAGTTTCGCCATGTCCTTCCGTCCGCAGCCTAGCGCAGATACTTTTAGTACTAGAAAGCTGCAATTTGGCATGAATATACATATTAGTCAAGCCAACAAAGTGGTACAATAAAATGTAAAAAAAAAAATGTTTTTGGGGTGCCTCCTACATGTAACGTGGGGATGTACCTTTCTTTTATCGTCTAACTTATACTGTGGGGTGTCGTTGGATAGGTCTTTCAAAAATATTGTGGGTATTAACAATTTTTCGATCAAGGGATCCGTTTATGACATATTAAGCTTTATTAAGCTTTAATTTTTTTAGAGTCAAGTATCCCCACCCTACAGCCAAAACTACAAATATTAAAGATCTGAAAAAATCTTAAATGAAAGCATGACTAAGTAGTCATCATTGGTTCTTGAAAAACAGGATATTAAAGTGTTTATACCTACTAAAATAATCTAAGACGGCACCAAATGACTTTAAATAAAAAATTACTAATTACATGTTGATTTTCATGTTTTTAGTTAGTACTTAACGGCTTCGGAACCCTACACTGAGCACGATCCGACATGCTCTTGCCCGGTTTTTAAAGTTATGAAACAGTAGCAGTGTTATTTGAACGTGGCACTACTTGCATCAGTATATCTCATCTATCTTCACTTACACACATTATTTTGTATATATTTATCTCGCTCATTGGTGTTTGAAAATGGGCGCTAGCGGAACAAGTGGCGCCGTCTGACGGAAACGACGGCAAAGAGAGAATACAAAAAAGCGGCCAAGTGCGAGTCGGACTCGCCCATGAAGGGTTCCGTAGCAGCAAGTAACATAATATAAAAGTTCGTTGTAGCTTTGATCAATGTTTTTATGACGTATTAAAAAAAAACTACTTACTAGATCTTCAAACCAATTTTCGGTGGAAGTTTGCATGGTAATGTACATCATATATTTTTTTTAGTTCTAGCTCTTATTTTAGAAGTTACAGGGGGGGGGGGACACACATTTCAACACTTTGGAAGTGTCTCTCGCGCAAACTGTTCAGTTTAGAAAAAAATGATGTTAGTAACCTCAATATCATTTTTGAAGACCTATCCATAGATACCCCACACGTATGGATTTGATGAAAAAAAAAATTGAGTTTCAGTTCTAAGTATGGGGAACCCCCAAAATTTATGTTTTTTTTATCTATTTTTGTGTGAAAATCTTAATGCGGTTCACAGAATACATCTACTGACCAAGTTTCAACAGTGTAGTTCTTATAGTTTCGGAAAAAAGTGACTGTGACATACGGACGGACAGACAGACATGACGAATCTATAAGGGTTCCGTTTTTTGCCATTTGGCTACGGAACCCCTTAAAATGGCGGAAGAACCTCACGCGCTGATGCCGGCCGGCTGGCAATAAAATTGAGAATACTTGTGAAATCCACCAATTTGAACTATTGCTGCTCCTGGGGTGAGTTTAGGGCTTGTATTGTAATATCTTTACACGGCGAGTTTGAAGGTCTGAGATGCAAAACCGACAAATACCTTGAACCAGTGCACGCAGTCTTCCAATTTGTTAACGCTAAAGTTTTCCGACGGTGGATTCGAACAGCTAAACGAAAACATGGTCATTTTGGTCAATTATTTACAAACGCATGGCTAAAGGTTGCGTCAATATCTCCGCCGCTCTTTGATCTTTGTCAATGAATCAATCAATGCACCAAGTCATCAGGTCATTCGCCGATCGATTAAGGGTCTCCCCACACCTATCGAAGCGCAATCGGCAATAGCTAATCAAAAACCTCTTATTGCCCATTCCGCGTCGATAGGTGAGAGGAGACCCTATATTGCAAGACCAATCGATTGAAGATATAATATATCGATATGTGACAGAATCCTAGGAAAACCCAATCCAAGTATGTTTTTTTTTTGTTGATGGTTTTGTTTTTTTGGTTCAGCAGGTCAGTATCCGCAGCTGTTACTGCCTAAAGCTAGCCTGTATGGTCTGTTCGACGTGGGCGCAGGAATAGCACCAGAGAGCGCATTATGCCGGCGCGCGCAAAACACCTATTACGGACGCACTCTACGCCGCGCCCGCGCGCTGCGAAACAATAACATACGCGGATGAGGCCCGCAAATATAATAGTTACGACACGACACGCTGGCCTAGTTGGGAAGCCCTGCCTCCGAAGCCAGCGGTCCTGGCTACAAATCCCCGTAAGGGCAGATATTTGTGTGAGCGCGAATATTTGTTCCTGAGTCTTGGATGTTTTCTATGTTTTGGAAGGTATTCCAAATTTTAAACTCATAACATTTGGCCCTATTTCAATCGCCATATCATTCCATACTTACACATCTTCTCGATGAGGTTATAATGTAAATAAATACAACAGGAAAATGTCACACAAATTGACCTAGGCCCAAACTAAGCTCTAAGCTTGTACTATGGGTACTAGACAACGAAAAACTTATTTATATCGAGAAATATATACTTAAATACATAGAAAACATCCAAGACTCAGGAATAAATACTCGTGCTCATCACACAAATATCTGACCTTACCGGGATTTGAATCCACAATCCTAGCTTCGAAGGCAGGGTCACTACCAACTAGGCTAGCGTGTCGTCATGTAAGTAAAGCCCCTCTTCCAAAGAGGACATCCGCGACTTCGTATGCGTATAGTTCGTTTTCCTCTACTATCCCTCTTTTAACCCTATAGGGGATGAATTTCCAAAAATCTCTTTTAGTGCACGTTCTAAAAGATATCCAAGGAATATTCCCTCCAAATTTCAAGTCCCTTGGTCCAGCGGTTTCAGCTGTAGGTACAGTCACCAGCAATAATATATTATCCAAAATTGGGCTCAAAAAGCGCGTCTCAGATGTTTTTAACCGCAATGTTGTATAATATATTATTGCTCGTGACTGACTGTACGTTGTTAGTCAGTCAGCCAGTCACGGTACAGTTGTATATTTAGACTTTTATGAATTTACGGCAAATTTCAAAGATAGAATGTTGAACGGGGTGTACTGCCTTTTCGCAGAACTTTTTTGGCCGAATTTCATTTGCCAACCAACGTTTCGCCGACAATTCACTTTGACAACTAACGATTACCAAAATTTTATATGACATCTTTTTAATTCGCAGAATTATTATAAAGCGTATTACTATTAGAAATAAGTAAGAAAAAAAATAACAAATTCTTTGGTTGGAAGTTATTATATGTGTGCATGAGCGAGCAAGACCTTCCTGGGCAAAACCGACTCGGCAAGGTTAGGTTAGAAGGCTATGGCGCCCGCCTTAGCCTTCGAGGTTATTTTTTTTGACATCCCTTGAAAAAACTATGCTAATATTCTCCGTTTTTGGGGCTTAAAATAAGGCAGGGAGTACCTACTCAATAAAAAATTTGGTAAACAATAAACAACCAAATGAATATTATGCCAACTAAAACATTACACAACATGAAAGTAGGCATTTTGAAAAATAACATAATAAAAAACAGACCACATGTTGAGTTGGTAAGTGTTAAGTTGGCAAATAAAACAAATTTTGAATTTACATTTGATAAGTTGGGAAATGAACGTTCCGCGAAATAAATTTACGCGAAACGTGAGTTGGGAAGTGATAATCGGCCATACAATTTTCTGCGATAAATAAGAGAACCGTTGAAAGCGCACCAACGGGGCAAGTGCACCAACGGGGCAAGTCAAACATACTTTAGGCACTTGAGTGGTCGTGATTTTTTTATGAGCAAATTAGGGCTAACTTGCAACTATGTTTTTTTTTTATGTTAAGGAGAAGGCACATGAGCACTCAGGCCACCTGATGGTAAGGGGAATCTGAGGCCCATAGACATTTGAATTCTCAAGATTATAGTCCCAAGACCTAAAATGCGTCGCCAACCCTGAGGACTAAGATGGAATGCCTCTATGCTAGTAATTTCACCGGTTGTCTTATCCCCACACCGGAACACAACAATGCGAACACTGTTGCTTGGCGGGTGGTTAATGGATAAGATGGTGGTAGCGATCCGGACGGACCCTGCACGGGGTCCCACCACCACTAAAGCACGTGACGGTTGCACAATGCACGTGAGTGGTCATGAGAAATTTTTGGTTTGACGCACTTGCCCCGCTGATGCACTTGCCCCACCTGACTTTGTATAAATATGCTACAACTACATAGAAAAGGGCTTTAATTCCGTTTGTAACCAATACTTACATGATAGAAGGGAAAAGTTCGTACTCGAGGTATAGGCGGTCTTTTCTAGGTCGCCTAGAAAATTAAAGCCCTCTCTAACCATAAATCGTAGCTCTATGGCGCCTTTGATCACGGGAAGCGCACTTCTACTTAAGTCAGACCACACCGACGCATTAATGTGTCGCCACACCATAGATCATAGACAACACTGGCATAAACAAGACTACGGGCTAACTAGAAAAATAAAAGGGCTTAAATACTTTTTAATATGTGCTTCGCGCGTTACATTTTAATTTTGAGCGTTCGAAAAAAATACGTTGTAGAGGACTTAAGAAAATACGTTTTTTTGGGTTCAATTAACTATTTTTATTTAAGTATTTCACAGTTTTTTTTATGGCATTGAGAAGGCAAACTAGCACACAGGCCACCTGATGTTAAGTGGAAATTGTGACAGATAAACATTCGCAATCACAAGATTGCAATCCTAAAACTGTAAATGCGTTGCTAACCCTGAGGACTAAGATGGAATGCCTCTATGCTAGTTATTTCACCGGCTGTCTTATCCCCACACCGGAACACAACTATGTGAACACTGCTGCTTGGTGGGTGGTTAATGGATAAGATGGTGGTAGCGATCCAGACGGAACCTGCACAGGGTCCTACCACCCGCAAAACACAGTATCATCTTAAGTTATACTTTGATTTTAATTTGATATTTTAAAGTTAAATGCTGTGATGTATGTTTATATTTTATTATTAATTTGTTACATTTGGGTAGCATTTGGGTAGTACAGGTAAAACAATAGACTATACTTATATTAGATTTCTGCTCGTACACCGTCGCCATTACCCAATACCACAGCATCCAGGGCTGGGATTCTACACGGCAATAACGATATCGTATTTGACGTGTTTCCGTATTGTCAACGTTTTCATAACTCTTATGTCATTTTCAATAATGGCGACTGTGACATAAACGATTCTAAAACACGTCAAACACGATATCGTTATAACGCAGTTAAATAGAGGCCCAGTGTTACCAACGGTGACTAACACATTCATTAGACACTACAAATGCTGATAGATTATAACGTTGAAAAAACAATTTAAGTGGTTTTGAATTAGAAACAGTAAACAATTTAAGCGTGTAAGTAGGTACTAGGGTTTTACTCTATAACACTAGTGAGAAGCAATCTCGAATACTGCTCTCAAGTTTGCTCACCTTACTATGAAGTTCACAAAAGTCCCATTGAGAGATTGCAAAAATGCTTTATAATATACTTACCCCCTTACTTATGAACGTGAAATAAGCTTGGAATAGTTTATGCCATGCTTTGTCACTTTCTGTCAGACGCAAATGTCACAATTACAGATAAGGACAAAGCATGGCATAAACTATTCCAAGCTTATTCCACGTTCATAAGTAAGGGGGTTAAGATTCGCACAGTGCTAACAAACTTCACTCTTATGAGGCAAGACTTAAGTTCTTCCGATTTCCTTCTCTCAGTATCAGTCGAAAATCTTTGGATCTAACATTTATTTACAAGCTAGTCAACTCCAAGGGATTAGATTGCCCAGAGCTGATGAGTAAGGTCAGAACAGCAGTGCCAGCAAGATTGCCTCGTCCTGGTACTTATAAATTATTTAGATATAAGCTCAATAAAACAAATTTAGGACATAATTCTCCACTGTCAAGAATGAAGAAGTTGTATAACCTACCAGGCTTGGTGGAAGCTGATATATTTCACGATACTCTTATTGATTACAAAATCCTCGCCATTCTAAACAATCCACGAGTTTTATGTTTGTTTTCGTTTTCGTAGGCTCCTAGCCACATAAGTTGTGGTTACCTATAAGTAGATAAACATCCACCTGGAATGTACATGAAATAGAATTAAGAATTAGTATGATGTATTATCTGTTGGTAATCCTTAATAAATAATAACAAAAAAAACACTTAACACAAAAATAAAGACTTTTTTTTCCTTTTCCTTAACGTAAATACCTGTTTCTCTGGGCTCATTGGATATTTCACGTGTATAAATGTGTTTCATATGTTACGTACTTTTGTCTTTCGTCGCTTATGGGTGATATTTTTTTATGTCCAATTTATATTCATATGGAAAGTAATATCAAAGCGTGTGACGATGGTTAGTTCATTCAAGTTATTCGTAGCGTAACGCACTTTTCAACTTGACGGAGTTATAATAAGATTGCTGTGTCCCTAGTAGGGTTTATGTAGGAACTTAAATAATATTAGACGTATACCTTATAAACAACATTGTCACAAGCGTTATAATTTGATTTAATTTAACTGGCCAATTTAAGTTGTCCCGGTAGAGTGTAATACATAGTAGGGAACCGCATTTTTCATGATCACTTTTTTATTCATAATTTTTATATCCCTGGAACCATAAACTTTACAGAAGTACTTAAAGCCTGTGGGCCGAGCACGCTGCCACGGGACAATTTTTGGCATAGTGTTGGGACATTAATTCGTCTATTCCATATTCCAATGTAAATATAAAGAACTAAGGTTTAAAATAAAAGTGTGTTTAGTGTGATTTGAGTCTCTTAATACTAAGCAACTTAATCCCCGGGTGGCAGTTATTTTAATAATTTCATAATAATTATTTGACACTAGTTCCCATTTGATGTCAATTGACAATAAGTCCTGTGGCAGCGTGCTCGGCCCACTGTTGTAATGCTGGTCATTGGCAAGTGTAGATAAATAATATTTTACGGCGAGGATTTACAATTAAGTAGCTTAAAGCTCGCTTGGAATATGAGCTTCCTCTCTCGACTCGATCGACCAAAAGCTTTAAGAGAATACAAATGTGACATAACCTAATTCCACTTTGATTGAACTCTTCCACGCGTTTGTAAGAATAAGGGTTTTGACAGACAGACAGACAGACACGCAGCTAGCTAGACAAACAGACGGTCATTGAAGTGATCTGACTGATAAAATATCCAAACATCCTAGTATATCTGGGGTCTGTAGAACTTTTAAAAACTATAATAGTACGTTTTCTCACTTAGATATATTTAGTCTTTCCCTTCTTAGATTTAAGATAGCGTTGTCTAAACATTAAGTGTTGTCTGTTTTTAAATTAAATATTTGTACTTGAATTTAATACTAAGTATAACATACAACACATATTTTTAACGTGTTACTCTGTATTGTATTAGTTAACTGTGGTAACTTCACTGGTCAATGTATAATGTAAGTTTTTTTTTGTAATAATTTTTCTTTACTTGTACCGTTTGTGCCCAAATAAACATTAAACATTAAACATATCTTGACAACAGGTTGGCCTAGTTGTAGTGATCCTGCCTTCGAAACTGGGTTCAAATCTCAGTAAGAGCAGATATTTGTGTGATGAGCGCGAATATTTTTTCCTGAGTCTTGAATATTTTCTTTGTATTTAAGTATATATTTCTCTATATAAGTACCCATAGTACAAGCCTAGAGCTTAGTTTGCGTCTAAGTAAATTTCGGTCGTTGCCCGTGGTCCACCTAATTAGTTCACCTGGAGCTCCGCTATTGCGGAGCTCCTATTTCTGAGGTATTTCGGCCCTCTGAAAAATAAACATAACCTAAACGTACCTATAAATTTTAACCACCACGTGGTGGACCACGGGCATTGACCTGTAAATTTGTGTGACATTGTCCCGTGATACATATTTATTTGTAAACTTTTGTTTTTCGTGTTAATATGTGGTTTTGCGGATGTACAATAAGATTATTAAGGGATAAGGGATGAAAGTGATCAATTGCATCCCGCGATATTGAGGCTGCATGAGGACCACCACTACGCCGCAACCCTCAACTAATTTACCTTATAGTTCTGAATATCTGAATCTTTTACTATCCCGGCTTTGCCCGCAAGCTACCCCTCCCGTCAACTAAGATGGCGTCTTGACATATTTCCTTTTTACTCAGATCAAAAGATCTTTACATAGGGGTGGCACCCCTTGCCTAGGATCTAGGCGTAAAGGGTCGCATGGAAGGTTTTAAAGAATTAAAGGGGGTTGTCAAGGCATATAATTATAGTTTGTTTGCATATAAGAGCTGGCGAGACTGGAGCGAATGAATACACGAAAGTTTGTACAGTAAGTATGTCTAATTAATTTAATGGTCATCAGTTCTTTTCGTAACTTGTTTCTGTTAATAAACAAGTCTTGACAGAAATATGCAACCTGCATAACATGTCACACAAATTAACCTAGGCCCAAACTAAGCTCTTGGCTTGTACTATGGGTACTAGACAACGATAAACTTACTTAGATAGAGAAATAAATACTTAAATACACAGAAAACATGCAAGACTCAGCAAAAACTCGTGCTCATCACACAAATATGTACCCTTACCGGGATTTGAACCCAGGACCCCTTAGCTTCGAAGGCAGGGTTGTTGTGTTATTTTTTTTAAATATATGATGCTTTGTCTTAACGTTACGCTACATCCAAAACGAAATCAACATCGTATCAAATTTATAACGTTATTTAACGATTTTTTTACGGTAAGGAGAAGGCACACGAGCTTCAGGCCGACATTTGTATTCTTAAGACTATAACCTCAAGACAGCAATCCTAAGACCTCAAATGCGTTGCCAACCCTGAGGACTAAGATGGATTGCCTCTATGCTAGTAATTGCCCCGGTTGTCTTATCCCCACACCGGAACACAACAATGCGAATACTGTTGCTTGGCGGGTGGTTAATGGATAAGATGGTGGTTGCAATCCGGACGGACCCTGCACAGGGTCCTACCACCACTAAATACATATCTATATTCACATCGTTCCAATCATTGTATCAATAGTCAACTACAAACAATAACATTTGCAGAGTACCTACAATTTGTCCAGGCAACTGCTTATCTCAAACTCATACTAATTTATTCATAAAACTTAAAAAATTACGCGTCAAGAGGTTACATAAAGGACCATTCACGTTTCATACAAGTTTGGGCCCAAGATCAAAAGCGCCGGCCAACGGATAAAAGTATTTTTAATTTGATCTTAACATTGCTCTGAGCATTTTATTATATGACATCAAAACTCTAGGTCCATCATTTGTTGGTGTTATAGAAGTTCGAAAATCCTGACTTTTCATACAAAATCAAAAGTGCCGATTTACGAACAAAAGTGTTATAATCTGATAGGAACATCGCTCTGAGCATTTCATTATATGACATCAAACTCTAGAACCATCATTTGTTGGCGTTATAGAAGATCCTGACTTTTCATACAAAATAAAAAATGTGTGTTCATTTACCCTTGGCGATGTATATTAGGTACTCTATCAAAAGTTGATGTCTTTTGACTGAACGATGATGTGATGATACCGGCTAAGTACTATGATATTTATCTTGGGTCAAGGTGTTTTCTAAGCTCAGAGTGAAGCCCCAAGCAGTAAAAAATAATCATATTTGTTAGTTGACACTTTTGATTTTATATGAAAAGTCAGGATTTTCGAACTTCTGTAACACCAACAAATGATGGTTCTAGAGTTTACATGTCATATAATGAAAAGCTCAGAGCAATGTTCCGATCAGATTATAACATTTTTATTCGTTGGCCGGCACTTTTGATTTAGGGCCCAAAATGAATGGTTTCCTTTATAGATTTACTTAATTAGATTTCATAATTACATTACAAGTAGGTGTTTAGTAGGTATACCGTTATTAATTAAGTTTTTATTCCCTACTCCTAATAAAAGGTTTAATTATTGAGTGACTTCGAATCAATAACGGAAGCTAGCATAGGCCAGAAATAATAGATGGGCGGCCATTTTGAGCATTGCACGCTTCGCAGCTGCCCCGGCACCGACGTGATAATAAAATGGAGGACACATTATGTGGACACGCTTTACTGTTGCATGATATTAAATGTCAGATATTTATTTACTTCTTTCATCTTACATAGATACATAACATCACGCCTTCATTCCCAGAGTAGGGTAGGCAGAGCTACAGAAATACCAACTAATATAAAAAGACTGGTTGATAATTCTATAACCACATTTTGCACAAGTAGGCTAAGATGTTTACTAGTGTATTAGTGACAGGTTGCAAGCCCATTGCCTAACAGTACTACAAGCCTTTATTCCCTTAGTCGCCTCTTACGACATCCACGAGAAGACATGGAGTGGCACTATTCTAACCCGGCAACCACATGGATTATATTATTATCAACAGAGAATAACCGGTGCAATTAGAGTACGTAAGTGATGAAAACTTAGTTGCTACGGATACAAGATAAATAACCGTTCTTCTGATGGTGTCGGGTAAAACAGAAAAAGATATAATTAGTAGGTCGCATGGGCTTTTTTATACGTCAAAAATCTCTCAGCGCTTTCTAAAAGGAGAATAAATTCAATAAATTCAACAGTCAGACATCCTTTAACATTTACGCATTACAATAAGAATTAATCTAGCATTATATATAAAAAAAGATATCCTAGATGAGCAGAAAATCCAGACAATAGTTATTGTACGAGCATACATACACCTACATACTAACATCACGCCTTCATTCCCAGAGTGGGGTAGGCAGAGCTACAGATTTCTGAACCAACAACTCTAAACTTGTTGATAATTCTGTAAACATATTTTGGATAATCAGGCAAAGATGTTTGCCAGTGTATTTACAGGTTGCAACCCCATCGCCTAATATTACTACAAGCCCCTATAAGCTTAGTCTCCTCTCATGACATCCCCGGGAAGACATGGAGTGGCACTACTCTAACCTGGCTACCACACGGGTTATATTATTATTAACGGGTCATAAACAAATTTAGGTTACCGTCTTTCCTGTGGACACACCGAAAGTTAAGGCCTAAATTTCTGGCTAAGCCCATACCCGCAAAAACGCTGAAAGGACTGCTTTAGACCTATCATATAAAAACATAACTTATATACACACAAGCTCTTAACTATTGACCACAGGAGAGGCAACTTTTGTTTTTAAGAGTGTATGACCCTAACAGAGAATAACCGGTGCAATTAGAGAACTTAAGTGTTGAAAACTTAGTTGCTATTTTTTAGGGATGATCTACCATGTTTCGATTAAAGGGATGCGTTTATGAAATATTAAGCTTTAAAGCGCTAATTTTTGTTACAGTTAAGTGTCCCCCCAAAACACCTACTAAAAATCTGAAAAAAATCTTTAAAGAACTCTTGAACTTTTTTTCTTTTTGTTTTTGCATATAATTAATTTTAAAGAAAATCTATCACGACTAAGTAGACATAATTAGTTCTTGAGATACAGGAAAAGTGTTTATACCTACTAAAATCATTTAAGACGGCACCAATTGAGTTCAAATAGGAAATTAGTTATGACTTGTTCGTTTTTATGTTTGTAGTACTTAAAGGCTTCGGAACCCTACACTGAGCATCGTCCGACAAGCTCTTGCCCGGTTTTTTTGCTCGTTTTTACTCGAAATTAATAACGAATATTTAGTTACATATTCACTTAAGAAATAAATAATTAAATTTAAATAAAAACAATTAAGGGGGGCTCCCATACAACAGACATGATTTTTTTGTCGTTTTAAAGGTACGGAAACCTTCGTACGCGAGTCCGACTCGCACTTGGCCGGATTTAAAACAGATATGTATGATAAATTGGTAATTTTAATTACATTATTCTCCATTTCATTCTTACCTCGCGTTCGCGCTCGTTAACTATTCTCTATAAGTTTCCAATTGGATAAAAAACGAAAAAGTTACCAATATCTTTTACATTGAGCTTCCAGTAACTTCGATAGTTTTTGGCGACTCGTTCGCGCTTTTAAACGATTGAAAGAAGATGAAAAGAGGCACAAAAAAATGTTTTTAACTAAATATGCAGGTAGATAAACTCTTTATTGCACAAAAAACCATCTCATCCATTAACCACCCGCCAAGCAACATTGCATTGTTGTGTTCCGGTGTGGGGATAAGACAACCGTTGTAATTACTAGCATAGATTCCATCTAAGTCCTCAGGGTTGGCAACGCATTTGAGGTCTTAGCATTATAGTCTTGAGAATTCAAATGTCTATGGGTCTCAGATTCCTTTTACCATCAGGTGGCCTGAGTGCTCGTGTGCCCTTATCATAAAAAAAAATAAAAAATTACAAGACATGTTTGCATCAATATAGATAATGTACACAGGCGAACTTATCCCGTAAAGGATAAAGCCAAATGGATTGACAAATTAACAAAATAACGGAGAATAATAAATAAATAAAATAAATAAATAAATATCACGGGACAATCCCACACAAATTGACCTAGTCCCAAACTAAGCTCTATATAGGCTTGTACTATGGGTACTAGACAACGATAAACATACTTAAATAGAGAAATACATACTTAAATATATAGAAAACATCCAAGACTCGGGAACAAATATTCGCTAGCGTTAGCGTTTACTTTGCGTTAGTTTTTTTATTTTATTAATAAATAGAAACATACATCGGAGAAACAGATAAAAAGTCTGCTTAAATAAAATACGTACAGAGAATTAAAATATAACTAATACTGCGTGATTTTGGGGTCATGATCCGGAATAGCCAAAAGTGAATAAGATGGTCATACTGAACAACCTTTCCGATGGGACCAACCACGAAATCGCCAAAAAAAAAGCTGTTCCATACATTAACGATGAATTAATTGAGAGCTGTTTTTTTTGGCGATTTCGTGGTTGGTCCCATCGCAAAGGTTGTTCAGTATGACCATCTTATTCACTTTTGGCCATTCCGGATTATGACCCTAAAATCACCCAGTATATACCACCACATACGTAAAAAGCAATTAAAACCTAAAACACAGCGAAGGACCTACACTCAGACTCATCGAGTTGATTTAGCTCAATAAATATCTAAGTCCCCTCACACAAGTTGACCTAGTCCCAAACTAAGCTCTAGGCTTGTACTATGGACAACGGTAAACATACTTAGATTGAGAAATATATATTTAATTACATAGAAAACATTCAAGACTCAATAAGCAATCACAATAAATAGTTTCGCTGCTACCAAAGTTATCATGAGTAGAGTCAAATAAGGATATATACCTAAACCAATAGGTACATGTATATATTATATATGAAATTGTCTCAGTGAATGAAAGTGACAAGGTACTAAAGTGTAAATTTACACTTTAGTACCTTTACATATTTATGACAACGACATACATATTTAATAATACGAATATATACCATCTCAAAAAGATGAGACGTTACTTCTTTTTTTATTACTACGCAATAAACTTGACCAAGTAAACAAATTTCAAGCAAATAGCTAGGTATTTGGGGAGTTTTATAAAATAGCACCCGATTAATATTTCTTCAGAAGTGGGAAAAAAATAGTATGTTAATAGGGACCATCATTAACGTAGATCATCAGACCTATAAAGATGCATGGAATCCTTCTGGGGACACGTCACGAATTATGTTTTTCTTGTTCTGAAGGATGGTCCCTTCTAACTAAAATGCAACTTATTTCCCAAATCTGTAAAAATAAAAAATCGGATGCATTTTTTTAAACTCTCCAAATACTGATTGATTACATGTTTGAGAAAAGAGATTATAGACCGTAAAGATATCTATGGTATTTCGATATATCTATGATTCTATAATAAAAACCAAAGTGTATCTTCAACGATGACAAATAGGGTGATCGCACCAGTGTTGGACACTTTAAGCTGACAGGCACCAATAATGGACACTTTGCTCTTAATTCAAAGATCATAAGGTTGATTGATTGATTGTTGCAAAACAAATGCATAACCTTTATTGTCTGTTAAATAAGAGTCAAGTGTCCATCATTGAAACTTGTCCATTACTGGTACGATCACCCTATAAAACTTTGAATGATGTCTTTTTAGGAAAATATGGGGATGAGCCGATATAACAAAACACAAGCTCATTTTTGTATGTACTCGAACATAGAATCAATAGTAGATAGATTGTACAACAAGGGCATAAAACAAACCATTTTATCCAAGACTTATGGTATCCATCCAAATGGGTTTTTAGACCACACTCTTCTTTTCACTTCGATTACGAGGAAATAAAACAGTGATAGATAACCTAAATTTTTTCTTGTTTTAGGCGGCAAGGTCTGTTCAATGAGTTCTTGTGTATTTTTTCCCATTAGTGTGTTAAGTGTGAGAGTTATTTCCTCTTCACTTGACGACAAGTTTTGCAAAGAAAACAACTAATTAATAGTCCAAAATGAGATTAAAACCTCTTTCCCACCACTGTTTTTTTTAATTTTCTGCATTAGACTTATATTATAACTAAGCTCGAACGCAATACTATCAAGGCATAAGTACCTTGATGTTGTAATGTTTATGTTAAATGCTTGTTTTTAATAGTTTTTTTTGTTAGATACAACTTAGAAGGCACATAAATAAAAGTAAATGCGTTCAAATAACAAATTTATTTTGCGCAGTCACCTTGTCTGTCTGGCTGTTTGGGCTTAATTGTCTTAGTCTAGATGAAGAAAACACTTTATGCACTAGTGCATAAAATGCGATTTATTGCAGCCTATACCCAGCATAAAGAAGGACTTTACGAGCATGAGAAGTGAGAACCATTTTGTTTAGCAAACAAAACTCTTCAGAAGTTAGAGAGTTAACTCGCTTTTCAGTACTCTGGCGTACCATTTCTCCCCATAGGTTGACATTGGGCAGCTATAAAAAAGCGGCCAAGTGCGAGTCGAACTCGCCCATGAAGGGTTCCGTAGCAGCAAGTAACATAATATAAAAGTTCGTTGTAGCTTTGATCAATGTTTTAATGACGTATTAAAAAAAACTACTTACTAGATCTCGTTCAAACCAATTTTCGGTGGAAGTTGCATGGTAATGTACATCATATATTTTTTTTAGTTCTATCATTCTCTTATTTTAGAAGTTACTGGGGGGGGGGCAACCATTTCAACATTTTGGAAGTGTCTCTCGCGCAAACTGTTCAGTTTAGAAAAAAATGATGTTAGTAACCGCAATATCATTTTTGAAGACCTATCCATAGATACCCTACACGTATGGGTTTGATGAAAAAAAATATTTGAGTTTCAGTTCTAAGTATGGGGAACCCCTAAAAATACGTGTCTGTTTTTTTAGACTAATCTCTAACATATAGTATAATACCCAGTTAGTGTCATTTTATATGTACACTTGCTTACTCGAAGCGGAACCTTTCACTTTTCTCAATCTCTCAAGGGTTAGCTGGAAGAGATCCCTGAAAGGGATAAGTTACCTTTGTACTTTCTGTTTTATCTTCACTGTATTGATTTTGTTTTTCTTTTTGCACAGTAAACTGTTTAGATACATACATACATACACCCAGTAGTGCAGGGTCCGTCCGGATCGCTACCACCATCTTATCCATTAACACCCGCCAAGCAAAAGTTTTCGCATTGTTGTGTTCCGGTGTGGGATAAGACACCCGGTGAAATTACTAGCATAGAGGCATTCTATCTTAGTCCTCAGAGTTGGCAACACATTTTTTGGTTTTTGGATTATAGTCTTGAGAATTCAAATCTCATGGGTCTCAGATTCCACTCACCATCAGGTGGCCTGCCTGGTGGTGTGCCTTCTCCTCGTCTTAAAAAAAAAAAAAAAAAAAACAGCCAGGCAGTTCCTATCCTTGTAAGATATTATGTTCTTCTTTATTACATAGTATACAACGATTCGCTTCTGTTTGTCTGTATGTCCCCTATCTCCTTCTAAATCACGCAACGGATTCTGAAGCGGTTTTCACCATCAGAGATGTTTTTTCACAGCTGGTTGCTATTGGACCACTTGTGGTTGCCGGGTTAGAATAGTGCCACTCCTTGTCTTCCCGTGGATGTCGTAAGAGGCGACTAAGGGAATAAAGGCTGTTGTTGTTAGGCGTAGGGCTTGCAACCTGACACTAATACACTGGTAAACTTCTTGGCCTGATTGTGCAAAATATGATTGCAAAATTATAATCAAGTCTTTTTAGTGTTGTTGGTATTTCTGTAGCTCTGCCTACCCCACTCTGGAAATGATGGCGTGATGTTATGTATGTATGTACGTGTGTTATAGAAAGCTCACATAAACAGAAGCGAAACAAGAGCGAGTCGCTAGTTTACGTATAAGACATGTTAAAGATCGATGAAGTATGCCTATCCTTAACCTTTGCCACATTCCTTTACAATGTTGATTATTTAACCCGTCCCTTGATTTCGTCTTAGATACATAATTTTATCTTAGCAAACACTAGCTTTTGCCCGTGACTCTATTTGGCACTGTTCTAGTTTTTGGGACGATCTCCATCTAAGATCCATCAGTTGAGGCTGTAAATCAAATCAAATTCATTTATTTCCTTACATTTAGAAGTTTCACTATGATAATTGGTTACATATGTAGATTGTGGTAATGAAAAGGGCATGAATTCGAGCTCACAACAAACAAAAGAGAAAACAGCTATACTTTCATATTTATACTTACTTGACGACACGTTGGCCTAGTTGGGAGCGACCCTGCCTACGAAGCCAGCGGTCCCGGGTTCAAATCCCGGTAAGGGCAGATATTTGTGTGATCAGCACGAGTATTTGTTCCTGAGTCTTGGATGTTTTCTATATATTTAAGTATTTATTTCACTATCTAAGTATATTTATCGTTGTCTAGTACCCATAGTACAAGCCTAGAGCTTAGTTTGGGACTAGGTCAATTTGTGTGACATTGTCACGAGATATATATATTTTTTTATTTATTAAAAGTTAGGCTTATTCTTTTTGAAATATTAAGGTAATTGATAAGTGAGAACCTGTTATTGGCTGCAGTGTTGTTTAGAGGTGGGCGGAATGTTCGGTAAATATTCCATAATCGGTAAGATTTTCAATGTTCGTTTTCGGACGAATAGTTCGGTTACAGTGCCGGATATTTATCGCATAAACAAAATAAATAACAGGGGGGTTGTTTCGTAATTCGTCGGATTGACATCCCATTTCAGCAGTCTAAGCAACTATCAAAAAAACCAGGCAAAAGCATATCGGACCATGCTCAGTGAAGGGTTCCGAAGCCGTTAAGTACTACCAACATAAAAAAAAACATCAAGTAATCACTAATTTTCTATTTAAAGTCAATTGGTGCCGTCGTAGATGATTTTCGTAGGTATAAGCACTTTAATCGCCTGTATCTCAAGAACCAATGATGTCTACTTGGTCGTGATAGTTTTCCTTTAAAATTGGATATGCTCGTTAATTTAAGATTTTTTTTAGACTTTTAGTATTTGTAGTTTTGGTTGTAGGGGGGGGGGACACTTGAGTCTTTAAGAATTGAAAAATTAGCGCTTTAAAGCTTATTATTTCATCAACGGATTACTTAAACTGTTTTCACAAACCCATAATATTTTTGAAAGACCTATCACACACACTATAGGGTAGTCGAGAAAAAAAATACATCCCCACGTTACTTGTAAGGAGGTAAGTACACTAAAAAAAAATTTTTTTTACTTTTTATTGTACCACTTTGTTGGCGTGACCAATATGCATATTCATGCCAAATTGCAGCTTTCTAGTACTAATAGTCTTTGCACTAGGGGACGGACGGACGGACGGACGGACGGACGGACGGACGGACAGACGGACGGACATGGCGAAACTATAAGTGTTCCTAGTTTGACTACGGCACCCTAAAAAGAGATGAATCAAAATAGAAATACAATTATTTCGCAAAAAACCGTAGCTTACGTAATAAAAACCAGAGTTGTTGTAATTAAGTAAGTTTTGTTAAAGCGGACCTGTCAAAACCTGTTTGTAGCTATTCGACGCAACCGAATGTTCGGCCAAATATTGGTATTCTGCAAAATCCGTATTCGGCCTATTTCTGTTGTTAACCTAGTTTTTTTTTTAACGCTGTTGGTTTTTCATAGATTAATACATAACATCACACCTTCATCCCCAGAGAGGGGTAGGCAGAGCTTCAGAAATACCAACAACTCTAAAGACTTGTTGATAATTCTGTAGCCAGATTTTGCACAAGTAGGCTAAGATTTACCAGAAATATTAATAGCAGCATTGTTTTACTGCTGCCAAACATTACCAATATTCAGAAACTTAATGATTGTGTCAAGAGTGACTTCTCATTTGCCTATTAGGCACTATAATTTATACATTAATTTGTGGCGAATCGCCTCGTCTCCAAGTCTGAATGTTGTGTACGTTTTCTGTAGTCAAATGTTGTTGTGTACGTTATCTGTAGTAACAGATATGAAAGACTGGTATAAACCTGTGCTGCGGTGATTTTTTTATTCTTCTAGAGAGGGTTTACTGACATAATTCGATTTCTAACGTCCTACATGATTTTGTTATTGTTATTCGTAAACGTGTTTATTTATTTATTGATCGTATAATTAACACTAACAGTCAAGCCATACATGTTAATCAAATCATGGAAAAACAATATTTACTAAAGAATTAAGTTAAACGTAATCATAAATACTACGTAAGTACATTTATTGAACTGAGCTTGGTGTTACAACTAGATTCTAGGTGACGGCTGGCTAAAGCAAGGAATTTAGGCTCAGAGTTGAAAAAAAAATCTACTGTGCTGTTGATGTCCATAATGTCGAGTGTGTACCATTAAAGTTCGTTCATGTCACTAGAGTCAATGTGTTTTGTTATTTTCTACTAAGTCTAACGACTCCTAACACTCCACGAAGAACGCCCATACAGGCGTACACCTTGCATTATTAAATCCATTAAGCCTATTAGAACCGTATTAATAAACATATTGGCTGAGATGCTCGTCTCAAGATACGTCAAAGTAACATTATTTAACTATTTCTGACGTATCTTGAGATGGGAGTCTCGGTCTAGATTTAGTTTTATAACACTACCCGTAAGTCATCGTATGTCGGAGGTCAAAATAGTAGCAAGATCTAGTCTCTTTTAATTACGATATCACTACATAGTATAAAACAAGGTCGCTTCCCGCTGTCTGTCTGTCCCTATGTATGCTAGATCTTTAAAACTATGCAACGGATTTTGATGCGTTTTTGAATAGATAGTGATTCAAGAGGAAGGTTTATATGTATAATACTTAACCCGAAGGGAAAATTAAGCTTTTAAAAATACAAAACAGACACACACACACACACACACACCCACAGTGGGGTTATTATGATATTGCTATGCAGTAAATTTTACGGCGAACGTAAAGGACAGAGCTATGGCAGTCGTATAGCTTTATCCTTTACGCTCGCTGAAAAATGAACTGCATAGCAATGTCATAATAACCCCTAGGTCTATTATGGTCGTGTTTATCGATGTTATTAAACGTGGATAAAACATCTATCTCTTTCTGCGGGCCTATTATGGTCGTGTTTATCGATATGGATAATACGTCTGTCACTTTCTGACCAGTACGCAAGTGCGAGAGTGACGGATGCTTTATCAACCGCGATAAAGGCGACCATAATACCGGCCCTGAACATTATGTATGTGCGGCAGATGATTTATCTGCCGCGATGAAGAAGATCATAATACTGGCCCAGATTAAAAAAAAACACACACACAGGACAATGTCACACAAATCGAATTGAACTAGTCCCAAACTAAGCTCTAGGCTTGTACAGTCAAGTTCAAAAGTATGTATACACTTTAGTACCTTTTCACTTTAATCGCTTGGATAATTTCATATGGCAGTTTAAACATGACGTTAAATAGACAAGGTACTAAAGTGTATACATACTTTTGAACTCGACTGTACTATGGGCACTAGACAACGATAAACTTACTTACATAGAGAAATATATACTTAAATACATAGAAAATAACCAAGACTCAGGAACAAATACTCGTGCTCAACACACATATCTGCCCTTACCAGGATTTGAACCCAGGACCCCTAGCTTCGAAGGCAGGGTCACTACCAACTAGGCTAGCGTGTCGTCACAAACATAAATTATTCTTGAAATCCGCAAAACATTTCCCCCCTTTATCCTTCTTCCCTTACTAATAAACGTTGAATAAGCTTGGAATGGTTTTGCCCTTATCTGTCATTGCGACATTTGAATTCGACAGATAAGGACAAAGCATGGTATAACTATTCCATTCCAAGCTTATTCCACGTTACAGAAATGCAACGTACGCTGTATAAAATATCTCTGACAGACAGACATCACCTTTCAAAGGTTTTAACGATCTTTTGAATCCTTTGTACATACTCTCTATAAAATACCTCACGTATCACATTCTTACTCAATATGGAGTCAGTAAAATATAGAAATGATTTCACTGGGCACCGAACGTTCTAAGAGCCGCTCCGGTGTAAAGCCGCATAAGTACAAACAATAAAAAGTATTATCAAGTTTAAGTTCATTCAATACAACCCCTTGAAATAGATCTTAGTTTTTTCCACGCCCTTGACGCGTATGTTCATCATGGTACACAGCCAAGAAAACACCTAAATACAATGTCGTAAGGTTGAAATACCTACCGTTTTTCAGCTGCCAGTGGCTCTGAAAAGGTACACGGACCCTTTTCATTGCAAAAAGCGTGGTATTTTCACGCCACACGTTTATTATCAAAAATGCACTAAATTAATAGGTATTATTCGTTAATTTCGATTCTAAATTAATGTCGTAGGGTTTAAAATGCTTTAGTTATTTTTTGTGTGAATTAATTCTCAGACTGATTGAGTGTTAACACGTTCCATGCAGCCTTTTGATACCACTTAAACCAGGGATTGTTAAACCGGTTTTATTCTATACCTGTATTTAAATTGACAAATTGTTACCGCTAAAAACAATACCTATATTCGAATTAGAGGTATTATTTTCATTCAGTTCATAGACACTATTTACAGTATTAAATACTTGTATTCAATACCGCTATTCATTGCACCTGATAAGTAGGTAAAATGACAATTAGACTGTAATTAATTGTAATATCAGACTTGTTTAAGGCGTGTCTGAGTTTTTTGTAATAACACCGAAAACATTTACAGAAACAAATAAACGAGTATATTGACACTGACAGGTTTACTGGGCTGGGCCTCTATTCAGGTGCGTTAAAACGATATCGTGTTTGAAAACACGTGTATAAATCGTTTACGTCACAGTCGCCATTATTATAAATGACATAAGAGTTATCAAAACGTTGACAATACGGAAACAGGTCAAAAATGATATCGTTATTACCTTGTAGAATCCCAGCCCTGGAATTCTACAAGGTAATAACGATATCGTATTTGACCTGTTTCCGTATTGTCAACGTTGTGATAACTCTTATGTCATTGATAATAATGGCGACTGTGACATAAACGATGCTAAAACACGTCAAACACGATATCGTTTTAGGGCATTCCTTAGAAAGTTTGTACCTAGTTAAGGACTAAAATTACGAACCGTTAACTTTTCCGCTGAGTTACGAAAATTAGTTGTACATTAATGTACCTACTACTTTCAACGCCAATTAGCAGTATCTCAAATTCAATAAATTAAGCAGATTAAATACTCACCCGCTAGTAATATGCTTGCATTCGCTACAGGAGTTTTGTCTGAGATACCACCATTTGTTTTATAACAGTATAACTAATTTCGTAACTCAGCGGAAAAGTTAACGTTTCTTAATATTAGTCCTTAACTAGGTACAAAGTTACTGAGAAACGCCCTTTAACGCAGTAGAGTAGAGGCCCTTGTTATGGTTTTTAGGGGTAAAGTATCAAATAGAGGTATTGTTCTCAATTGGCTAAATCGATAATATACTTGAATACCGGTATTCATTATACCGCTAATCAGAGCTTTAGCGATATAAATAGCGAAATCCAATTATAACCGATTATACCTCATATAAAACCGGTACTCAGAATACCGGTAACGATCCCTGATTTTAACCTGTCTATAGCATATCAGGTCATGTTCAAAGTTGGGTTCCGTGGCTGTTACTAAAACACATAAATACTATATCCAAAAATCAAAGGTATTAAACTTCTATTTAGAGCTCTAAGTTTAAGTTTCTATTTAGTGATAACTGATAAGTAATTTTTGATAGGTATAAATATTTGACTCAATTCTAAATCAAGTTCTTGATTTAGAATTGAGTCAAATATTTATACCTATGAAATCTTTTTAGGCGTTTTTAGTTTCAAATTCCTTGTATTTAGATCCGTTCTTTGACATTTACAGGGTACCTGAACTGTATAGAAAATTCGAGTAGTGCATAGTTTGTTTTTTGGCTACTAAGAATATTATTTAATCAATTTAATTTGAGTTTTTCTTTTCATTAAACGAATTAATTTAAATTAGGTATGATACAAAATAATTACAGATATTTTTTTGCACTAAAGTGTTTTTAGTTTATGATAAGGTGGAGGCACACGAACACACGCCACCTGATGAGTGACACATACATATAAGCACTAGGGACTACTACTTACTTTTGAAAACTAAAAATAACTATGGCAAAATATATAAATAGATCTTCTCAGATCCCATTTACCATCGGTGACCAGGGAGGTTATTCTCTCAACACAGTGCTGCGTCGATCCCAAAGGTAAAGTTTTATCCGGCAAGTTTAAGAAGTCCCGTCGGAGCGTACCTTTGAGATCGACGCAGCGCTGTGTTGAGAGAATCACCCCCCAGTGTTCATCTGCCAAACATGAGTTAAAACTTTTTAATTTAACTGAACAAAACCACAAATCAACACGCATCAGTGAATTGTAAAACTTCCAAATCAATGGCGAGGTGTTAAAAAGAGGGTTAGTCTATTGTTCAAGTGAGAGAGCATTGTGGATGTTTGACACGTCGAACACCATTATATATGGAACCGTAATAGTCCTCATACGTCTTGTTTTACGACCAATTTTCAAAGCTGAAGCGGGGTTGGATAGGTCTTATTAAAATGGTTGGTTATATTCCATGTTTTGTAGTTATGTGGGTTTCTTTGTGGAGTGGTGGGGTTATGAGTGGGATAAATAATTGTTAGGGAACAAAATGTTAACATTTAGTAGTAAAGGAAGATATGATAAGGTATATAAGAATGAGAAAAGAATGGTTTATTTGGACACACATTTACGTAAAATGACATATGGCAGTTTGTATTAAACAGTGAAAAATTCGAACGTAAAATCAGTAGAAACCAGGGATCGTTACCGGTATTCTGACAACCGGTTTTAAATGATGTATTACCGGTTATAATTGACTTTCACTATTTATACCGCTAAAGCTCTGATTAGCGGTATAATGAATACCGGTATTCAAGTTTATTATCGGTTTAGACAATTGACAACAATACCCCTTTTTGATACTTTACCCCTAAAAACCATAACCAGTAATACCTGTTAGTGTCAATATTCTCGTTTATATTTATATGTACATAAATGTTTTCGGTGCTCTTACAAAAAACTTAGACTCGCCTTAGACAAGTCTGAAATTACAGTTCATTAAAGTCTAATTGACATCTCAATTATCAGGTACAATGAATAGCGGTATTGAATACAGGTATTTAATACTGTTAATAGTGAATACATAGCGATAAAAACAAAAGTGGAATGACAACAATACCTCTAATCCGAATATAGGTATTATTTTTTAGCGGTAATAATTTGACAATGTAAATACAGGTAATAAATAAAACCGGTTTTACAATCCCTGCCTCTAATTCGAATATAGGTATTATTTTTTAGCGGTAATAATTTGTCAATGTAAATACAGGTAATAAATAAAACCGGTTTTACAATCCCTGGTAGAAACAACTACAACTGATTATTTACAATGGTGTCCAAAATGGTCTCTACTCAGCTTGTGTCACAAGATAGGGTAATAATGTCACGCTGGTCTTAATCTGCTGATCGCCTTTCATTTGCCACCCGTTTGCTATAAGTTATCAAATCACTTTAATTTTTAGCCCCTCATTCTAGACCCCTTATTAAATATTTAGGGAAATCAATTTCACACATATATGTTTAACGTAAAACATGCGGAAAAGCAGGTTTTATAACTATGCTAAACTCTAGCATATAGCCTCTATAGTTTCATAGGAAAGTTGTTCTGTTAGACAGATGGACAGACAGACACTGAACCCTCTATGGTGAGACCTGGGGTTCCTTTTTACCATATTGGTACGGAACCCTTAAAGACTGGCTCAAAAGTTAACAGGAAGAGATCCCTTAAATGGACAAGTTCGCTTTTGTACATCCCTGCTATATTTTTATCTATTCTATCATTGCTAAGCGTTTAGATACATAAAGCCTGACAAGATTCTATTTGGCCCTATTTCAATACAAACTTGTATAAAAACTTGTCAGGCTTTACATAGGTACATAGGTACATAGTATCAGTACTGTAATGCAATAAGGTTGCGATAACCTGTGGTCATAAACTTATTGCATGCTAGCTGTCGCATTTATATTTAACTTTTCAAAGTCAAGTTACGAAATGCGTCGGAATGTAGATTGTTTTATTTGTAAGAAATAAGAGGGAGCCGTGATGCTGGATGCTGCACGGTCATGTTCTAAGCAATATCTGTGGTGCTAGTCAACTTGCATTCGACAATCGTTAGCGCTTATGTTTCTATTGAGAAATGTATGGAAGTGACGTAAGCCACCGAGACAGTCACGTGGTACTATCTCAGTAACTTCCGTCAATTCAAAAAAAAAGTATGATGCCATCAAGCTAAATACATGTTTGGTACGGTAATCTCCTACAGTACCTAAGCCGCACAATATTCTATGAAATTCAGTGTCGGGCACTGAATCAGGTAAAGCCAGTGACACGTTAACTGTATTAAATTTCCAATTTTGCGCAATTACGTCTGCCGGGGCCCGGGCCCTTAATCCGCGGCGAGAGGCGCCTTGAGTGGAGCCGGGAACCGCACCCTAATTGTACATAGTTCAGTTCAGTAGAGAACCTGGACCTAAATTCTGCCGTCCTAAAAGGACGCATATCACTTTTGTAGGTTTTGAGAAACGGGCGATAATAACTCAAACAAACAAACTCAACAAACTTAACACGGTCATTCATTTTGACGACACGCTAGCCTAGTTGGGAGTGACCCTGCCTTCGAAGCTAGGGGTCCTGGGTTCAAATCCCGGTAATATCTGCATATTTATGTGATGAGCACGAGTATTTGTTCCTGAGTCTTGGATGTTTTCTATGTATTTAAGTATGTATTTCTCTATATAAGTAAGTTAATCGTTGTCTAGTACCCATAGTACAAGCCTAGAGCTTAGTTTGGGACTAGGTCAATTTGTGTGACATTGTTCTGTGAATTATTTATTTTTTTCTATTTTTCGTTGTACATAATTTTTAGCGGCGTTCCGGCTAAACGATTTTTATTTAATAAAACCGGGCAAGAGAAAAATTGATTTCACAAATCCATAATATTTTTAAAAGACACCCCAAATTATGGGGTAGACGAGAAAAAAAATACATCCCCACGTTACGTGTAGTTACACTACAAAAATATTTTTTTCGACATTTTCTTTTACCACTTTGTTTTTCTAGTACTAAGAGTCTCTGAGCTAGACTGCGGACGGACGGTCGGACGGACATGGCGAAACTATACGGATTCCTAGTGTGGCTACGGAACTCTAAAAATAAAAACCGGGCAACAGCATGTCGGACCATGGTCAGTGAAGCCGTGAAGTACTACAAACAAAAACAATCAACAAGTAATTACTAATTTTCTATTTAAAGTCAATTGGTGCCGCCTTAGATGAATCGCCTGTATCTCAACAACCAATGACGTCTACTTAGCCGTGATAATTTTCCTGTAAAATTTGTTATAAGATGCTCTTTCATTTAAGATTTGTATTATTTGTAGGTTAGGCTGTTGTAGGGGGGGGACACTTGAGTCTAACCAAAATTAGTGCTTTAAAGCTTAATTAAAAATTGTTTTCACGAACCCACAATATTTTTGAAACACCTATCCAACGACACCCCACAACATTGGGTAGACGAAAAAAAAAATTTTTTTTTTTCATTAAATTGTACCACTTTGTTGGCGTGACTAATCTATATATTCATGCCAAATTACAGCTTTCTAGTGCTAAGAGTCTCCGAGCTGGGCTGCGGACGTACGTATTAAGTCCTAAAAAGTACTTAAAAATATCTGTCATTCTTCTTAGCATGTCGACCATAGAATAAGAACTTTAAGAAAAGACAAAGAAGGAGCCTTAAAAAAAGCGTGAGATCTACCTGTCTCGAAAATTTCAATATGAATGTTCAATACGTTAAAATAGGAAAGAGTATAGAGTCCAGTTCTTGCTAAAACCAGCCGTACACACCAAGGTGTTACCAAGAAGCTTATATAGTTATGACACTGGAGATTGCATGGCGAAAAACGAATTGAAGCCAAGAAAAGTGACCGTGAATGACATCGCTTATGTTTTTTGTACCTTTCTTTTCATCCTAAAGATAGGGACGACAAAAAACATAAGCGACTTCATTCAAGGTCACTTTTTTTGGCTCCAAGGCGTTGTTCGCCGTGCAATCTCCAGTGATATATATAATTTTCTTGTTGTCTACTCGTGTATACTGGTCACTAACTGGTTACCATCACGTCACCATTGTTAGCCAAGATTAGCCTATACCATGTCCGAGCACATACTCGTAAACGTAGTTTATATTTGCGCAATAGTGTACGACCATGATATTTTAACTTATAGAACTGTCTCTTTTTGGTACACTAAATCCCAATAAGACCGTGCAGATCAGGGGGGTGATTCCCTCAACACAGCGCTGCGTCGATCTCAAAGGTGAAGTTTTATCCGGCAAGTTTAAAAGTCCCGCCGGAGCGTACGAAACACATTTTAGCGCGTGCTTTTTCAATTAGGCAGCTTTATACGACTGGACTCGACTTACCTGCCTGTTGCCTAAGAGAACGATGCGAACACTGTTGCTTGGCGGGTGGGTATTGGTTGTATTAGGCCTTAAAACACTAGTTTTTTAAGACCCCTCATTATGTATCAGTTACATAATATTATTTACTTATCTTACTAGTGTGATAAAGTGTGATAGATGTAAAGTCGAGTTCAAATATATGTACACTTTTGCATCTTATCACATTGAAAAGTGCAAAAGTCAAGTGCATTTCTTTGAACTTGACTGTACATCTGCTACTAACCTCAGCGACTGATGACAACCAACTTCTTCTTTTCCTTGACTTACAAAAAAACAATCAGAGAACAGCAATGTCAAACAAAATTCCAACACTTGGAGCATTTAATCCTTAAAATAACCTAAAAATGCACATTCACATCAATCAGCCGTTAATTTGTTTTACCATCAGTTAAAAACAGACTAAATCATGAAGGACGACGAGGGTAAGTTTGTACCTCTAAAAAAAGTTTTGTCTACCTACAACTCGCTACTACGCGTGTAAGTCGTTTATTACAAGTTACTGTTGCCCGCGTAGAAAAGTAAAATATTTTTTTTTTCCGTGTGGTTGCCGTGTTAGAATAGTGCCACTCCATGTCTTCCCGTGGATGTCGTAAGAGGTCACTTAGGGAATAAGGGCTTGTGGTACTGTTAGGCGATGGGCTTGCAACCTGTCACTAATACACTAGTAAACGTCTTAGGCTACTTGTGCAAAATGTGGTCACAGAATTGTTCACAGCTCTTTTTGAGTTGCTGGTATTTCTGTGGCTCTGCCTACCCCACTCTGGGAATACAGGCGTGATTTTATGTTTGTATGTAATATTACAAAGAAAAAACATTTGTATTTTTGGAGTTTTGTAAGTTTGTAACGAATAAACTGAAAAACTGCTCGAATACAATTTCTACAGTAAAAATCTTACTGAAAGTGGCAGCCCTCATGTTTCATAACACGCGTCGTTCCCCTTTTAGGATAGTGCATGAGGTTGGGGTTGCCCTAAAGCTTTTTTGCTGTGGCACTAGCGGCTTGTGTTAAAGCCTAAAATGGCACAGGTGTCCGTGCTTCCTATAAATGCAATGGAGAATAACCGGCCGTGTACGGAGTTCAGTTTTTTAGAGTTCCGTAGTCAAACTAGAAACTCTTATAGTTTTGTCATGTCCGTTCGTCTGTCCGCAGCCTAGCTCAGAGTCTCTTAGTACTAGAATGCTGTAATTTGGCACTAATATACATATTGATGAAATAAAATCTTGAAAAACCCACCCACGTATGTAGTATGGTGATGTATTTTTTCTTGTCTACCTCATAGTGTGGGGTGTCGTTGGATAGGTCTTTCAAAAATATTACAGGTTAATCGGAACAATTTTTTGATTAAGTGATCCGTTAGTGAAACATTAAGCTTTTAAAGTGCTCATTTTATTAGAGTCTAGTACAGCCAAAACTACAAATACTAAAAATCAGAAAAAAACCTGGAATAAAAGCGCATATAACGAATTTAAAAGGAAAACTATCACAACTAAGTAGACATCATTGGTTCTTGAGATACAGGCGATTAAAATGTTTACACTTACTAAAATCATTTAAGACGGCACCAAATGACTTTAAATTGAAAATTAGTTATTACTTGTGGATTTTTTTAACGGCTTCACTGAGCTTGGTCCGACATGCTGTTGCCCAGTTTTTATTTTTAGGGTTCCGTAGTCAAACTAGGAATCCTTATAGTTTCGCCATGTCCGTCCGTTTAGTTACAAAATTAGTTATTACTTGTTGATTTTTATGTTTGTAGTACTTAACGGCTTCGGAACCCTACACAGAGCATGGTCCGACATGCTCTTGCGCGGTTTTTTATGTTTGTAGTACTTAACGGCTTCGGAACCCTACACAGAGCATGGTCCGACATGCTCTTGCCCGGTTTTCAGTGTGATTAAAAGCACCGGCCACAGCCGTAGTGCCATATCACGAGGGTCTTAGTTGTCTCTCGACGTACTGTCCGTGAACGTGTTAACGCGACGCTCGGTCTTTCAGGCGGTGACGATGAAGGTAGTGTATCGGTGGCAAGGTACCCAGTGCTACCTTCGCTGGTGTCCCTGCAGCAGATGAGGAACCGGCAGAAGATGTCCAGGGAGGGTCACCGGCTGATGAAGTGGAGCGCCGTGGCTACCGGACAAGAAATGAGAAAGTTGGCTGAAGCTATATACAGGCAAGTGGATTTTTCATTAGTATACCCCGGATTTTATCGCAATGAAGTCACACTAATAGGGCAGTTTGGGGAGTAAAGAACGGTGTTAATTTATACGAAGATAATTATGGTTTGTAACCGAATAAGTTTTAATAAATGATGAATGAATGGGTTTGACGACATGGTGGCCTAGTTGGGAGTGACCTGGGAGCGGTCCTGGGTCCCGGTAAGGGCAGATATTTGTGTGATGAGCGCGAATATTTGTTCCTCAGTCTTGGATGTTTTCTACGTATTTAAGTATTTATTTCTCTTTATAAGTATGTTTATCATTGTCTAGTACCCATAGTACAAGCCTAGAGCTTAGTTTGGGACTAGGTCAATTTGTGTAAGATTGTCTCCTGATATTTATTATTTATTTATTTGTATACCCTGTATACGTCTAGTTTTCGCAGAAATCGCAATAGCTGCATTAACCTTCGGTATGGCGCACAGGGCTCTCGAGAGGTTCGCTGAAGAAGTGAAGACCTGCTTCATCCTGCTGGCTCGGTGCAGGTTCTACTATCCCAACATCAATACCATGGTGCTGGAAAATCCTGGGACCTCCGTAAGTCAGCACAGAGTTAATGCACGAACACACTAAGATCGGAGGCAGCGCGTTGCAATACTAACAGATTCAGAGATTTATTGAAAAACACATTTTTACAAGTCATTTTTAGACAGGTAAGTTACATACATAAATACATAAATCACGCCTGTTTCCCAGAGGGGTAGGCAGAGACCACTTCTTTCCACCTGCTATGATCCAGACAAAGCTCTTTCGCTTCTTCCACATTCATACATCGAGTCATGCATGCACGTCGGTTTCGGGTACTTAAGATTCGGCCCTTTTCCAGTATTTCCCCGATTTGATTCAAAAAAGTACGCCTAGGGCGCCCCCTTACGACCCTTCCGCTCACTTTAGCACTGTAAATTTCTTTCGTCAATCTTTTTTCATCCATCCTTTCCAAATGACCGAACCATCGAAGCATGCTCTTTTCAATTTTAGTCACTACATCTTCTTTCAGACCACACTTAAAAAAAAAAAAAAAAAAAAATAGTTTATTTAAATGTGTAAAACAATTACATTTCAATTTGAAAATTATTTGGTACACTTACTTAAAAAGTACATACGCATAGTTCAACTTACAAAAGAAACAGAGGCCCCCAAACTAGGCAAAGCCTGTATCTTGGGAGACCAAGACAGATTAATATTAACATTAGCAACTTCTACTTAGGTACCATTTACAAGTGTTTTTCCTTTTAAGAGCGTCTAGAACACACAATTGCAAGCCTAGAGCATTTAACTTAATAATAGTGTTTCTTACAGAGATCTTCAGAAGCATAATAACCTAAAGTAAGCAACCAGTCTGATATTAGCTTTTTGGCTTTGTACATTTTACAGTCTTTGATATTGCAAAACCTTAATACTGCATTATAAACAGATGCTCTAACAAAATCACCAAATCGTTTTGCAAAGATTGAGTTAACTGAGGGGAGTTGCAATCTGTATACTCTTTTTTGTAGCATTGATTTATGGAGATCAGAGCCAAGTAGTTGTTTATGAGTGAGAAGACAAGTTTTGAGGATGAAAAGCTGTCGAATAGACAAAACATGCGCTTCCTTGTACAGGTCTGAAGTTGGATGCCTAAAGGGTTTTTTCAACATCACCTTCAGGACCGATCTCTGAGCTCTTTCCGCTGTAATAAGGGTGGTTTTTGCGGCGCTACCCCAGGCCGTAATACAATAACCAGCTACAGACTGGCAAACGGCAAAGTACACCATTCTTAGAACATCCCTTCTAGCAGAGTCCCTGAGACACTTGATGATAGCTATGGTTCTACGTATTCTTTTTGAGATTGATATAATGTGTTGACGGAAACTAAGTTTGTCGTCCAAAATGATTCCAAGGTATTTAACATGGTGAGCGCGCATAATGCTATCACAGCCACAAGTGCCCAATGTAGGAGTGATACATTCGTGGATTTTAATGCTGTCTAGTTGGGATGGTTCTGAAGCAGAAGTTTTGTGAAAGCAAAGAAAGTTAGTTTTATCAGTGTTTCAGGTAAGTAAATTATTTTGCAGCCAACTATTAATAGCAGCCATCCCAGACTCTGCAGCAGCGACAGCATCACTCCACGAGTTACCCCTAAAGAGAACTACAGTGTCGTCAGCATAGCATAAGATTTGAGAATCTGGTAAATTTGTCTCATGAATGTCGTTCATGTATATTATAAAGAGGGTGGGGCCCAAGATACTCCCCTGGGGAACACCAAATTTAACTGGAAGCTTGCCGCTCACGCAGGAACCGACCTTTACTAATTGTTTCCTGTCTGAGAGATAACTCCTGAACCATTCAAGGGCAAGACCTCTGACACCGATAAATTCTAATTTCCTTCTTCTCTCTGATGTTTTCATTCCTTACTCTATCACACAGTTTCACACCACACATTCTACGCAAAGAGCGCATTTCTACTGCATTTATGCGACTTTCATGCTTAACCTGCCACACCCAACATTCACTACCATACATCAGAGTAGGGGCCAACACTCCATTGTGAACAGCCAGTCGGGCTTTTTGTGAAACGCCCCTTCTGCTCACAAAGGAGTGCAGGGCTCCATTTATCTGATTTCCTGCATTCACCCTCCTCTCAATATCCTTCTCACACTTACCATCTCTTGTAAACATACTTCCCAGATACACAAATTCACTCACTTGTTCTAGGTAAGTTAAGTTACTACTACTACTAGCATAGAGGCATTCCATCTTAGTCCTCAGGGTTGGCAGCGCATTTGAAATCTTAGGATTATAATCTTGAGAATTCAAATGTCTATGGGTCTCAGATTTCACTTACCATCAGGTGGCCTGAGTGCTAGTGTGCCTTCTCCTTAACATAAAAAAATAGTTAAGCTTAAGTTGAGCTTCTCAGAGCGTGGTGGAAGCGTTTTTGGTATAGGGAACTAAGGGAACTAGCTGTTGCCCGCGACTGCGTCGTGGTAATCGTTTTTCGCTATCCAATCTGGAACTGTCTAATTTTCCGCGATAAAAAGTATTCTATGTCCATCCCCGGGACTTCTGTTATCTCTTAACCGTGAAAGCGTAGCAAACAGTCTATCTGTTTGTTACGCTCTCTATTTTTCACTTTATGGTAGAGAAAAAGTATCGACATAGCTAAGTATGTTTCATTATTTTTTGTAGTAAGGAATGAAAAGATCAGAGAGAAGTGTGGACTGAAAGAAGATGTAGTGAATAAGATTGAAAAGGGCGTGCTTCGATGGTTCGGTTATTTGGAAAGGATGGATGAAAAACGATCTACGAAAGAAATGTACAGTACGATAGTGAGTGGAAGGGTCGGAAGGGGCCGAAATACTGGAAAAGGGCCCAATCTTAAGTACCTGAAACCGACATGCATGCATGACTCTATGAATGTTGAAGAAGCGAAAGTGATTTGTCAGGATCGTAGCAGGTGGAAAGAAGTGGTCTCTGCCTACCCCTCTGGGAAACAGGCGTGATTTAATGTATGTATGTATTTATACCGTCGCCTAAGAACGTCCAGCTAACAAATTGCACCTCCGATAGCTGGGTCTAATCATAACTTGCAATGATTTGTCTGTTGTTTGCTAATTTTTTTTACACTCGCGCAAAGGAACTGGAGAGATCCCTTAAAAAGGAACTTTTATTTGTGTAGATAATGTAGTTATTTTAATACATATTTTATGTTTACATACATACATGCATACATACATACACATATTCATACATACATACATAAACTATTATAAAATAAAAACAATAATAATTAAAAAGGCGATCACTGTCCCGATAGTTGTTTCGGCGAACGGTCTTACAGCGAAGAGTCTCGACCAACACCTTAAGAGATTCGCTAGGTGGCTGGATCAAGGGCCAGATACAGAAAGCAGTGCTCCTCGACACGGCACGTATTGTGAGGAGGTTCCTCTCTGCAGCCCTAACCACCGGTAGCTTGAGCCCTGCCCCGCTGCCCGCGGCACCCGTAGGTTTTTTTAAGAATGAGGTTCTCAATTGGTCGGGATAATTTTTTTATGTACCTATGGTTCCGGATTACCTACACAAAGACCGCTGGACCGATATGACATAGTACATTGTGCATCAAGGGAAGTAGGAAGGGGATAACAAACGAGAGTATCAGAAGCCCGACGCCTTAGGCTCGAGTTTGGTATCCCCTTACTGCACGTGATACACACAATAATACACATATCATCACATTTGCAAGGAACCAAAAAAAAAGGCTATTAAAGAAAACAACAATCAAAAATTAATGGCACCCGACTCGCTGAAAGAGATTGTTAACATGACAACTCTTCTTCTCTTCTTTTTTAAATCAATGGCGGTCCACACAGTGATTTCGCCAATGTCAAGTGAATAGAGTAAATCAGTAAACAGAATAAATCAAAAGTAAAAGCCGGGCATTTTTCAATCGGCCATCTTCCCTCCCCGAAGGTTACCGGAATCTGACAACTCAGTTTTTAATATAGTCTTCCACAGATAAAGCTAAGAACTGCGTTTAGTTGTCAAACTTGACAGGCCATACTGCCAGAATGTACCGATTTTCAATATAAAATAAAATAAAAATAATTGCAAATGTCTCTGAAGTAATAGTAAAATATGAATAAAATGCATTTAAATGTACCGTATAAGTTTAATATACATTAAAATTGGTTTGTAGCCAAGTTTTGAATATAGGAAATAAACCTTGGTTGATTTTACACTTTACTCTGAAATGATGTACTAGTGGGTTCTATATTTTTAAAACAAAACCCATAACTCCTTTTTAAATAACCAAAAACCGTCTTCTAAAAGCAAGACATAACTTCTTTTAAAATTATAGGTACCTATGTATGTAATTGGTCAGTCCAACTGAATTCGGCGTCCCACTATATTTTTAACCAAAAGCCGAATTCAGTTGGACATCACTTTAAAAGAAGTTATTTATTGCTTTTAGAAAACTGTTTTTAGTTTTTTATAACATCTATTTCTATGGTATTATTTTTGTATTTGATTTGTTTTTGTTTATACCTACTCAAATTATTGTAGGTAATGTAATTAATGTATTTTTTTATCTAAAAAATAAAAAGTACCTACAACTAGGACTAAACTATTAATTTAAAGACAAACATCCACCATTTTTTTGATAAATATTAAATTAACAGTCCGAAACTGTTAAATTCTCCGCGAAGTGTCCACGTCCTTCCCTGGGACTCAAGTTATCTCTTTACCAAATTTCATTAAAATCGGTTCAGCGGTTTAGCCGTTTAAGCGTAACAAATAAACAAAGTTACTTTCATAATCATAATATTAGTATGAATGCATCTAGAACTTCGTCCCCGTAGAAGTCGTTTATTGCTATGCCTTCAGGAACTGTCAAATTTGGCAGGATATGTTTATAGCAAATTTTAGTAATATTTTTATTTGTAAAAATGTAATAAACTAGCAAACGAGGAATATAGAAAATTGTTAGGATTGTTTGTATTGTTACACACTTGCACACACGCGTAACTAAACTTGTGTGAGTTCAAACGTCATCAGTGATTGTCATGTCAGCGGTTACAAGGTCAACGCGTGTGTTATACGTTGATAAAGCCATTTGATAAACTAGTCAGCTATTTCGGGCTGTCGTTCAGACGCCTTCGTGGCGCAATTGGTTAGCGCGTTCGGCTGTTAACCGAAAGGTTGGTGGTTCGAGTCCACCCGGGGGCGGTTCTTTTTGTTTTTTTTTTTTAATTTATTCATACAATCGATATTTATTTAATTGTGTAATTTATTATTGTAGATTTTTTTATTTAGACAGATGGTTGGATGGTAAATATTGAATTTTTATGTTTGTTGAACAAAGTCCCCAAAACGTGTAATTAGGTATTATATCTTTAAAGTTGAAGTTGAAAATTGGATATAGTAGTCATTATATATTTTACTAGCGACCCGCCCTCGCTTCGCTCCGGATTAAAGTATTGTACATATAAACCTTCCTCTTCAATCACTCTATCTATTAAAAAAACCGCATCAAAATCCGTTGCGTAGTTTTAAAGATTTAAGCATACATAAAAACAGACATGGGACAGAAAAAGCGACTTTGTTTTATACTATGTAGTGATTACATTATTGGAAGTTTGTATTGAGGGACAAACTTTGACTTTGCCGTTGAAAAACTGTTGTCGTCATCGACATAAGTCGCGATTAGTTTACCAACTGCAAATAAGTTTGAAAGAAAGTAATTAAATGATTCATCGACTCATTGTTAACGTCAACCCTAACATAAAAGTGTCATATGCTACGGTTTTGCTACCTTTGCGGGGTCTGGTTATAGCTTTAATTTAAGATATTTTCAGGGTGTGATTCTCTCAAGACAGCGCTGCGTCGATCTTATAGGTGAAGTTTTATCCGGCAACTTTAAGAAGTCCCGTCGTCGGGGCGTACAAGACACATTTTAGCTCGTGCCTTCTTAATTAGGCAGCTTTATACGACACTGAACTCGACTCACTATCGACTATTAATTTCTCTATATAAGTATGTTTATCGTTGTCTAGTACCCATAGTACAAGCCTAGAGCTTAGTTTTGGACTAGGGGAATTTGTGTGACATTGTCCCGTGATATTTATTTAATTTTATTTTTTATCATTTAGTATATCCTCGTAATATGTATATCGTAGTATAGGAGGTACATAATCAAGTCAATTTAGTTTAAACTATATTTTAATGTGCTTAAAGTTCATTTTTAATTGTTTCAAATTTGAAATTGGCGTATAACAGGTTCCCTGTCAGATTTTATTATTACTATGGGGACGTGTCGAAAGAACGCCTGCACATTGCTTCGGGACAGGGAACCTGTTAAGAGGAAAGTTACCTGAACTTTATTCCCATGGTGGAAGATTCAAATTCCCACTTACAAAAAACTCCCTGTTTTAGTTTGGTGGGGGTCATGAGGACATGGCATTCGTTATAAAACTGATGAAAAATTAGTCAGCTTAATTTGGGATTAGATCAATTTGTGCGAGATTGTTTCCTGTGTTAATTATTATATTTAATTACTTAACTAGCTGTTGCCTGTGATTCCGTCTGCGTAGAATTCGGTTATCGCTATTCAATTTTCTGGGTTCATCGGATGTCTTATCATTTCATCGAAACACTTTTTTTTTTATGTTAAGGAGAAGGCACACGAGCACTCAGCCCACCTGATGGTAAGTGGAATTTGAAAAGACATTTGAATTCCCAAGACTATAATCCCAAGACCTCTAATGCGTTGCCAACCCTGAGGACTAAGATGGAATGCCTCTATGCTAGTAATTTCACCGGTTGTCTTATCCCCACACCGGAACACAACAGTGCGAAGACTGCTTGGCGGGTGGTTAATGGATAAGATGGTGGTAGCGATCCGGACGGACCCTGCACAGGGTCCTACCACCACTCAACCGTCCTAACACCTTTCACCGAATGTATCATTTCATCGAATTTCATTTCATCGAACGCTATTTTCTGCTTAAATCATAATGTTTTACGGTATCTTAAACATCTAACCTAACCTACGTAAGTAATGTTTAAGATACCCTGAAAACATTATGATTTCAAAATAGCTTTCGATTTTACATTCGATGAAGTTTAATTCGACGAATTGATGAGTTACCAATTTCATCGAAATCGGTGCAGCGGCTTAGCCGTAAAAGAAAGACAAACTAACAAAACAAACGAATACACTTTCGCAATTTATAATATTAGTAAATAAGTAAGCATGGATTATGAAAAAGATTTGATATACTATTTCGAGCTGTGTCGCAGACGCCTTCGTGGCGCAATTGGTTAGCGCGTTCGGCTGTTAACCGAAAGGTTGGTGGTTCGAGTCCACCCGGGGGCGGGTCTTTTTGTTAAGTTATATTATTTGAATTACTTCTATTAAAATGATAGTTACTAGGTCAGTCCAACTGAATTCGGCTTATGGTTAAATTATAGTGGAAAGCCGACTTCAGTTGAAACAGTAAAAACAATATCGTATTTGACGTGTTTCCGTATTGTCAACGTTTTCATAACCCTTATGTCATTTTCAATAATGGCGACTGTGACACAAACGATTCTAAAACACGTCAAACACGATATCGTTATAACGCAGGTGAATAGAGGTCCTGATCTATTACCTACCCTATCGTTTTAAAAGAAGTTATTTCTTGCTTTTTGAAGACGGTTTTCAGTTTTTAAAACATTTATTTCATTTCATAACTTTTAGGGATCATATCTGTTTTGTCGTCCACGTTTATTTATTAATATTTGACGAGTTATCTCAATTCCTCAGGGATCCCCAGATACCAACTTGGTGACAATGGGACCACCTCGGGAGTACACTCTATTAAACAAAAAAATATTTTTTAACATCGATCCGCATTTGCCGAAGTAGGTAATGGCGTAACAAACACACAAAAAGCGGCCAAGTGCGAGTCGGACTCGCCCATGAAGGGTTCATAAGAAGTAACATAATATAAAATTTCGTTGTAGCTTTGATCAATGTAGATCAATTAAGACGTATTAAAAAAAAAAAACTACTTACTAGATCTCGTTCAAACCAATTTTCGGTGGAAGTTTGCATCATCATCATCATCATGTACATCATATATTTTTTTTAGTTCAATCATTCTCTTATTTTAGAAGTTACAGGGGGGGGGGGCACATTTCAACACTTTGGAAGTGTCTCTCGCGCAAACTGTTCAGTTTAGAAAAAAATAATTTAAGTAACCTCAATATCATTTTTGAAGACCTATCTATAGATACCCCACACGTACGGGTTTAATGAAAAAAAAATTTGTGTTTCAGTTCTAAGTATGGGGAACCCCCAAAATTTATGTTTTTTTTTCTATTTTTGTGTGAAAATCTTAATGCGGTTCACAGAATACATCTACTTACCAAGTTTCAACAGTGTAGTTCTTATAGTTTCTGAAAAAAGTGACTGTGACATACGGACGGACAGACAGACAGACATGACGAATCTATAAGGGTTCCGTTTTTTGCCATTTGGCTACGGAACCCTAAAAAAGGCGCATTGATAACCTCCTCCTTTTTTGAAGTCAGTTAAAATATTGTCGATCACCCTCAAATCGAAACAATTATATTTTCAAAACACTGTGTTTAAACATAGATATAACGTAGGCTTAATATTCGTAAGATTCACTATGTTACAAATACAATAGCTACAATAGGGAACACGCATGAAAATCAGAGTTCAGTTTCGTTGATACGTTTTATTTACTTCGATCCTATGTAGAATCAAAACTTGTTGAAATTTCACAACTTCTTTTAACATTTAGATTGTGTTTTTAAATACTTAAATATAGTAATTTCTGAAACAGATGCAAATTTCTTTCCAACGTTCGAATTTTTTAAACATGGAACAACAGCTGTGACGTCATTGCTGTCGTCGATTTTGTATAAGTAGTGTTTGTGAAGGAGGTCTGGACTATGACTTTTTAATGCTTCATATCTTATGTAAAAATAACACGACAATTCTTTCGCGTATACAGTTATCCTTCTCTTTCATAGCACTTTACAGAGAGCGTAGGAACCGGGAATCGAAATGGTCAAATATTCGGTATTCGGCAAGTTTTTCAATGTTCGTATTCGGCCAAATAGTTCGGCTACTTTGCCGCATATTTGAGTAGGGCTTATTCCGCCTAATTTTTATAATACCTAATTCACTAATTTAACTAAATTCCAAATTGCCATGGGCTCATAATTTGTCTCATTCCTAAAATGAACAAATGTCATAATGTCTTTGACCTAAAACGTCTCATGTCCGAAATATCTAAATATTGAAATGTACTTCCTTACAAAACATTTAGACTATTGTATATGTCATTGGCTGATTCTGTGATTAGTTATGGATTGTCTAGTTATGGAAGAACTTACAAAACATACTTAAAAGATATATATAACTTACAGTTACGATTACTTAAAACAATTGTTCCTCTTAAGATTAAATACAAATATAGAAATGACTATGAAGACCTTTTTAACTATTGCAGGGGGTCTATATTCGATAAAGTAGATCTAGCAATCGTTACAGAGTATAGCAACAAGATAACCCATTTAAATAAAAAACAAAGACCGGAAAACCTACGGGAACAATCATATAGCAAAACATTTCTAGTACCCAGAAGTAATAACGAATATGGTAAAAGAGTATGGACGCGTACATTGTCCGGCATTTTAAATGTATTTCCATGTCATATAGTAAATAAAATTAAAAATGCAACGTGTAAACAGGTTAAGAATGTAACGAAACGATATTTACTTAGTAAAAACATAAATATTAGAATTTGATAGTGTTGATGAATAAAAGGTATTATTAAAATAAAACGTAGAACTCATATATACTCTTAACTGATAAAATCTTTGATTAATTTAAGATTATAAGTTAAGATAAACTAATAATGTATTTGTTTTTTGTGTAAGAAATAAACAGATTTTTTTTTTTAACTTGACCTTAAAATGCCGAATCACAGATACGACAAAATTTAAAAATAGCTTAAACTGAAAACTCCAGAATGCCAAAATGACACCGTTTCAAAATGCCTAAATAGTTTGCATTATCTTTTTTTTTTCACCGGTTGTCTTATCCCCACACCGGAACACAACAATGCGAACATTGTTGCTTGGCGGCAGGTTAATGGATAAGATGGTGGTAGCTATCCGGACGGACCCTGCACAGGGTCCTACCACCACTAAAAACCACCACCACCATCTTTATAATATTGGTACTTCAATGTAAATGCTCAGCACTAAAGGAGATAGTACATCAAATAGACATGAAGGTTAACTAGCCTGTTTAAAATTTAAGTATTTTGGTACCTACCTGGTTGTTTCGAATATATATACGGTATCTTGTGATAAATCACTGATAAAGCTGTTGTGAAGTTTGTTCATTATAAGAATAAGACATTTTAAAATTCAGCCGTATTCAAATTAAGGTGTCATCAGACAAAAAGTTAGGGCATTCTGGGATTTAGGTATTTTGACACTAAGTCTTTTTGAAATCTAGGAGTATTGGTAAATTAGGTATTGTGTAAATTAGGTGGAATAAGCCCTACTCACTTATTTACCGAATAAACAATGTAAATAACGGACGTAGGTTCCTTTCCGTAGGTAAAAAAAATATGCGCCGAAGTATGAAAACTTTTATTTTTGCAAAAAACCGTACCTAGTTTAATTAAGTTAACCCAGAGTTGTTTTAATTAAGTAAGTTTTATTAAAGCGGACCTGTAGAAACCTGTTTCTAGCGATTCGGCGCAACCGAATGTTCGGTTCGGTAAGAGCTGAACCGAATGTTCCGCCGAATATTCGTATTCGGCAAAGTCCGTATGCGGCCCATACAGTTCTTAGCTAGGGTTCATGAAAGTTGGTTTGGCCGTTTAAGAGATAACAGCTGTTGAGTTAGGGGTCACTATCATAATAATGACGCTGAAGGAAGCGGCGGAGCGGCAGCGTGAGGTCGAGCCTGAAGCGCTGCCAATGCGCCGCAGGCGACTGGGTCGGCGGCGGTTGGCTTATGTCAGCCGCATGCTACCGTAACGGGGGCCTGCGGGTTATAGATCGGGGGGTCTATCACCTGCAGTCAGAGGTCCTGAGCTGGAACGCCCCTGCTGTGTTCCAGGGTGCTATCAGCGGAGTAGGCGAGGGAGCTAGTAAAGTTCCCCGCCTTCAGGCGAGCCCACAGGGCACTCGCTATTGGGGGGCTACGTTTTGGCGCTATAGCGGTCCCGTAGCCTCCTCTTAAAGCGCTAGGTGGAACGCCCCGGGGGTTTTAGTCCGTGCAAGCCGGACATAACCCGCCCTGGCCCCCGTCGGGGCGGGTATGCAAAGGCATTTCCCCCGGGTCAAAAAAAATAAAAAATAAAATGGGTCACTATCATCTCGGTGGTCTTTATCTTTTTAATACCTAGTTATGTGATAGGCTGATGATGATAATAAAGTTGATATAATATTTCGAGCTGTGTCGCAGACGCCTTCGTGGCGCAATTGGTTAGCGCGTTCGGCTGTTAACCGAAAGGTTGGTGGTTCGAGTCCACCCGGGGGCGGGTCTTTTTGTTAAATTGCTTTTTTTAATATATTTTGAGTATATAAATTTAAGTAACGCGGTAATAAACTTGAATTGTTGTTCCTATTTTTTTGTCTTTTATTTATGTTATTGACAATATTTTAATTTATTGCCACGGGTTAGAATAGTGTCTTCCCGTGGATGTCGTGAGAGGCGACTAAGGGGATAAAGGCTTGTAGTATTATTTATTTATTTATTTAATCTTCTTTGCACAATACAAATAAATGTAAAAAGTACAAATGGCGGACTTAATGCCTAAAGGCATTCTCTACCAGTCAACCACATGTTCAACAGAGAATAAAAAACCGGTGCAATTAGAGAAATGAACAGTGTTAGAAACTAAATTAAATCTAAATAGCTACTTAACATTAAAAAAAATAATATATAATACATAAATAATATATAAGTTTATATAATACATAAACAATACTTAAATACATGCAATGAAAACAGTGTGTGATGAAGATGATGACACTTACTTAAGTTCTTGCTTGAGGAAATGTTCGCGAAGCTTACGTTTAAATACAAACTTACTGGACGCTTGTCGTATTTCAAATGGTAGCGCATTCCAGAGACGAATTGCCTGAAGGGCGAAAGAATCGGACATAAACCCAGTACGGTAAAGAGGAATTTTGAGTTTTAGGCAGCGGGAGGAACGTAATTCACACCCAGGACGTGGGGCATCGAAATTAAATTTACATTTAAGATAATCTGGAACAGAGGGCTCGAACAAAATACTACTACTGTTACTGTTAGTAGTACTGTTAGGCGATGGGCTTGCAACCTGTCACTAATACACTGGTAAACATTGCCTGGTTGCCTGATTGTGCAAAATGTGGTTACATAATTACCAACAAAACATTTTAGAGTTGTTGGTATTTCTGTAGCTCTGCTTACCTACCCCACTCAGGGAATGAAGGCGTGATGTTATGTATGATATAACTGCAAAATAATGATCAAACAAAAACACCTGTCCCATTCTTATTTAATTGTATATATCGATATATTTGAACAAGCGATATTTCACGTGTATTCTTACATATATCGCTCATTTGCGACAACGACGGCATATCTCAAAAAATACAAAATTTGTGTTAATAACAGATTTGAATTCAGCAAAATTTAAATAATTTTCTGCAGTAACGTCACATTTGACTGTAGTACCTAGCAGCGGAGAAAAAAGATGTGACGATATAACTCTGTTTCACTCGCACATACTCTTTCGCATCGACACGGTCTCATCTCAGTTGACTGCTTGCGTTCATAGGGAAAGGTCGCGTCTAGTTCGTTCTAAAGTGTCATATTCCGATTTAAGCCGTTTTAGATGAAAAGGTAAGTTTCTTTTTTGTTTTATTTTTATCTACTGTAATGACTTATTTTGGAATAAAACCTTGCAGATCTAAAAAAAATACTAGTTTTTGTACCAATTATTTCATAATGTGTCGTTATTTACGAAAGAAAATACAACTTACTAAAAATTATCGTAGATATGACCTTATTGATGATATATTTTTTGATTTTGACTAGATACTTAAGTTATAATCTAAAGAAGTGTCATTATTGTTGCAAAATATGTACCAACTAATATAATCATAGTAACATGACTTTTGTGTTGATACGTTATTGCTGATAGTATTTTTTCTAAAGTGTATCTTATTACAGATTCAAATTATTCACGTTAATAAAAATTAATATTTTTTACAGATTGAAATTACAAAATGTCATTCACTAGAGGGTATAGAAGTAGGAAGATACTTGCCTCGATATCTAATATCGAAAACAACAGCTTACAAAGTAAGTTTCCAAAAGAAATCTTATTTTAACTATCTAATTAAAGTTATCAATAAAAAAAAAACTGTATTTGTTCAATTGTGGTCTCTTTGTAGGCAGTGAAAATAGTAAAAATAAGAACGCTGAAGCTGAACAAGAACCATCGAGTGGACAAAGTTTGATGCAAGATTTAAGCTATGAAACGCAAACGCAAGTTGTTTTGCCCGAAAAACGCAGCCGTAGCAATTCAAGCAGTAGCTCGTCCAGCAGCACATCGTCCAGCAGCAGTGGCTCTACGAGTACAAGCTCTTCAACACCAAGACTATTTTTTGAGGGTCAGTTGATTCGCATTATTATATTATGACTATTTCCTTCAATGAGTGAAGTATGTTTAAAGCCTAACAACTATTTTCTAATTTTAGATAGTGATGATTCAGTGAAAGATCCGGACTACCATTCACCATCAGATACAACACAGCAGCGACAAAAAGAAATGTATTCACTTGAAACAACCACGCCATCTACTTCACTGGGTAATATAATTAATAGCGAAGTTGAAGAAAATGAAAATCTGCCTAGAAAGGGAAGAAAACGTACAAAAAATACTCAAAATTGGAAGAAAAATATTGTAAAAAGATTAAGAAATACTGGTAAGAGCTATGTAACCCAAAGAAATAAAGTGATTGAAGAAAGAAAAATGAAAGGACCATGTGGTGAGCAATGTAAATTTAAGTGTAAGGATAATGTTACAGAAGACGAAAGGAAGGCTATTTTTGAGGATTACTGGAAATTAGGTGAGATCACCAAACAATGGGATTATATTTCTAGATGCATGGTGCCTGTAGAGCCAATTTATCGTTACATTCGCGAAGGTGGTACAAGAAACCCGCGGCGTCACAACAATGCATTTTACTTTAACTTGGCGGACAGGAAGGTTAGAGTTTGTAAAGTATTTTTTAAAAATACTTTAAGTATTAATGATCGCCCAATTCGTACGGTTATGGACAAAAATAAACAGATTGCTGGTATTAAATTTGTTATAATAATGAAGATTATTGATTTTATTTTGTATTCGATCTCATGTTTACTAGATATAAATAATGTTTTATAAAGGTTTTATAAGACTGCAATATTAAGTTAATTATTATTTTAAACGTCGAGACAAAAAATTGCACTAAA